>NW_010589594.1:52404-65344 GCF_000705375.1 Tinamus guttatus
TTTTTCACTGCCCAGTTGTCCAGTCTGTCCAGGTCCCTCTGGATGGCAGCGCAGCCCTCTGGGGTATCAGCTACTCCTCCCAGTTTGGTATCATCAGCAAACTTGCTGAGGGAGCACTCTGTGCCTTCATCCAGGTCATTGATGAATAAATTGAACAGGACTGGACCAAGGACTGACCCCTGGGGGACCCCGCTAGCTACAGGCCTCCAACTAGACTCAGCACCGCTGATCACCACCCTCTGAGCTCTGCCATCCAGCCAGTTCCTAATCCACCTCACTGTGCACTCATCTATCCCACACTTCGGAGCTTGCCCAGGAGGATGTTGTGAGGGACGGTGTCAAAAGCCTTGGTGAGGTTGAGACAGATGACATCCGCCACTCTCCCCTCATCTATCCAGCTGGTCATTCTATCATAGAAGGCTATCAGGTTAGTCAAGCAAGATTTCCCCTTGGTGAATCCATGCTGAGTAGCCAGTAGCCACATATGTAATAGCTGTATGGCGAAGCAGTATAGGAGGCAGTGCTGAACACTGTTAGCCAGAACACATACCTTTAACCTGTTTTGTTCCTTGGATACATTTTACCACAGCTAGTGCTGTTTTATGTGGTAGGTAATAAAAGTATAAGGATGTACATCTTCAGTGTGCATCCGATATTTCCTATATAGGTCAGGAGGAAAAAAAAGCTGACTGGATAGCTTTTTAGTCTTCTGAAAAACAAAGAAATTGTAGGAGGGGGCAGGGTGATAGTCAGCCTTAAGCTACGGTGGTGCGAGTGCTGTGAACCAGCCTGCTGTGGCAGCTGGATGTGAGATCTCCAGCCACAGTAGCTGCAGCGTGAAAGTTCTGCTGGGAACAATTCTTGGCCAGCTGTCAGTCCTGTACCAAGAGGTGCTACTCAGAAAGGCTACAGCACTTCATGTTGAAGAAAAAAAGATAAAAAAAGCTCCAAAAAAAATGCTTCTTTTGGCCACGGCGGCTCCTTTGCATCCCATGGATACAGCTGAAGTGTCGTGTAGCGAGGGCAGAACAAGGTCAGGCTAATTCCCTCTTTGGAAAGCAGGGCACTAGCATTACCTTCTACCTGCCAGGGGCTTAAAGTGCCTAAGGAACAAATCCTGAGGAAGTCATCGGCATGGTAGACTGAGTTGCTGTAATACTTCATTTTGAGAGAAGAAAGAGGGGAGAAAAAGATTGATTCTGCGTTGTTCAGTATATGCTCTTTTTTAGCTGTGTAAATACAGAGCCTTGTTAGTTGCTACAGAAAATGAATATCCATGGAAACTTTATTATTTTGCTTCTGTAATTTTCAATAATATTCTGATGTTCTCATATTTTGGCATAATAAAATATGGAAATTGCAGGGTGAAATTCTATTACAGACAGTATTTAAAAAATATAAATTATTCTACCTGTATATTTTGAAGACTATGATAGAAAGGTATTGTCTACATCTAGTAAGTATTCTCAACCCTTAATTGAGTAGTAAAGGTTTATCAAGTGTGGCTAAGTTTTCTAGGACCCCCAAATTATTGACTTTTACTTTTGAAAAGTTCCTTTATTCTCTTATATTTTTGTCTATCTGTAGTGTAGTAGTAGTAAATTTGAAATAATACATATGACTTTTAAAATACTAGTTTACGTAGAATGTTTCAGGAAAAGTGGAATTTATCACACTAATAAAAGCTTAATAAGTTGATTAGGGCAGAGAATATAGTATGTGCTATTATGAACTGAAGGAAATTGGTAAGAAAAAAAATAACTGAGACATAAACTCATAACAGCATATATTTTGGATCTCTAATAATTGGGGTCAGAGACTTTCAAAATTCATTTTTGTTGTATTTTAGCCTATTTGTGTTTCTGAAAACTTGTAACATTTAAACTGAAATGCATCCCTTTTTATGCTTCCTCTTATCTACAAAATTCTCTGTTTCTTAGGAGAAATCAGATATTTGGGTAAAAATCAAAATTAAGTTCAGGGGTTGGAAAGGAGTTACTAAGTTAAAATTGTCAGGTGACGTCTGTGTTGCCCCCAAGCTGAAGATCAGTAACTGGGATGTTTCTAGGCCTATAGCTGGGACAGTGAAGATCTCGGGAGAGAGCCTGACTCCAGCTTCTTGGAAGTGCTCGATTCTGTCTTGCAATAGCTATTCCGGTATCAATATGCTGGGTAGCTAACTTGAAGTTAACTCGTATATATACGACTTCACACAAATTACATTTTCCTGTTTTTGGTGAAATGGACCTAAATGTCATGGTTAAAGGTGTCATGCAATGTAGGTGCAGTGGATCTCAGTCCGTTTTCATTCGGATGTCTCACTGCTGGTTTGAAGTCTTTTACATTTTTGTATTTTAATATCCCAGCTCTGAATAGCAGCTTCTGTCCAGATTGGTAATTTGAGTTTGATTTTTTTTTTTTTGTTATTTAATATTTTTATTATTTTTAAATGCAGATGCTCAAGCAGCATTTCTATGTGTGTTTCTTTCTGATCTCTTTGTAGGTCTTGGATGCATAGCCTGCAAACCAGTGGTTTTAATCTTTTTCTGCCAGCAATTGTACTTTCAGAATGTGTATTCTAAGCCCTGCTTTGAGCTCACTAGTCGTGCTGGTGTAGTTAAATTTCTGTAGAGCCAATGACCCCAGAGATAAAGACCATGAACCCTCTTTTGGAAGCTAAGGGATTCAATGTCTGATTCAAAGTTTCTGGAGTTAGTGAAAGACTAACAATGACTTTAGTAGGCTTTGGACTAGTCCTACAGTGTGTAACTGATTATTTTAATGGGAGTTACATGTGTACTTCAAGATCATATAAAAATTAAAAATTACTGCCAGCAAATTCTTTTACCATGACATTTAAAAAAGACAATTAAAGATTGAAACACAGCAATATTGTTGGGCAGTTATGTAGGGATACGTGACAAGTGAATGAGCTGTTTGAGGGGGTTTTTTTGTTGTTGCTGTTGACTTTTTATTTTGTTAGATTTTAAATACTGTATATAATACATTTCAGTAAGTGATGCCAAAAATAGGAGTTCCATTATTTTTTTTTTTCTTTCCTTAGTCTGAGAAAACACAGGAATCATTGCAAAGTGGAGCATTTGCAGGATTCTGAGCATAAGGATAGCCATTGCTGTCTGAGGACTTCAGTGTGCTTATTAACTGAACTTGCACTTCGGACAGAGCTGTCTAGTAGCCAGCCAACTGCATAGCCAACACCTAAAAGCCGATATCAGAGTGTCCCGCGGGCATTTAGACAGTTCTGGGGAATAATCAAGATTTCTATACTTCCAAATGGAGAGTTGTCCTTCTTCAGCTGGAGGTATAGTCCAAAATACTATTTTGCTATGAAACCATGTCCTTTTGCTTCTCTCTATTGCTCTATTTTTCTTTCCTTCCTGAAACTCCATCATGTGCCTTTTTTTTTTTCTCCATTCTACAGATGCAGGCAATGAAGCTGTTCTCAGTTTTCCTATGTCAAAATCAGGCGTTTTGGTTTGTGACCTTTGTGGGGTTTTTTGTTTTGTTTTGTTTCCTAATGCATCTTCAAATACAGAGGAAGGAGGTTTGTAAGGGATATTTTTGGCCATTGAATATAGAAGCATTCAGTAATATAGCCAAATTGCCCAAAGTAGAATCATTGAAATTGTTTACGGTAGGAATCTCTCTGAATTCTTAGATTAGTATTACCTTTTAGATGTCTTTTTGGCACGCTTTTTGTTGTTTGTTTTTTGTTTTCCCTCCCCCCCCCTTCATGTTATAATCTTCTGATTCTTTCAACAGTCATTGACACAATCCAAGAGCTTTACCAAAAAATGAGCTAGCCTCCTTGTCGTCATGTGATTCTGTGCAAGTAGGAGAATTTTTAATAATTAATATTCTTCTTAAGACTTTGGGGTTTAAATGATCGTTCTAGAACCATATCCACTATTCACTTGAAGTTCAAAAGTTTTCAGGTAACAAGATTCTAAAATTTTGGGAGTCTGCACAGAAGAATCTAGATGGCATCCTGAGAACTGAGTATACTGGGTTGCAGCAGAGCTGCACTGATTTAGTGCAGTACGTCTAATATGTTTCTTTTAGGTTTAGGATTTTGTGAAGCTGCTTTCAATTAATCTGTTTTATTTGATTTTTGTCATTGCATGTGTTTTTGTGGTTTTCATTGCTATTCTTTTTGGATATAGATCTTTGTAGATAGTCGGATGATTCAACTGCATTTTACATTCCAAAAATATTTTGCCAAGTCTACATTTCTTTAAAAAATGTATTTTTGAAAATTCTTCATAGAGCTGAGTGCTTCTACAATTTCAGTAATATCATAGTATGAGTTATGTAATGATTTTCCAACTGTTTCAAAATCAAAACAATAATATTGGGAGAGACTTTAAAATTTGGTGTGCATGCCAGGAAAGTTTCTGCACACAAGTAGTATAGATCACATATTTTAGTTGACTCAAATTTGTTCTCTTGGTAACAAAGCTCTCCATTCTTCTCAGTTAAAACTTTGAGTTGTATTTTTGAGTGCAACAAATAAAAAGAAAAATACCTGTTGCTTGGTTATTGGACATTCTCGCCTGGAGAACCTTAAAAATTTTACTTGAAGTTTTCTACTTGTGCATTTTACTACTTTTCCTGTTGTGTCTGCTACAGTTAGAAACTGTCTAGGTTAGGGGATTTATATATATTTACTTTTTAAGTATATGTTTTTTATTGTATAGAACAGTATTTGCTTGCAATAATTACAGTGTTATTGTAGGGATACGCGTGTTGTGTTAGCAGTATTATGTAGTGCATAGACCTTCCAGTGTGAGTGATCTCTTCCTGCTCTTCATCTTGTAGCAGCAAGAGCAGAACCCTGCCTCCAAAGGCTGTAAAGAAGAACAGAAAAAGAGAAAAATAAAAAGTGGTATTAGCACTTCTATGGGAATCTCTGTCCACTTCATCACAGTCTTGTTCCCTCAAACGTATAAAATATGACTATAGTTTAAACTTTTTTGGGGAGGGAAGGGGGTGAAGAATTAATTTGAAAAGCAAAATATTGCATTTTTATGATAAAATTATTATGCAAAACACTTATTGTGGTTTTAAATTTAATGATTTCATTTTGGTAGTTTTCCTTGAGATTAAAGCCATAACCTAACATTCATTACGTTGTGATAGAAGAGACCTATATAATTTTTAGAACTTTAGAACACTCTAACTAGAAAATCATAAAAATCATAGTTTTTAAAAGGCTTCTTATTTAAATGTAGCATCCTGTTTGATAGGCTTTTCAGCTTTTGAAGTGCTATTGAACTGTTTCTGATGCTATGATTTAAGCCACTAGCATAGTTGGCTCTTGAATTGTTTAACAGAATGGTATAAACATGAAAGCAAGCTGTTCAGTTCCCACTTGCATCCTCTGATCATTAGTAGCAATTTGAAATTAGCTTTCCAGCTGTTTTCTAATTGGCAATTGCTCATTTTTAAGAATTCTCATCAACCACATGCTACTCATGGTGGTTAATTTGCTTCTGCCTCATTTTTCCCTCCCGCTGCCTAGCTGCATGGGAAAGCTTAGACTGTAAACCATGAATGTAAACGAGATGTAAATACCAGTGAGCACTGTATTTCAGGCTTGTTTAAACAGAGAAGCTCTATGTGAAAGACCCCTTTAAGTGCTCCTGTAAACTCCTTGAGGAGATGACTCTGTAGACTGGACTGTGTGAATTATTGCAGATGGCATTGGAGCTCAGTGAGTTTGGTTAATACCCCTTATGTTATTTCCTCCTCTTACATCTTCCACTTTAGATCACTTTCTGTATAAGCAACAGGCTGAAAGGTTTTGGAGAATGCTAAGTTAGGAAGGCAGTACTCATTCTTACCATGTCTCAGCTCTGAATATGTAGCTTTCAGGCTTCTGTATGTTCACGTCATTCCACCAAAAATAATAGACTTTTTGCCATTGATTTTAATGGGATTTGGACCGAGAGTCTGTGTTTGTATAGCAGTGTATTTCTCATTGAATACTGGTCGGCTTTTACTTAGAAGGTTTACTTGCCCTAATAGGGTCCAAATATGCAGTGTTCATCATGATATATAAGGGTGGGGTATTCTTGTTCCTTTATCTTACAAAAAGAGATATGATTTTTGCTTTTCTGTGTCTGAAACTACCTTACTTTATGTGATATCAAGATAATTGCTTTATACTATCTAATTTTACTATTTACTTTGTATTTCAATAAAGTAGTAATGTTGTAACATGGTTATAAAGTAGTTTATTAAAATAATGCCTTTTTTAATGCCTTTTTCTTCCTGCAAAAGCAGGTTAGTAGTCTATCATCATTTTAAATGCAAAGCTTTTTCCTAATAAGGATCCTCAATGTTATCTGTATAAGCTTTAGTAGAAGTGATGGTGTTGAGATGCATGTGAGGAACATATTTCAAGCCTGCATTTCCTTTTCCTCATAAAGAATTTAAGATTCGTGTAGTGGGTCAGTAAATCAAGGCAGCTATGCAAGGATCTCTTGCATATGAGAACTGACTTCTGCTGATATTCTGCACAATGTCAGTTAGAATGGCTCATTTTTTGGATGAGCTATAGATCTGTTTTTATATAGAGCCAGTGCAGGGATATGTGGCTTATATTTAAATTCATGAATAGGAAAAAGTAGCAGACAGGAAGATAAGTGTTTTACCTGGATGAAAGATTGCATTTCGCCCGCTACCTTCCTGCCTCTTTTCATGTTCACTTTATATAGGCTTATATATGTTAATTTACGTGGAATGAATATTATAGTCCGAATGTCATTGTAAATTCTGTATGCTTATAAAAATAAAAGCTTCTACATTTGAATTGTATTTATAGTCTTTGTGAGGAACATTGCTTCTGCAACAGGCTTTTGGAATTGTTTCATTAGTCATAAGAAGATTTGTTTACTGGGTAAGAATATGTTCCACAAAAAAGTTTTGGTTTTAGAATAGACGTCATGTATTCGGCCATACTGCAAACTGTTATTTTCTAACTATTTCATGCATTTCCAAAAAGAGATTTTGTTGATTGATTATATTCCACACAGCTTTAATGAAAAATCAGTCCATAGGATCATTTCTCATGCATTTTAAAGGCAACAAAAGCATCAGTACTTTTTTTTTTTTCATTAGCGAAACTTTTAACATGTGTGTGTTTAACTGCATAGAAAAACACTTATTTACAGAATCAAATACCACTATGGGATCAGGTGCTTTTTAGTTATCCATACAGAGCCCTCCAGGCCAGTTTTGAAAGTATTTGGATCCAGTGAGTCTTGCCGAAGCCTCGGAGTAGGAGAAATTTTCAATTAGCACATTCTCATTTTGTTGCATTTACTTTGAAATATTAGTTTGCAACCATTTTTAATATGACATTCTTGTCTGTTTTTCCATTAGAGAAAATGATTTTACTCTGACCTCATCTCTGTTGGTACTGTTTCACCATTGGATTGTCACTGGCTAGATTAGAAAAGGATATGGATGAGGAGTAAGGGTCAGTAGAAGATACTTTAAGACTAGTAGAGAAGTTTGCTCATACTTTCCCTCTTAAATCTCTACAACACAACTCTCTTAAGTTTTTTTCTAATGTCCAGTGTGAGTGTTCTTTGCTGAAAATTTAAGGCCCTTATTTGTCTTGACTAATATGGACATGGAGGATCAGTTGTTTTTTCTGCCTCTGTATTTAGCCCTTTACTCCCTCAGGCTTCTCTTCTCTAGACTAAACAACCCTGGTTCCTTCAATTTTTTTCCTAGTCTTAGCTCTTGTTCAGCTTGTGACTCTTACATCTCTTTTGTGCAGATCTGCTGCCAAGTCACAACTGCTTCATCTTGTTTTTGTCCAGAGTTTAAGGACAGGACTCACTGATTCTGAAGAGTGGATGTGTCCAAATGAAATCCCATCTTTTCTATCCCCCCCTAGACCTTCTCTCAATACGTTTTTCCAGTTAGGGACAATGTGGGGTGCAGTTTTCCAGCGGTTTTACTTCCTCCTTTATAGTAAGTTGCTCTCAACCATATTTCCTGTTTTTTAAAATTTCAAGGGAAGTAATGTCAAAATCTCTGCAACATCAAAATAAATGACGGAGTAGACAAGATGTGTCTTGTAAGCCTCACTGGAGGTCACAAGCTTTCCAAGAAAACTACAGTCAGGCATCTGGGCTCACAGAGCAAATGACGCTTTTTGTCGAGAATCATTGTAAGAGGAAGTGCAGCTCCATGACAACTGTCTCTGTTTCTTGCAGTCTTTAACCAGTGCAGCCAACTGAAAAGATGGTCGTGTTTGTTTATTAGTACCTTTTAGTAGGTCCCTTTGGCCCCAGGGCCAAATCATGCCAGAATCCTGCATCATGTCAAGCAGTAGGCTGGTAGGTAGGTTTGTGAAGTGAAAACGAGCTATATTATACAAGTGCTCTGACTGGCTCTGACTGGTCTCTGCCTCTTATGTGCCTGGACAGTACATTGGAGAGCTGGGAGAAGGATGCTGGAAGCCCTGACGCTGGGGTCTTAGATGCTTTTAATCCCTTGAGGATGGGAAATTTTTTTCTTCTTTTTGGAGAAAATTAGATAAGACCATTTGATTTTAAAGTAATCAGATTTGCATGCTGGAGAATATTTAGCACTTTTCCTGTTTTTTATATGTATTTTTTTTGTCAGTATGTTAATTGTGTCAGTTACATAACTGCATTTCAGCTTTCTTAAAGTTAAAAAGGCAGGTTGTTTCACAACAATCTGTCTCCTCAGCTTAATCTGTCAATAAACTCATTCTCTCTTATGAGCAGATCAGCTCAACTTTTTGAAAGTTCAAGGACTATTCCATTGAAAACTGCATTCCTCCTTCACATTCTAGGCTGTCTTTTGATATAGTTTCCATCAAATCTAGAAGTGTTTACCTTGTAGTTGCTTTTTCAATCTTCTCTCTCAAAATATTTTCATAAATGAATTTGCTGGACAATCTGTTATGCATCCTTCTTTCCTCAACATATTAGGAGGTTAAAGCACAGTTTAAGTTTTACAGTATTGGTGTGTCTTGTCCATTGGGTGCTCAGACCGTGACAGGCCGTGTCCCTGCAGTTAACAGCCTTACCACCATGTTTATGCTTTTCATTTTTGTTATATCTGCTTGGAGTAGATTGTCTGCCTATAAACAGTATGTGTTGTAGTACATACAATGATGCACAAATTGACATCTATTGTAATTGCAGCTTTAAATAAATACAGTAGTACTTATTAATAGTATCTGATAACAGTGTTATTTATCCTGTAAGAATGTTTTATTCATAACTCATTCATTTGTCTGCAATCTGTAAGAGCAAAAGTAGGGAAATTTCAGCTTAGTAAATCATTTGAACTTATTAGAAATATAGGGCTGGATTTAGGGCTGAACCACTTTACATAAGCTAACAATCTGGTCTGCCAACAACAGCTTTGTATTTATAAGGACATAAGGTAGATTTATCAGAGTTTGTATTTGTTGGTGATTGATGCAGTGCATAGACATAATAAGTGCCAGCTGTTCCTCCCACATAAATCAAAAATAATATTTCCATTTATTTTTCTTTCAGTATGAACTGTGTTACTTGGTTGAATTATTTTTTGAGTTCAAAGGACTTATTTACAGTTACTGTAACAAATTTAAAAATTATGATGTAAAATTATAACACAACTTTAAAGCAGTATCACAGATACCTGTATATCATGAGGAGTTGCTATCTTGCATGAGCTATGTCAAAGCAGTTTTTCTTTTCTGTCCCTGTTTCAGCAATACGTATTTCCATCCTTCTCTGTCAAAAGGTGATTCGTTAGTGACTGCATAACTTTTTATTCTAGGTAGATCATCCCTCATGTTAATTGCATTGAAATAGACCTTTTTTTATTCCTTTGGATCTCCATTTTCCAAGTTCATGTTTTGTCTGCAACTGTTAAATATGGATTTATACGTTTAGCATGAAAAAGCCCAGAATTTTGATGTCGTATAAATCCAATGATCTACATATTACAAATAGCTTTTTTAAAAATCATGATTTGTATCTGTCGTCTTTAGGCCATAAAGAGGTCTGATTTCCTTTCTTCTTCATGTCATTTTTCAGTAATTAATAGGTATGTTGTTAAATTTAACACCATGAAACAGGATTTCAGACATTTGTTACATATTTGCATAGTGTAGCTTGTTGTCAGTTATGTGAAATGGAAGAAAGTGAAGCTGAATTAAAACACTTGCTCAGTATGCATAGTCATGTAATGCAGCAAGCACATTCCTGCAGCTGGTTAATAAATTCAATAAATGAGAGTTATCAACAGCTGGTATCTGCCTTTGTAGTTATCCAAATGAACAACTGGTGCATGGTGACCTTTGATAATTTATTTTAATCTTATTTCGAGTAGCTATTTAAAGCTCTAACACAAGTTTAGTTAACTAAAACATGTGGTTGCTGGCATTCTCATAGACATTGCATGTCTTATGCTTTTTCTTGACCTTCATGTTATTTGGACCTTTTTTTTCTTAAATGAAAACACACTGCTGCTTGTAAAAGGAGATGGAGCTATTCTGTTCAAGCATGTAATAAATGGTATCAGTTCCCTTAAAACAGTTCAGTTGGTTCCACTTAATTTTTTTAGGCTCCAATTCTGCAAACATATATATGCTATATAATGCAAGTCTTGCTGAATTTTTCAACTTTGAATTGGGATGGAGTGAAGATAGCACAGAGTGTACAGTACTTTTGCTTGCATTTGATTTTTTTTTTGCTCTCTTTTAGTACATATAAAAAAGTCATACCCTTGTGTTTTTATTTGTGGCTTTCTCATGGTTTGAAGTTGAAAGAAAAAGTGGCTAACATTCTTTATTTTTGAAAGTATAGAAAACTGCTCATTGCCTTTAGCATGCCTTTTGCCATTTCAGTTGTGTCTTATTCTATCAATTTCATCCATTTACTTTTTAGAAAGATATTAGATGTTACAAGACAGAGATACTACTACTTTGAAATAAAAGTGGAGCTTTATTATTTCATAACTTGTTCTTTTCAAAAATAGGCTTCTCTGACTTGACCCACAGTAACCTCTTGTGAGACATCAGCACAATTTACACACCAATTACACGAATTGCTTTACTGGAACTTGTTAATCGCTTTCTGTTTATACATTAATGTAATATAAATATAGTTTAGGCAACAAAAGCCCTTGGCGCAAATTTATGTCCTGGGTAACCCTGGTCTAGTGACCTCAGGAGAATTACTCAAAGTCAAGACAGAATTTAAATTGGAAGACCAGATCTTCAGCTGCTGTAAATAGTCACAGCTCTGATAAAGCCACTGTAGCTATGCTAGAAACAGCTGTAATGACAGAATTTTTCCTTAGAGTACATTTGTACTGGGTTTTGATCTGAGAGATGTCTAACAGAGAAGTTACCTTTATTTTCTGCAATTTAAAATTGAGCAGAACTTATCAATAGAAAGAATTCTCATTTCTAGGCTAGACTTTAAATAATGTTATGCAAACCTTGAATTATGGAAAAGTATTTAATTGAGTGAGGGAGAAATTAGCATCTTTTGA
Organism: Tinamus guttatus; assembly: GCF_000705375.1. The sequence continues at coordinate 63,964 of NW_010589594.1, forward strand.
ACTTTAAGGCACAAGATTATGCCTTCTTTTTCTGGAGCATTTTCTTTGCTGACATATAATTTCTAAGAAATCTCCTCTCTCCAATCAATGCATAGGAAATTATTCTTAGCAGTTACACTGTCTTAAGAGTCTTTAAAGTGTTGGAATAGTCACTGGAAGATTTTCATCGTGCGTTGCAAAAATTATATTTGCTTCAAAACTGAATTCTAAAAAATAGGTAATCTGTATTTTAGTTTGAGGTATGCAGATTGCTTAATTGGTGCAAGAAATGTGCTTGAATATGGGTAAAAGTTGTTTCATGATTGAAAATTTGGATTGCGAGTATTTTGTTTATGAAGAGCCATGCATGAATGGTCTGCAATTTCTACAACATTATAACAGTAATACATCAGTGGGAGATGTTGATATGTTTTCAGCTCATTAGTTAACATTAGCATTCTTATAAACACTGCACTGTTAGTTACTTCTCCTCTGTCTCATAATCAGAGGGCTCAATGAGTTCTTGCTTCTTTCTTCATGATCTCCTCTCACTATACAAATATTGTGTCTATCAATCGGTTGATTTTTGGAGAGAAAAAGGGTATATTTGTTAAAAAAATGAAAGCCCATAATGAGAAACTTTTCCAGCTCCCTCAAAGCTCCTCTGCATCTTTGGTCAAGGGAAGGGAATTGCAGCTCCAGATATAGGGCTTGTATTCCTTGCTGTTGGTCAATGTCTTCAAGTCTTCCCGGGCAGTAGCTGGCAAAATGGGACCCTTCTGATTTTCAGCATGGGATGCATTTTGGGCACTATTACTTTGTACTCTAGATATGTGCTTGTATTTTAGGGCTTAGGTAAGTGCTGCAACCTGCTTTTTAAACCTGTTAAAGCAGTTGCAGTTTTTGCTTTTTTGTGGGAGTGCAACACAACTTCAGCTTCCTTTACAGCCTTCTCCTCATGTGATGGGTTTGGTCTTGTTTTTCAGAAACAGTTCAAGGGAGTTACTCTGGTCGCTTGCAAATACTAGTCTAGACCCAAGACATGAGTGCATCCCATGCAATTAAATGGGACAACTTCAGTATAGCATTCTGTAGCAGTGCCTTAGCTCACTTTTAAAATAAGTAGTTTGAGTACCAGTGCAGGATAGCTGCATTTTTGTGGCTCTCTACTCAAGTTAAGATATTTTCAATTTACAGTTCCAGACTTTTGAGATCCCTGTGCTGAAAGAAACTCAAACCTTGTTTAGGGTCTCATTCCCTAGACTTCAATTCTATTGCCTACATTATGTAATACTGACTGCAAGTTCTAATGCATAGATCCTGGAGCTCTTTGAGCTTTTGTTCCGGCTGGATCTTGGTACAAGAGCTTGCTGCATTATTTAACAACTTCAAATTAACTGTC
>NW_010589595.1:0-11525 GCF_000705375.1 Tinamus guttatus
CAGAGCTGCTGCCTTGTCTCCAGCTCTGCAAGAGGGGTCTGAGAGATGGAAATACTGAACCTGCAGCTAGAGATTTAAGCTGGAATGGAGAGACTGGGGTTCATTTTTCTGTGCAGCCACAGACTCTGGGCTGTGTGACTCTGGGCAAGTCACTCGGTGCTTCATTTTTAGTTGAAAAATTTGAATGTATCAGCAGTGCTGTCCTGCCCAGGTGCAGCGCAGCCAGGAACCGCGATGCCAGTTCAATGTGGGGCTGTGCCCTGGGGAGAGGCTGACCCAAAAAAGCAGCTAGTAGAGAGATTCCCCACCCGGCTGCTGCCCGTGCTCCGGTGCCAGCAGCTCAGCCCCGAGCGCGGCCGCAGAGGGCCAGACACGGGCCGGGCTGGGCTCAGCTGTGAAACAAACGGGATTTTTGCCACGTGCCTCTTTCCTTTCCTCAGGAGACAGATACTGGGTGTTCAAAGACAACAACGTGGAGGAAGGATATCCCCGGCCCATCTCGGACTTCGGGCTGCCCCTGGGAGGAATCGACGCTGCTTTCTCCTGGGCCCACAATGACAAGACTTATTTCTTTAAGGACAATCTCTACTGGCGCTACGATGACCACGAGCGGCGGATGGATCCCGGGTATCCTTCAGAGACCGCTTTGTGGAAGGGAATTCCCACCCCTCTGGATGATGCCATGAGATGGTCAGATGGTGAGTCCTTATGCTGATTTTTGAGATTTTTTTAAGAAATTATAAAACAGCACCATTTCCACTTAGAACATAGATCCTTCTGGTCCTTCCTGCATTTATAAACTGCTAAATCCCAGGTGTGCAGACACCTTTAGTTGTCTTACATAGAGTTGAAAAAGAGAGCTAAACTTTGAGTCAAAGCTCCCTGTGCTGCACTCTGCTCTCTAAGAGACACTGTAAGTTCAAGTAGACAACAAAAGTATCTTGGGGCCCTAATAATTGGGTTTTATTAAAAGAACACAGTTCATCTTTTTTTTTCTTCCATTTTTTTTTATCCTGATGTATGCTCTTTTGATCTTCACTGTATTTGTTGTAGTTAGATTTTCTACTAGAGAAATCAGAATGTGGACAAAAATATTTTTAAAGGAAATGTTTTTCCTAGAATTAGGACTGCTGGGACTTTTTTTTTTTTTTTTCCCTCCAGTGGTTAGATTTCTTAGTGGTTTCTGCTCCCTGAAAGACCATGGAAGTTTTACTATAGGAGATGTTTAAAGCCAGAGAGATCCCAGAGAGGAGGTTATCATCATCTTCTAGAGCATCCTACCACCACCACCGTGCTAACAGACGCAAGAAGCGGTGGTCCTGCGCACACCTCTGCTCCCTGTGTTCTGGCTGGGGGTGCACGCGCTCCTGCACTGCTGCAGACTCTGCCGTGTGCTTTGCTCTGGAAGGGCTGGTGTGCAGCGACATGTGCCTTGGCCTTTCGTTTCTTTTCCAGGTGCGAGCTACTTCTTCAGGGGCAAGGAATACTGGAAGGTGCTGGACAGCGGGGCCGAGGCCGAGGCCGGCTACCCGCAGTCCATCGCGCGGGACTGGCTGGTGTGCAGCGACATGCAGGCGGACGCCCCGGAAGCCGCGGGGAGCAGCAGGACCGGGGCGCGCTCCGAACCGGGGCATCCCGACGAGAGCCGCTCCGAAAACGGCTACGAGGTCTGTTCCTGCACCTCGTCCTCCGCCTCCCTCCGGGCTCGCCCCGTGCTCAGACTCTCTGCCGGCCTCGTGCTGACGAGCGTGTGGACAGCAGCACTGGTGTGTGCGGCCCTATGACGTCCCCTCACGCGGGCAGGACGACGTCGCGGTGCTTCGGGGACCACAGGTGGATAAAGTCCCACGATGCTGCACTGTTGCAAGCAGACAGAAACATTCCTAGGAACATACCAGAAAAGGTTTTGAATTCTCCATGAGAAGTGAACAGTGATTGTTTCTTTTCTTTTTAATTTTAGTTTAAAGGTCTAATAACAGATTTTGAGTTCTGCACCTTTTTATTCCCCCATCCAGTTAAAGATGAGAGCAGCCTATAATGTCGAATTTAGAAATGTTCCATGCAGATGTGTTGCTTTGAATGTTTTAAAACTGCAAACAGAGGAGGGGAAAGCTACTGAGAACAGAGCAGCTCCCAGTGAGACGGGGGACGAAAGGCAGCAGGGCTAGGGCAGAGGTGCAAGAGCTGCGCTGACATCCGATGACACGGTGTACGCATCCTATTGGATGTACTAGGTAGAAGGAAACTTGGGCTTCACTAAGATGAACTGCCAGGTGATCATTTTACTATCAAATCTGCTGTGGTAACTGATGTCGAGATAACCTGTATCAGTTCCTATGGGTCAGAAACACCTTTGCCTTTCAGAAGGCGGTGCAGCTTATCTTTGTATCCAGGTCATTTGAATTTAAGAGTTTATCAAATAAACCTTGGCTGCCTACACACAGATGTCACAGTCATCTGCCCCGCCACGTTCGCCGCCTTCTGCAGGTGCTGACAGCCCGGGCCCAGGAGCCGCCGGCCCTCTCCGCAACCGGCAAACCCGCTGGGTGCAGCCATGCAAATGAGATGCAAATACAGCCGGTCTCATCCGTGCACGTGAACTTCTCAGCTCTTGGCGTTTCCGTTTCAGGTTGTCTTATGTTTTAGATCAAGATGAATGTCATCCATTCATGACTCTGTTGTGCCTGACTGCACTGTGGAGGATGGGATGGAGTAAGTGAGGGATGCTGCATAGTTAGCCTGAAACTCTTCTTGAAACACAGCCACAATGTAGAGTGACAGAACACCTCTATAGGAACACTCCTGGCCATCTTCTCACTGCTAATCCATTTCCTGAAATATAATTTGGGTGTCTGACAGTCTTTGAGAGGAGCGAGATCCGGTGGAAGGGTCCATGATAGAGCTGTTCCAAAGGCCAAACCAGGGTCATGGGATGTCAAAGAGGAGAAATGGGCAGCAGCTCTGGGACACACTGGTCCTCTCTGCCCGGCTAACTTAATCTCCCCCATGGCTCTTTGCTGCCTCTCTGTGCCAGAGCCTGGGGGAGACCGGGCACTGATGGCACGCTGAATGTCATGTTGTGTTGGGACCCAGGGCTTCTCTGCTCTCCCAGAACAGAGGGAGATCTGGCCTGTCCAGCTGCAGGGAGGACATGTGGTTACCTGCCAGAGCAGTGCCAAGGGCAGCCCTGCAGCCCGTGCTATCGAGGCTGCCCAAACTCAGCAGCTTAAAGCTGGCTGGGGATGACTCCTGGTGCTGCCATCCCACCCGATTCGAGGGCTGAGACGCAGGGAGCCAGGGGATGTGATGGGTGACAAGGTTGCTCTTGGGCACAGATGGCCACAGCTCAAAGGCTGTTGCAATCATCACACTGCTGGTGGCTGGAGAAGGTTGGGCTTGGACGCGAGCAGGTTGCTGAGCCCGGTGAGCACCTCCCGGGGCTCTGAGCTCCTTGAGGCCACCTGGAGCATGTGGGAAAACCCTTGGTCCCTTCCACCCCTGCTGGCAGGTGGACGGGAAGGACTTGGGCATGACTCTTAGGGTAAAGCCAAGGTACAAATCACCACCCAGAGCTGGTGTACGTAGGCTTAGTGCTCGGAGAGCCTACTTGAGCTTTGGTGGTTTTTTTCCTAAAGTATGGCCAACATTGCTTCCTCTTGGGCTGGGGGACAGGGGTTGCACTGCTGCAACGCTGCCTGTGCAGCACGAGCAACCACCACCCCTGCTCTCAGCACCCCGATACGCAGGGTGGGGTATTTACCTTCATCTTGCACGGGGACACGGAGGCTGAGCGCCCCAGATGGCACAACAGGTCTGTGCTGGTCCCCGGGCAGGTGGCGACGCGGGGACCCTGTCCCACGGCGGGAGCAGCCGCGCACGGGCAGCGCTGGAATTCCCGGCGCCGCCACGCGAGGACAGCAGAGACGGCGGCTCCGCTGCGGCCTCCCGCTGCCTGCGCGTGAGCGCGGCCTCCGCGCCCCCGAACACCGCGGATGCTCCACGGCTGCGCTCCCCGGCACCGACCCGGACACGAATTCCTCTGGACCTACCCAGCATTGCTCTATGGGCTTTTCTCCACAATGCCGTTCTTAGTATTAGCTGGAAACTCCACCTCAAAAAAAGCCTTGAGCATCATATTCGTATTGCATGTAGTGCCTTTACTCTGCAGACTGAGTCTGGCTGTTTTCCAAGGATTTCAATCCTCGCAGGACTTGGTGAGGTTATTTCAAACACTTATCCTCTGGAACACGACAGATGGGATTTTAAAGTGAGGGGGCTTTGGCCAACTGAATCCACACATATTTAAAGCTGAAAAACCTCAGCTTATGGTAGCCATGTTTGTGGCTGGGGCCAATTCCCGTACCTTGGTCGGGGTTTTCCTGGCTTTCCCAAGCCACCTGTCCCCAGGCTCAGACAGCCCATGAGGCCCTTTCTGTTGTATTGCTCAAAAGAAAAACAGAAGGAAAAACCAGAAGGGAACATTCAGCCCATAATCCAAAGGGCTTTCCTAAAAGGCAGGCTCCTGCTTTATTAGGAATGAGATTCTTCACCTTTTCCCAACCCCTGGTTTAGTAAGAAAAGGTGGGTGCACAGCTGGGCTGCAGCAGCGAGGGGCAGGGGTTGGCCCCGTTGCTCAGGTGCAGCTCGTCTGCAAGGTTTGAACTCGGGCTCCCGGGTGGAGCGACCCTTCCTGTGCGGAGCGTGGTTGGAAGCAGGCAAGTCCTTGAGTGTTCCCAGTCCTGCTGCCTTGTTTTTTCCATTCCTGTGGCCAGGTATGGGATCTGGAGCCAGGTGCTAAGGCAGCGCTGCCCTGGGCAGCAGTCACCTCGGGGATGTCTTGCCTAAGGAAAGGCGGCTGATCCTGGCTCCCTGTGATCCAACAGCTCCCGGTAAGCTCTGTGCTGGGGGGTACTTGCTTTTCCCTGATGTTTCTGGGTCGGACAGCCAGAAGCAAGGAGCAGGTGGTGGAGGATGTGTCCATTGGAGATATCTGGGCTAAGAAGAGGAGTGAGTGTTAAAGCTGGATGGTACCATGGGGGATTCCTGCAGGGATGTGCTCAGGCTGCAACCTGGGAAGCACAGAGCTGTGCCTGCCTCCTCCGCGGTGGGAGCGATTACTGGCTTCGTGATACTAACAAAATTACTGCAAGAGCTGCAGGAGCAGTTCCCTGCTCTCCATCTAAACTTTGGGTCTTGGTTAAAAAAATAAAAAAGAGGAAAAAAAAAAAACCCAAACTTCTCACTAGAACTGCCAGCACTAGGTTGCCAGCTCTGTAGTTTCATCCGAGCGGTCTGGGCTTTGTGCTGCTTTCAGCACGCATGGCTTGGCAGGGGGAGCAGCTGGCCTGCAGCATTAACCGGGACACCTCTTTACTGTGGCAAAGACAAAACTTCACAAGGTTTTTGCAAGGAATTGCTTGAAAATCTATGGGTTGTGCTGCTTGGACTGTAGTGCCTTGTCTTTGGACTTCATGTGAGGAACTGCATGTCCTGGGGAGAGGCCTTTCTGCTCATATCCAACCAGACAAAGTGCTCTGCAGCTGGAAATCTTGTGAGCAAATAGGACTCTTGTGCTTGGGATCAAAGCTGGAGTGAGTTCTTGTCCTCCCTAAAATCTCTTCTTGTTCTGAGGGACAACTGGTGACTGCAGAAGCCTCTCTGGATGCAGAGCCCCTCCACTGAGATTTAAAGAAAATGCTTTTCTTTTTTTCCCACATCTGCTGTATTATGGGAATAACCAAGCCGAAAAGATGGTCCCTGGCATGTGCCTTCCCTGGGATCTTGATGGTTACATGGCCATTTGGTGATATCTCCATCTTCTGAAGGACAAAGCCAGTCTGAAGAAACCAATGCCTATTCTGTATCTGTGGTGAATTTTATCTGGAGAAAAAAAAAGAAAATTATGGTGCTGAGTGATCTTCATGTGGAGACTTGCCAACTATCTGTCTTCAAGCACCAAACCCACTTCACATCCGGCAGTTCCTCTGCTCCTGGTACCTCTCCCTCCTCGTCCAAGCTGACTTAGCCGGCAGCTGTCGGCAGCCCCAGAGCACGTGGGTGTCAGCAAGGAGAGCGCTGTGGGACGGGTTTGCTTGTTTTGGAGTTGCCAGGTAATGGAGCAACCCTGGCCAATGAGCACCTGCTGTGACGAAACCATGGCTGCACCTTGACACCCTGCCTTGGAACGGAGCGCCTGAGGAGGGGCTTCCACGGAAGCAGAGGCAACTCTTTGCCCCAATTATTTGCTTTGCTGTGCTAGAACTTATCTGCAATGTCATCGCTGTGTTCAATCCCAGGCTCCGACTACTGAATGGCTTGGTGTTTTACAGCAATTACATACTTCAACCTTTTCTCTTTTTCTGTTGTGTTCATCTGCCCTTTCTCCTCCTTTGCTGCCACGAAGCTCTACTCCTCATCACAGATGCACAGGTCAGACTGGAGTCAATCTTTTCTTTGGAAAGAAATCCTGTAAGCTCTGGTGGTTGGAGAGTGATTTGTACCTCTGCTCTTCCTCTCGGCTCACAGTGATCACTAGCTGTGTAGAATCATCGGGTCATTATGATTGGAAAGACCTTCAAGACCATCGAGTTCAACCGTAAACCCTTCAACAACATGCCTGTTAAACCACGTCCCCAAGTGCTTCATCTACATGTTTCTTGAACATTGCCAGAGACAGAGACTCCAGCCCCTTCACCAGCTTCGTTGCCCTTCTTTGGACACACTCCAGCACCTCAATGCCTTTCTGGTAGTGAGGGGCCCATATCTGAACATGGTCTTCGAGGTGCAGCCTCATCAGGGCTGAGCATGGGGGAACAATCCCTTCCCTGGTCCTGCTGGCTGCACTGTTTCCTCAAGCAGATCAACTCTTCCTCCCGGCTTGGTGTCATCTACAAATTTGCTGAGAATGCACTCGATCCCCTCATCCAGGCTGTTGATAAAGATCTTGGAGAGGACCCGCCCCAACGCTGACCCCTGGGGAACACCGCTCGTGACTGGTCGCCGGCTGGATTTAACTCCATTCACCACCACCCTATGGGCCTGGCCATACAGGCAGTTTTTCAACCAGCAAAGAGTACGTCTGTCTAGGCCATGAGCTGCCAGCTTCTCCAGAAGGCAGTGGGAGACTGTGTCAAAGGCCTTACTGAAGTCTAAGTAAAGCATGTCCACAGCCTTCCCTCATCCACTAGGCAGGTCACCTAGTTGTAGAAGATCAGGTTGTTGAGGCAGGACCTGCCTTTGATGAACCCATGTTGGCTGGGCCTGATCCCCTGGTTATCACACACGTTGTGTGATCACCCTCAAGATGATCTACTCCATAACTTTCCCCTATATGGAGGTTAGGCTGACAGGTCTGTAGTTTCCCCTCATTTGGGACCTCTCTGTTTGACCAGGACTTCTGATAGATGATGGAGAGTGGCTTTTTTTGGCTTAGTTTACAAAAAAACAAACTACAGAATGCTTGGGCTTCACATTTGGCTGCCAGATAACAGCACTGAAGTGTAACCTATGCCTTTGTTAGACTTTTTAAACTGTTAAAGGAATGAAAGCAACAACAGAAACTGTATGGCTTCTGGAGATATACAATACAGAATATAATTTGGTTCTGATTTCCATCTACAGATTTTGCATGTTCAGACATCACCCCAAACTGGAAGCAAAAATAGCAATGGCTCTGCCTTGGCATGTTCTTTCCAAAAAAATACCTGCTGTTAGGTTGGGCACTCAGCTCTGTCATCCATGAGGTGATAGGAAAGGCCTGTTTCCAAAGCACGGCCTATGGTAGGCACCAGGGGCACGTGCTGGGCCTTACTGTGCTGGGCTGCTGTTCCAGCCAGGTACCATAGTGCAGAGTACCAGGTAGAACAAGCAGCTGTGGTAGAGTCTCAAATCACAGTATATAAATCCATGTCCTAAAGTTACTGATTAGAGTGGGGTATTGGGATTAGGGGCTGAGAGCGAGGACTAGGGCAATGGATTGGGGATGAGAGGGATTGCAGGAAGCTGTAGCAGGAAAATCATTATCTTGCGGGTACTAGGTTTTGTTCACATAAGGACTGCTCTCCCAGCAGGACAGCAGGAGGCCAAGCCTGCATAGGGGCTCTCTCTTAAAGCATGCTCATGGTATAGGTAGCAAACCCTGTGCCTTGGGCCCAGGGTGACTTGGAAGGAGAAACTCGATGTAGATCCTGTCCTAGACTCATAAGAAACACCAATGCCTCATGTAGGCTGCTGAGACTTGAATGAGGGGGCTGGCAGCAGCTTGCCAGGAACGTGTTTCCTTCATCTCAGTTGGCTCTGGAAGGCTTTCATGGAGATGTACGTGCAGGATAAACAAGTGAGATCAGCAAGCCCCTAAGCAAAAGCTGTGCTCGGGCGAGTAGCGTTTTGCAAGGCCCACGCTAATCCGCACAGCACACGCCAAACACTTCCCCGTGTTTATAGGAGTGAAGTCACGTCCCCGTTGGCCTCTGCCGCCGTCGTGGGTGCTGATGGCAGCTGGGCTGCACATCTCGAAGCCCTTCTCCCGACACACTTGCCAGGGGAGCAGCGCGCTGCTGCCCTAGGATGTCTGCCCCTAAATAGCTTTGCTCTGGCAGCACGAGGCCGTGCAGCCTCAGTGTTATTCTTACCCTTCGGGTCACGCAAGGTAGCAGTGACATCATGGAAGAACTTTGCTCTATGCATGCAGCGCAGTTTATCTCGACTCTCGGGCGGTGAGCGCGTCCAAACCTCTGTTGTTGTGGAGGGGAACAGTCCCAGCACCTTTGCTCCGCTGTCGCTCGCTGACATGAGTCAATTCTCACTAGCAAAGCATAGTTGCATTTTCCATATATTGCCAAAGGCGCTCTGGTTATAGTGCTGGGAGTCAGAGCAGGTTTTGTGGCCTCCTGTGGTCCGATGAGCGCCGGGCTCTGTTGGTGCCTTGTTCTACTCATCCCTTTGGTAAAGGCAGAACGAAATAATCCTAGTTGTGTTGGCTGGTGGGGTTACAGGTCCCAGGCAAAGCCATTCAAAGATAACTTGTCTCTTTCCATGAGCATGTGGAGAGTGACACTGATAAGAGGCTGACTTTGCAAGTGCTTGCCAAAAAATGTTGATCCTTTAGTGGTTCTTGTCTTATTCGGTTCTAACAGGAGGCTGTCAAAGAAACATAGGCTTGGCAAACATCCGAAGGGGCCATTTTACAGCCTCCTGTGTCCTTCTCTGCCACATTCCCAAAGCATAAGGGATGCTCCTGGGAGTGCACCAGCTCTTCAATCTCATCCCAAGACTTGTGAGCGTGTTAGGATTTAGTATTTGAATTCACGTCTGCTCCCTACTTGCTTTTCTACGTCACTAAGGGCGAAACAAATACTGGAAAACAAATTCCACCAGAAGGCCAAGCTGGTTGTCTGCAACGTGCCCGTGTTTACACAGGCGCTATCTCCACGGTGTTTGGACTCCGCAGGTGTGTGCGTTGGGCTGCCGGGGGTGTAGCTGCACCGCAGAGCGAAAGCGCAACTATCGCTCCTTGTCGGGCACCGCGGCTGTGGCCTCGCTTGAACCCACCGAGGAGACGAGTGCCGAGGACGTGGGGCTCCGGCAGAGGCTCGGGAATGACCGAGCGCGGCTCGGCAGCAGCCGTCCTGCCGGCAGCCTCTCCGCGGCCGGTGGCGGTTGCTGCTCCCGGCTCTGCTGCAGCAGGGCACCCGTTTGTGCAACCGTTGCGGCTGTTTGAACCCCCTTTTCTGCACAGAGTGCCCGAGCTGATGTCCTGCCCTTTGAGGACTGGGCACCTCATCCCAGGCAACTGAGCTCCTCCTGTCTGGGCTTCTTCACTGAGCATTCTTCTATTTGCTGTTGGATTCTGTTGCCTTCGTTTCTTTCGCTGCTTGCAAGGATGAGTGCCAATGAGGAGTTTTTTCCCTTCCCCTCTTCTTTTTTTTTTTTTCTCTTTTATGCCCTAAAAACCTAAACTCAGCGGTGGACACAGTCCTGTGCCATGTGCTCTAGGTGACCCTGCATGTGCAGAGGGGTTGGGCTAGATGACCTCTAAGGGTCCCTTCCAACCTTAAGGATTCTATGATTCTATGAAAGGAAAGGTAAGGAAAAATGATGAATTAGGGTGTGGTGGACAGTTGGAAAAGTATTAAAAACTGACTCCAGTCTTGCCCTTCAGGTCCACTGCGAGCTCTGTAATTAGACTTGTAGTCTAAACTGGAGAACAGCAGCCCATTCTGCTTTCCTGGCTGCGTCCCGCAGCACCAGCCAGTGCAGCAGCCGCCCGGGGCACAACAGCGTCCCTTGTGCTCCTGCCCCAGCTCGTGTGCCAGCCGCTAACCCCAGCACAGGGCACTGCACTCGGGGGGTTTCTTCTGCATCCTTCTCCGGTGCTCCTGGGCTTCCCTCCATGGGACGGTGCCAGTCGAGCAGACCGATGGGCCGGCACGACAGGTTTGTTTTTCCACAAACTGCTCAAATTGTGCTGGCGCTATCAGTGAAAGCAAGTTTCCGTATGGCCTCTTGGTTTGCAGGTGATAAAGGCCTTATCTGCGTGTGTTTTGGGGACGGGGGAACGTCTTGCATGGATTTGCACAGAGCCAAATGCAAGGTGACCGTGCTGTAATGACTTATCACGACAAACTAGCGCTACACATAACTGCAGTGCGATGTATTGGGTCCTGAGGAGCATCCCAAATGCTGGGGGAGGCAAGACGTGAGCGCAGGTACCCCTGTCTCTGCACCCCGCTGCCGGTGGGGACCAACCAGCTGCCCCAAGGCCGCGGGGCTGCCGTGTTCTCCTTGCCCTTGTTCTGAAAGAAAGCTGGGAGAACTGAAGTGTCAATGGGAAAACACAATTATTTTGAAGACTGTTGCTTGTCTTGCTCTTGCCCCTTCGAAGGGGATGTGACTTGCCAGCCTCACCTGCCAGCTGCAGCAGCTGGAAGTCAGCCCGGGTTGGGACTACCTGGATTTTCTGCTCGGATCCGGGACTTTTGGTAGCTGGTTCAGTTCTGCCCACGTGCTGCCAGCACAGGATCTGCTCACTGGCCTTTCTGCCCTGTGCTGCTCTTCAAACAACCATCCTTGATCTATACCCTCATCAGACTCCAGGAAGCAACCAGCCCTGGTGTGATAAAACTTGCCAGACTGGTGCTCCAGCCCCGTGCACGTAGGCAAAGCACCGGGAATAACGTCTGGCTCCGCTCTGCACCGTGCTCGGCTCGTGCCAGGCCCTGTCTCTATTGCTTCTCCAAGCAAAAACAAGCGCCATCTGCTCACGTGTCTGCTGCCTACGAGAGCCTGCCAGGGACAAAGAGAAGTTCAAATATTTGTGTTCACTTGTTACTCTTTCCATTCAGACGGTAAGTGACAAGCTTAAGCAAAACCTACCCGTGCCAACTGCAGGATTTCCAGCACACCGGCCCTGACTTTGCAACCTCACTGAGACGAAACACCTGCAATTAGCAACTGGGTTTAAATCTGGGGGAATGACTGATGAGCATTTCTGAGTTAAGGCCTTAAGGAAAAAAAAAAAAAAAAAA
>NW_010589595.1:21013-40326 GCF_000705375.1 Tinamus guttatus
TCATCGGGCACGGGGCCTTCGCCGTGGTCTTCAAAGGCCGCCACCGAGAGGTGAGACCCCCCCTCTGTGTCCTGGGCCGCCCTTGGGTGCCACTGTCCCCTCACCCTGATGCTGTCCCCGTCCAGCCTTAGCGCTGGGAAGGCCCTGGGGAGCTGGGAAGTGTGTGCTGGGGGTGATATTATTACTATTACTGTTATCATTGATCTCTGGTGTCTTCGGGACACAGGCCCCGTCGGGCCTTGGGACAGGGTTCGACCTTGTGTCTTGCTGGCAGCCCCCGCCATGGTCCTGCAAGGGGACGTGCGGTCGCGCCGCATGGAAACGCCATCTGTGCCAAAAAACGTACCCTCGTCTTAAATCAGAAGCAAAATAAAAGGGCTAGAGGAGCCCAAACAAAGAAGAGGGGGAAAACAAAACAAAAACCAGAAAACCTAACCCAAAATACTGCCTGACTCCCAGGATCGACTCCAAAGTGTCTCTCTGTCATTGTGGAGTTTGCTCCATCTTGGTCCCCTTTATTTTTTTCCAAGGGGAGGGGAAATCGCTCACCCTTAAATAAAAGGAAACCAATCCATCTGTGGATTTTCCATCATTAGCGCTCAGGATAAGCCCTGGTTCCCACAGTGCGTTTATTTCTAGCGCTTAAATAAGAGGATAATCGTGGTATAAAGTAATAACAAAAACCTGAACCTCGGGCTTTTCTCCTTGGGCTGACAGGCATAATTCAGGAAAGGGCAAGTCTGAACAAGTTAGGGATATGCATTAGGGCATAAAGTGGAGGCCTTTGCTAATGCTGCAAGACACTTCTTTCAGTTGTATTTTTAATCTGTTAAGAGGCTGCTTATCCTAATGTAAATTAATGGTGGAATTTACATATATCTTTGAATTACACATGCACTTTTTAACTTTCAGAAACCTGAGCTGGAGGTAGCTGTGAAGTGCATTAACAAGAAAAACCTTGCGAAGTCTCAAACTCTGCTGGGCAAGGAAATAAAAATACTGAAGGTAAAGGTAGAATGAATTATTTTCTTCAGTGTCTTTGTTGTATATCTTCTTTGTTATTCATAGCTTACTGCCTTTGTCTTATTTTTTTGTAGGAATTGAAACATGAAAACATCGTTGCCTTGTATGACTTCCAGGTAAACACATTTAATTATGGCAAAGCATTCTAGATTTGGGAGAGGTTGAGTGGAGTTTGCGGAGTTTGTTTTTAACAGATGTTTGTAATCAGGCATACCTCTTCTTGGAAAAAGGCCCTTATAAGCTAGGGAAACATAAACAAACATGTCTGAGCAAATCATATATTAATTGTGTTCTGGGCCACAGAGCACTCATGCAGTTGAGGTGGGAGCTCCTGCTCCTCCCTAGCCTGGGAGCTCCAGGATACTGTGTGGTAAAGTGCAATGCGTGGTGAATATGTCTGTGTTTTGGAAGGCTTCAAGTTCTTAAAATGCTAAAATTAAATAAAATTACAGTAGTTCTTGGTATACCTGCTTTTTTTGAATATTTCTTTTTCTTAGACTGCCTCATTTCATGTAGAAATGGTGTGAGCATGACTCTGTAGCATATGATTTGTGCTCAGTTTCTCAGGATTATCATTTGCATTTTTCTGTTGTCCTTGTGGCAATCAGTAAGTGTTTAAAAATTGCAGGCGATGTTTTTGGATCATTGTGGTTTCCCACAGTTGCTTTTTCCTACAAAGTCAGCTCTAAAAATCCCCTCTAAGGGATTGGAGCTGATCTGCTCTGAAACTCAGGTTACTCAATGACATTTTTTTCCTCGGACTTTTAGTTATAAAGCTCTGTTGGACCATGAGGCACATTCTACCCATTGTTAGTTATGTTATTTAAAAAAAGAATGCTGTGTGATATAAATGTATAAAATGGAATTCCTCTGTTTCCAGACTGAGGGGCTCGTGTGTGTGATAAGAGCTTGTTTCACACTAAGGTTTTATATTTATGAGCGACGGCTGTGGTGGCTGCTGGCCCCACTGCACAAGTCGGACCACCCGGGTGGCTGTTGGGTGGCTTATCTGGAGCCGCTGGCCCCTCGTCGGTCCCTCATATCACGTGGCCCCCAGGCCGGCGTGTTTGTTGACATTCCTCCTGCTCCCGTGGATTGGCTCCGGTGGCCTCTGCGTCACCCGAGACACGCGCCTCGGTGGCTGCTGCGGTGCCTTCTGGGTGCTGTAGTCTGCGCGCGCCAGCCTCGCTCCGCGGGACAGTGTCACCCGCTGCGCCCGGCCCTGCCAGCACAGGGGTCAGGATGTCCTGCGGGGGGTTTAGCGGAGGTTCCTGGAAAGCCTTTAGCCTGGTGTTGTTTTGTTAAAGGAAGCTGGAGGTGGGGGGGAAGAGGCCAAGGCATTAGGAGCAGGAGCAGTTCTTGGAAATACCCTTTGGACAAGCGACCACCTGTCCTCTTGAACTAGCATTTGGAGCTGATCATGTGAAGTCCGAAGGGAGTGACCTCCTTTGCTATGATGCCACAGAGTAGCACAGAGATAGAGAAGTTTCCACTGGGAAAGGGCACTTGAGGCACTAGATATTTTTATTTGTTTGTTTATTTATTTTCATTCTCTTCCCCTGTGTTCGTAAGTTTACTTGCTCCATAATTTCTCAGTTGAGGGAGTGAGTGGCTGCTTCTGCTCCTTTGCTATAGTTTGCATTTGCATGTAGTAGTACACAGCAGGATTTACTTCCTGCAGACCTTTCAGAGCCTTTGTGTGTGTCCTCTTCCTCTGCCTGCCTCAGCAACTGCCTGGTAGGAGGCAGCTCAGATAACTCCACTTAAAGTAGTGAGTTCATAGCAGCTATAACAGAGACAATGCATTTTTCTTATGTGTTGGCAAAAGAGCTTTAGCTAAATTCTGTATTTAGCAGTGTAGCCTGTTGAGTTGTTTGCAAGAAACTGTGTAAGTTGTGAGGAAAAAAAAATAGGAACTCAGAAATGGTCCTGCTTTCAGGACGTGCCCAGATCTGTTTTGTGTTAGCAGCTTTCAGAGGCTCCCTGTATGTCCTTGGGTAATGTGACTTGTTGGGCAAAATGCCCAACAATTTAGGCTGTGTTGGGGGTACTATGTGGTGCTTCCAAGGCTTGGAATCTGGTAGAAGGTGATCTGTGGTCCTGCACATCAGACTGTGTGTGATGCATCTGAGTTTGGCCTTGCTCTGTATCTGTTCATGATTTATCTGAGAGTAAACTCTTTGCAAGGATAAATGCAGATTCTGTGGAAGGCCGTCTCCTGCCCACTCTTTACTTTGTATGAAAAGACTTTTTTCTTGCCGATCTTGTTCCTCTGATACAAGATTAACTTTCATCCATAGATACCTATATATGTATATATTTACCCTTGAAAATGTTATAGTTGCAGTTATTTTAAGTTATTGAGCCATTATTTTAAGGCTTTCTAAAAGTCAAAAGGTTTATTCTTCTATTACAACTTCACAGAGCAAAAAGAAAAAAAAATAGTTCCTGTGAATCTTAATGTTGCCCTGCAGCTTTTTCTATTACATTGTTGTATCTCGACTCTTCCCTTCCTCTGCACCTCCTGTCAGCAGTGACTTTAACTTTTACTCACATGTTCCTTGCACACAAGGAAATGGTTGCTAAAACCACAAAGGCTGTAAGCAAGTGATTACACCTAGCGATGCTTTCATTAGCATTAACTTTTAACCAGGAAAATGCAAGCCTGGCCTAACACGACTTTAAATTTTCTGGTGTAATGCCAAGTTTGCCCCAGACAGGCACTTGCAACACTGATATTTCATGCAGCAGCTCATTCTCTGGCACTCTTATTTTATCCCTCAAATCTGGGAAAGCTGCCGTGTCCCTCTTTTTTTGTTAAGCATCTTTGTGATACTGGCTCATAAATAATGACCAAGTTAGAAGCTTCCTAAGAAAAAATGACACTGGTGAATGTTTAATGCATAAAGGTGCGGGGTTTGGACTTTTGTAGATCCCCTTGCTGGAGTCCTAGGAGCAGCATCGTTATGTGAGAATGGCTCACCAAATGAAATATGCATATTCCCATTATTTTGTACTCATGTATTAATGAGAGGTGCTGTGACTAGTCCTAATGAGAGAACCTCTGCTCAAGAAACAGATAAATCGTGTTTTATTGGCTTTTTATATTTAGAAACTACTCTCCAGTGTCCGTATGGGGTTGTGCTGCAGATCTTTCCTAGGCCCAAGAGATGTTTGTCATAAAATAAAAACTAGATTTGTCCATTTGCAGGCGCGTTACTTGCAGCCAAACAATCCCTCACTCCTTTGCTGCCTTGCAGAGTATTTGGAGTTAGTCCGAACGGCAGCAGTCTGGAAACACCTCTGACATCTGGAGCGTAGGATTTTTTTTTTACTCTTTTCAAGCCAACCATAATGAGCTCTTATTGCTTAAGGTGGAAATTAATGACAATAAGGAGTTATCGTTTCACTTGCATGAATATTTAGGTTGAAAATGGGGTTTCTTAAAACGCAGATCCCCAAACTGTGGAGATCGATTCAGCTCTTGATTCATTTTGATGATAAAACTTAGTGGTGTCTGGTAATATATTTCTACTGGGGAGGCTACATCACCTGAAACTCCTGAAGGGGAGATGTAGAACATGGAGTCCTTGCAGTCCGAACTATTTGTTTTCCTCTTGTGCCCATGGATTGAGGCATGGGGTGGTAGAACAAACATTCTTGGGCTGAACGGTCAGTCTTCCAGGGCCAGTCTTGGGAAGGAGCGGAGCCAAGTCAGAACAGCCTTATTCTATTGCTGCTGCAGAGTCCTTGTGCTCTGTAGGGTCACAGCTGCTTGGCTTTGGCATTTGGTTGTGCTCTGCACCACCATCCTCCTCTGACACATGAACTAGCAGCCAAAGGCTTCATCTTGTGCACGTGCCTGCTGCTGTCCCTCCAGAGACCTCTGGAGCTCTGCGTGGCAGTGTCCCTTGGTGTGCCCTGCAGTGCTGCTCACTTTTGCTGCGCTGCTTTGGCAGCGCGTGCTGGTGGATGAATCAATGCTGCAGTGTCACCTCCTTGCCTCACCACCTCTCGTGCCACCTAATGTGAGATCTTCTGCTCCTCAGGCATTGCTGATTTGGTGCCCTGAGACAGGGCTCCAGTGTGACTCTTGGAATGACTAAGGCGCTCCGTGTCTGGGAGATGGCACTCCTGAGGTCAGGCTGGCTGCCTGGTTAAATCCACTTTTAATTCCCTCCCTGAGTGAGGCTGGCAAGTTGCCTCATGAGTGGGTGTGAAGTGCAGGTTCCTCTGAATTGCCGAGCGATGCTCCCGCTCGCGCTGTGGGCAGGAGCAGGGTGTCTGCTGCGCGGCGCCGGCAGCATTCCCGCAAGGGGTAAAACGTAAAGAAATCTAACCTGCCCTCTGTCAGTAGTTTTGTAGAATGAGATACAAGAAGCTAGTCAATCGGATGGTTATATTTATGGCAAGTAGAGAATTTTATGGCCTTGAACTCCTGTTTATGTCAGTGTCACCAGCTGATACCCCATGGAGCAGGTCATGGAAACATCTAGCAAATTTTGACCACTAAATATAGACCTCGAAGGAGTCACAGGGCTTTTTTTGGAGGGAGTGGTCTTGCTGCATTTCTGAAACTCTGCTCACTGCTTTACTCATCGTGTGTGTAGAAGCACGTACCTGTGCTCCTCTCACATGACACCGGTGTCACGGAGGTGCCAGCGATGTGGAAGGCTAATGGCCTCCAAAGCTCCCGTGGAAGGTAGCGTTACTCAGGCTATAATGAGAGATTAAGGAATGTTTCCCAAGAGTAATCGGAAACTGGGAGGCCGTGTTCACAGTCTGACAGCAAAGCCCTGGGAACTGCTGAGGCGCGATTAGTGCTGCTCTTCCTTATGCTCCATCAGTGTTTCCATTATGAAAATTTCCACTGTTTAAATCCTTGTGATGAGTGAAAACATTTTGCTGGAGTGGGGAAAGCAGGGATAGGGTGATCTGGTGGGGAGTAGGTGCCCCCTAATCATGTTGGCATGAAAAAAACACCGCTGTGTGGGAATTTAGATGGAGAACCACTGCTTTAATTTCTGCCAGAGACTTGTAAGTCCAAACCAAAGCCCAGTTAATACCTTTAACTTTGTGATTAGATTAGATTGGAGTGGACCCTAAATTACAAAATTGCAGGGAAACAAAGTGTGTGTTGCAAAGGTTCATCTTAATGCTTACTTGAAATGCAAAGCGATGATCTCAAAGCTGCCTGTCTTCAAATCTAAGGTTATTTCAAAGAGGGAGCTGATTGATAGAAATAAATCAAACTTGGCATCACTGGTTGCTTAGGGCAAAAATGTTCTGTCTGGGCTGCGAGAGCACCTGGCTGCCTCTTAGCATGCGAATGACGGGAGGAATTAGGTCAGCTGAGCTGGCGTAGCAGAGATCAACCAGGCGGTGTGTATCACTTGTGGGGAATGAAAGATGCACAATTTTAAGATATTACAGGTCCTGTTTAGCAAAGCATCCTGCATCTCTGAGAAAGAGAGGCCTCCCAGCCCATGCAGGTCTACCTGGGGTCTGCCCAGGTGGTGGTGGAAGCAGCAGGAGTCACCCTGGGCATGAGGTGGGATAGGCAGGGAGGGCAAAGGGCTGTGGGCAGTGAATGGCTTTAAAACACACAGTCTGTGTGTTCATTAGTATCACTATACACACAAGGAGCATTTTGGGGGCTTTTCTGTTGGGGTTTGATTAATGGATTTTTTTAAACCTAGTTGGCACTTGCAGCTGACGTGAAATATGTTAAAACATATTGCATTTTCTTCATTTTTGAAATATCGTAGTCTTAAAGCCATGTTAGTCTGGTTTCTGGCTCTTGGATTTTCTTAAATGAATTTTTTTGTTGTTTGAAATAACCTATGCTTTGTTTCTGTAAACACCTTGTAAGAGCTTTGTGCTGCAACAGTTTCTTATTATTAAATATGGTAAAGGAAATATGAAATAAAGGGATATATGAAAGGAGACTTGCAAGGGCCAGTTAATCGTGCAACTTGGGGGTTGGGCCCTTAATTTCTGCAGTTGCTTAAGAATCTCTTGCAGGATATTGGATTAAGTGTGTTTAGGATTTGCTGTTAGACAAAACAAGCCTTTCCCAACTTTGTTAGTAGAACTGCATTCTTCAGTTCTAAAATCAAGCTCCTAGATTAGCAGCCTTTCTTTACATTTGAGTGTATCTCATTTACATTTGTCCCCATCTCATCAGTGGTGTGATTGCAACTGAAATGTTTGGTGTGAAATTCAGTGAGTGTCCGAGGGAGCCCCTGGCTCTTGTAGCCTGCCCTGTTCTGTGCCTCGACCTGCAGTGCTGCCTCCTGCTCCCTCCTCTTTGCGTAGCCTCTTAGTCTTGTAAATGCAGCTTCACAGTGAACAGGAATTTTGTTCCAGTGCATGTGACTGAGCTTAAGGTAATGGGAAGTCAAACCTTAAATGCTCATTTTATAATATGGCTGTAATACTGCAAGGAGAGGAGGAATAAATATGGAATAGCAAATCAGTTTTTTGGTTTATCGTTAGTTTTGGAAATGTGTACATCCTCACTCTGGGCGTTGGCATATTCCATGTCTTCTGTCATTTGCAAAAAGAAACTTCTTTTTGTTTGACAAAGCTTCTAATCTTGTTTTGTTTGTTAACAAAGGAGTAACTGCTGTTCCTCCTATTATCAGAGCAAGGGAAAGTCCCAACTTTGCTGCTTTTTTTTCAGTCCTGGCCCTTGCTGGGCTGCTGCATCAGCTGCATGTGGAGGCAGCAGGCGCTGTATGTACCCAGGCAGCAAAGCCTCCAAAGAGGTGGCCAGCTGGGGACATCAACTGCTGCAGTTGATACTGTGCTACCCCTAAGACAGGCTGTGATTACTTGTGTCCCAGCAGTGAGAGCCTTGAATTTGACATGATGCATGGGTTTCTTTCCGTTGGTCTCACCTTGAGTTCTGCAACTAGTGGAGCCTGCTGCTTTGTCTCTATACTCTTATTATGACATTAGTCCTATATTTGCGTTTCTGTGGTTAGGCTCAGATGCTGCTTTCAGCTTTGACTCGCTGCAGCACTTTGCTCACTGAGGCCCAGCCTGGCTTTGACAGTCATGTTTTCCTGTTGGAGCTCCTGTTGAACAAGTGATGACTACAGCACTCACAAGTGCTTTGGGGGGTCAGGATTTGAAAGCCTGCAGTAACCTTTGTGAAGCTGCAGCTGAACATCCCCTCTGTGGAGCTGTCGAATGAACATTCAGCAGTCCGCAGGAGCCTGGAGGTAGAGAAGGGAGCTCCTGACTTGAAGAGAGCTGCCGAAAGCTCCAGTGGGAGGTACTGGTGAAGTTTTTCTGGCAAACCTGAAGTTTGAGCTGTTCTACCAGCAGTCCTATCACTTGCCTGTGGTTGTTTACCAGACAGCTTAATACCATAACTTGGAGGACGTGACTCTGCATTTTGTTTTTTGTTCATGTCACGCAATCAAAATTTAGGGCAGTTACTGTGAGGTTTTATTTGTATGGGAAGTACATTCCCTCCCTTCCTGAAGCACACACAGAACCAGAGGAAAACTTTCCTGTTGTCTTTAATCTGCACAAGAGTATGACCCGTTCTGAAGCAACTCATCGCCTCATGGCACTGGCCCTTTCTGTTGTTGCTCTCCTGATCCTACAAAAATCCAGCTACTGCAGGTCTGTCCAGAAAACTCTTTGCTACAGGACCTCACTCCTGCTTGCCATGTATCTCAACGGGTGCTCCCAATCCTGGAGCAAGCTGACAGGTTTAGAGAAAGCACAATGAGGTCAAGAGCCAAAGGGAAAGTCTGAGCTTCTCTGGCTCTTGCGTCTTACATCCTAGGACCTGCATTTAAAAACTTGGGACACCTCATTCTCTTTGAAAGCCAAAGGTCTCCTGAGTAGGTGAAAGTGCTTTTTAATCACTTGGTGTATTGGTGGTCCTGGATCTGCCAAAGCAGGCCAAGACATAAACTAGGTTGTTGCATGACTGAGTTTGTTGTTTCCATGCCATCTTTTGGACTGTGTTTGTGTGTGACCGATACCACAACCCCATGTTTGTCTGTTCTGGTATAGCCCTTGCACAAGAGGAAAGTCACTGCTGGTTCCTTATAGCTGGTTCCTTATAGCTTGCTGTGGGGCAGTACTGCATAGGTTGCAAGATGCAAGTCTCAAAAGTCTGTCCTAAAACTCGCTTTTGGACAAGCTTGGCCTTAAAGCTGTCTCTGGGTTTGGCAACCAAAGTCCTGTGGATATCACTTAGCTGTTTGCTTTAGAGCTATTCTGCTTAGGGTAAAGCAGTGGTAGATGCTCCTGCAATTCAGATTAGTATTAGTTTGTCTTGTATCTTCCTTCTGTTCAAAAAAAGTTGCATCAAGAGGTAATCTTTGCTTAGCATGAAGGCTTTCTTTTCCCTTTTCAGTAGTTAACCTGCTCAAGCCAAGGTCTGAACAGCAGTAAAATAACACTTAAGAGATTTAACTCTTTGGAAACTTTCTTCTCTTGGGAATCATAGGTTCTGTTTTCCAAGCCTGGTCAGCTTGAAAACCAGCACGTTAACTAAAGACCTTTTCAGATGGCCTTGGCCTAGGAGTTGAATTCTCTTGAGCAAAATCTTGCAGTTACAGCCTGTGTTTGTGGCTCCTTCCAAGAAGGAGCTGCAGGGCGATGCCCCTGCAGAGGGGAAGGTGCGAGTGCCTCCCCGCTGCCGCAGCCCTGCGGGGGCATCCGAAAAACTGCCCACAGCAGAAAGCCGGAGCTTGCAGCTGCTGCCGAGCTTATCTTCTGATTTCAGGGTAGGCCCGGAGCTTTGTTTCGTGTTCTGTGTTGCCGGTACAATGGATGAGCTGCAGCCCTGTTCACCGAGATCTGCGCTCAGCAGTTATCTTGCCTCGGCAGCTGCTGTGGGTTAAGGTGCATGTGGCTGGTGCTTCCTGCAAGGTGCAAAGCAGGAGCTTGGGTGCCAAGGGAGACTAGCAAAGAAGGCAACGTAGGGAAGTGGCGAAAAGGGTTCTGACAAAAATGCCTCGACTCCAGGAGTCCTCCCTTGCAAGCAGCTGGAGCCTTGTCAGCCATGCTGCGCTCGTGGACATCAGAGCGGAGCCTCCAAGCGTTTGTGCTGCATCTCAGTCTTCCTGGAAAAGAGAGCAGTTTGGCAGGGCCAAAGCCTTTCTTTCGTAAGCTTTTGACCCTGTTGTACTATTAATACTCAGATTAGTTAAAAGGCAGCACTGCTGACAGTTCTGAAGGTGTTGTGTAATTAAAATTATACTTTGCTTGAGTGTGTTTTTTGTTTTCTGTTTGGGTGTTTTTTTGTTTGATTGTTTTTCTTCCCTCCTCCTTCCTCTTTAACAACCTTCTAAATCTGGTTGCAGCCTAGGCTGGAGCAGAGGAGGATTTCTGAGGAAGTTTCCTCTCCCAGATGTTTTAAGCTGTGGTAGGAGGATGACTAAGTCTGGGTACACCCAGACATTTCCCTTTGGACACACCTAAGCACACACTTTCCAGGAAGACGATCATGCCACCTTCCAGTCTGGGCGGAGAGAAAATATTAAGGCAGACTGGGCCTTAACATCCCTAACACCCTCCTACAGTGCCTTAGTGAGGCACTTCAGCAGCACGTTCTCCTAGGATGATTTCTGTACTGCTAAATTAAGCTTCTCTGTTTCTTTGTTCCCTGCTAGCAGATGTGCATTAGTTGTAGACAGTAGAGGCTGTTGCCTATTTTTACACTCAATTAAAGTGTAACTTCATCGCTGGGGCCTCTGCTGTAAGAGCTACAAGTCCGGCAGTGATCCAGACTGATTAATTGTCAGCTTAATGTCTTTGGCAGAGGCCTTTGGTGCTGCTGCGGAGCACAGTCGGGGCACTGCTGCACACTGTGATGGGGGAAGGATTTAGGGTTCTTTGGTGCCATTCCCATAGTCGAGCTCCTTTGGTGACAGAATTAGCCCTCGCTGTATGGGCTGGCATGTGTAAGAGGTCCAAAGTAAACTCCCTGCAGTGCTGCTTGGGCGTGAGGCTCAGCAGAAATGTAGCAAATTGCAGCATCGCGCTGGTTGCTGCTGGGGAAATGAGTGGGCTGGGCATTTTCTTTCTCTTCAAAGAGGCTGGTAGGCTGCAAAGTTTTGCTTGAAGCTTTTTTTCCCTTGTTTTGTTAATGAGCAAATTGTAAATATTGTGGAAGGATAAAAATGCAAAAGAAATGGCTTCTGCTGCCGAGTCGGCTTTAAAGGAGTCCTTCAGCCCATTTGATGAAACCAGAAGTTTCCTTCAACAGTTGTGTCTGTTATAATCAAGCTGCTGGCTGAAGGCTTTTTCCAAACAAAAGAGCTTGTTTCTGGGGCCTTCTTAAAATAAGTGCTTGGTTTAGGTGGCAAAATTCTGACAAACCTCTTTCCGGTGAGCAATTCTTGAAATGCTGAGGCTGTGAATGTGAAAGTTCCTGACCCTGCTACCAGCAGCTTTGCTCTGGGAACGCAATGGGTCAATGTGCTGCTGCTGCGCTGGGTGTGTGTGCAGCAAGGTGATGCTTCGGCTCAGGAACAGAGCAATGCTGCAGAAAATACTCATTTGGGGAATCTATGGTGGGATATTAGGACTGAGGAGGGCCCCTGGTGCTTCCAACTGCTAGTGGCCCGTGGCAATTGAGTAGAGCTCCTCTGAAATAACCCCCCTGAAATGTAGTTAGTGTTGATGTTGAGTCTCTGGCACCACTTGTTTTGCTGCACTGATCTCTCCTACTGCGTTATGGTATTTGTTGAAGTAGATGCAGCCAGGATGAAACTCGTGCTTCCAATTTTGACTATGGGCCTTTTTCCAAACTGAAGGAACACGGTTTCAGTTCTCATCAGAAATGACAGATGCTGAACACAGCTTTTGCATGAGGTTTGTATTAAACGCAATCAGTGGAGGAATGCTGCCTAATAAGACTCGAACAGGCAGTAAGGGCTGTTGCCAGCGGACAGACAGGGCACCTCCTTGGTACCTACCAGATGCCTTGCGAGCGTTTCACTCTTGTCCTCACCCCACATGTGCTGGTGAGATAAACCTTAAATATAAAGGTTCCTTTTTTTTTTTTTTTTTTCCCCCCCCCGCTAGGGAAACTGAGCAGAGCACCTCCCTCATCTGGTGCCCTTATTTAACCCTGGTCACCAAAGCATTTGAAGCTTATGTGTACACACTGACAGCCAAAATCAATGCCTGTCTTTATAATGTTTGTTTGCAGTGGCTTTAAATAAACACTGTACAGCCAAACTGTACAGTGGACAGTAGCTCTTGGCTAATAACTAAGAAGTTATTACAAATGTCTTTTGGATTTAGCTTGTATAAGCTTAACTTCCCCTTCATTTTGGACAAAGGTAATAATCTATTATGCCTTCCCAAGCCCTACTGGCACTGTATGTATCAATGGGTGGAGGTACTGAGCCAGGTTACCACAGTGTGTTTAGAGAAGAACTGTCTGTGAGAAATTTTGTGATAGTGATGAACTGGATGTGGGCTGCAGAAAACACTGTGGAAACCTCCCCTGTGCTGAGCTCTGCAGCAGCACTGTCCTTCCCCTTGTAGCTGCTCGCAAGGCGGCTCTGCCGCTCGTGTCTTGGGCAGGTCTGTGGCTGGAGTTCACGGAGAAGTGAAAGGCCTGGGTAGCTCATAAATCTTCCCTTCTGCTGTTCTGCCAAGGCCAGCAGGGATCCGAGGGCTTCGAATGCTGCTGAGAATTTTCCCCCAGTGTTTTGTCATGTCTGAAGCTTGCGATGATGCCTGGGGTCTCCTGTGCTGACTCCCTAGCTTCGTGCTTTTAAGCACAAACTGTTTCTCGGCTTTATCTGAAGCACGTGTAAAAGTGACTGGCTTAGCTGTTGTAAGTGTGGGGCCTGGAAAACAGGGCCTGTCTAATGCAGTTCTTGTCATTTGACAAAGGTGCTCTTGAAGTATTGCAGAAAACTGCTTATTAGGCAAACAAGGAGACCTTTTAAAAAGTTCAGCTTGGCTTGGTAGTGAGGACAGTTGCAAGTCAGGAGTTGCCACCCCTGCATCTGGTGGCGGTCTTGAAGGAAGGAAACCACTGTGGTAAAGCTGCTGGGCTGCCAGGTATTTGCGTGCACCGTTTGGGGCGCGTGGCCTGTTCTGCTGCAGCTCCAGCAGCCTTTTGGCCTGCACGTAGTTCAGCTTCCTGACCTCTCACCACCCTTCCAGCACCCAGTCTGCCCACGTGCGTCTGAAACCCCAGGTATTGAGTTGTAAAGTTAGACAAGAACTGCAAGAGAAGGGATAGAAGGTGACGAGGACTGGAGGTGCTGACCAAGGCAGTCAGGCGCAGGCTTGGCAGGTGGCAAGTCCTGTGGGCGGAGCCAGGTGAAAGGAGCTCAGAGCAGGCAATGGAAGCTGATGCAAAGCTAAAACACTGGTAGCATGGATACTGAGACTTTGTGAAATTTTAATGAAGCTGAGAGGGGGAATTGGATAGGCAGGTGCGAGCTGAGGAACTTAAGGAAAAATTTCTTAACAGTGAGGGTGACAGAGCACTGGAACAGGCTGCCCAGAGAGGTTGTGGAGTCTCCTTCTCTGGAGATCTTCAAAACCCGCTTGGATGCAGTCCTGTGCCACGTGCTTTAGGTGTCCCTGCGTATGCAGGGGGGTTGGACTGGATGATCTCTAGAGGTCCCTTCCAACCCTAAGCATTCTATGATTCTATGATTCTATGAGAGGGGGAATTGGATAGGCAGGTGCCTAAATTGTCTGTATGCAAAGGCAGGCTGCCCTGGAGCTGCAGAACTGTAGGGGATTTGCTCTGCCATCGCTTTCGGAGCTTCTCCACAGAGCCAAGTTACTGCTGCCTACAGTTGTCTGGAATAGGGCCTTGTGCTGGGAAGTGATTTTTAGCATTTAGGGTTTCATGTCGTGACTCTGCCCAGCTTTTTTTTCTGTCTGTTGATTGTCATGATGATTCAGAAAGTCTTAGCCAGTCCTCAAACCACAGGTGAGTCCCTTAACGTGCCTTTCCGCCAAAGAGCAGATCCCATCACTTGCATGTGGAAAGGTCCCATCATTCAGACGGGTGCTGCTTGTGTGGGCCTGCCTGCTATGAAGGACCATGTTAAATACAGAAATGATCAAGAATGGGATAGTTTGCCAGCATCTCCACGGCTAATCCCAGGAGCTGGAAAGGAACATGAAGACCCAACCCACAAGAAGAGCAATTTGCTTTGTCGAATGAATGCTGTGAGAGGAATAACATGTTTAAATTGGTGTGAAATTGTTCTCTTATTGTTTTCTTTTCTTTTTTCCTCCAGGAACTGGCAAACTCTGTCTACTTGGTTATGGAGGTGAGTACTTTTGTTAAACTTGTATTTAGCAGACCAGCTCCTTACACAGGTAGTTCTTCCCGATGAGTCTGACCTATGGTGCTTTTGCCAGCCTGTGTACTTGTGAGAACTGTAGCACTGCAGGTGAAGCTGGCAGCCAGCAGGACTTCTCCTAATACTGCAGTCACAAGGTCCTGCTGGCACAGGTTTAATCAGCCAAAATTCTTATCTCGAGGGTAAAAGGGATGTTATGGGGTAGTATCCCCTTCTAGATACATGGAAGAACTGTCTCCACACTGGCTGCAAAGCTCATAAACTTCTTATTTGCACTGCGGTCTTCGCTCTGAATTCTTGTTGACTTTCCTTAATGACATGGAGCATAATGTGGGGAATTTCAATATTCATGTATAACTGCTCCAAGGTTTTCCTCAACCAGTTTTCCTCTGGTCTTTCAAGTGGTCCTTTGTTTTCTGAGTCTCTTGCACACGTGCGCGGGCACACGTACAAAAGCCAACGTATGCTGATATATCATAACAGAGCTTAACATATAGGGGAAATGTGACAAGACAAGCCTACCAGAATAATTTTTTTCTATCATCCTCTGAATAAGCATTTTGATATATCCGTGTTTGTTTATATTTAAATATTATGAGTAGCCTGCAATCCTAGAGGAGTTTTTTTTCTTTAAAATCTTTGCTTCCCTCGTGCTGACTGACCTTTGTGTTCTCTTTCCAGTACTGTAATGGTGGTGACCTGGCAGACTATCTTCACAGTAAGTACAGCAGTATGGAGAACATCCTCTGTATTTGGAAGAAATCAGTAGCTGTTCTAGCTTGTTAAAGTTGCTGGGGTTTGTGAAAGATCAGAGTAAGCAGATGGGATCTCTTTATTTTTCAAGAGCTGAAAACAACAGTTATCATTGCTCCTCTTAGAGCTTCACCCTTGGTAATCATTTGAAAACTGAGAATTCAAGGCGGTAACATGAGGTGGATGACTTGTCTTTGCTATATAGGTCAGTAATGACTGAAGGGTATGGACTGCTGTCAGCAGTTACCTATCTATTTTGGTTATGGTGGCCAAAAAAGTGTTGAAACAGTTTTACTTTGCCAGTGGTATGGTTTGTCTGTTTCTTGATTTAAAGGAGGAAAAAAAAAAAAAAAAGAAGACATAAAGAAATAAAAATACTTGTTCAGGCCTTGTATCTGTACGGTTTGATCACGTGAGGTTCCAAGAATATTTGATTTGCTTTAAATTGTCCTCTGAGAATGTTCCCATGCCCGTAACGGAACACATTTGTTACTCCACTGGACAGAGCTGTCTCCAACTTGTAGGCTGGAAGCCAGTGGTGGTTTGAGGGGGACAAGAACTACCAACTCTAAGATCTTTCGGGCAGCACAGAGCAGGAGGCAGACAGATATCTGTAACCAGGATGCCTTGAGGAAGCTTTTAGTGGAAGTGAAGAGCCCTTTTGCCATGAAATGGAATGAAATGTGTGTTGCAGGTTATCCACCTGCAACTTGGGCTTTAATCTCACTGCTTGCCTGACTGTATTTTTTCCCCATTTAAAAAAAAAAAAAGCCTTTCTTGTTGCTTTGCATATTAACTAGGAGATGTAAGTTATCTCTTCATATTTAGTTACTAATCTCACTTCTTGTGTAGCTGTGGGTCATGATTAAACCAGGTTTGTCCATACTGTAAAAAAAAAATAAAAGCTAGGTAATACATCAGGCTCTTTATTAAAGGTGCATGATGCCTAGAAACTGTGAAAATTGAAGGGTTGGAAGCTAAATTTACATTTGCCCTACAGCAAGTGTTAATATCCCCAGAATGATTATTTTGGGCTTGATGCTCCTGTTGTGTATTCAGTTTGTACAGGGCAACGAATTATATTTGTGGATATTTTTGTTTGTTTTTAGAAAGGATTTTGTACTTGAAAAAATAAAAGGATTATTTTGCCTTTCATAGGTTTTATATACTTAAAATACAGATGAGTCAGATGCGCCAGTTTCTTGTGTTTGTAAATTCAGGTTTTGTGCGCTTTGTCTTAGTTAAGTGATAATGTTTTGCATCCATTGTACTTTAAAGAGCTTCTTTTCTAGTAGTAGGACAGTGCTATGAATATCAAGTGAAAATATTTTTGTATATGTATATTTAATTTTCAAAATGTGTTCAAAGAAGAGGGGGAAAAATAGCCTATGAAAACAATGAAATGCTCTTAAAAACAGTCAAGCTTGGCCAGGGCCAGGCAAGTTTCACACAGAGGATGGGCAGTGAGTGATGAGTGGAGGCTGGGGGTCAGCTGGGAGCTGGGGCTCCGTTTCTGTTAACTCTTCCAGGCTCTGCAGCTAAACTTAAAAGCTCCAGGTCTGTGTCGGAGATGTTTGCATGTGAGGCAGGTTTGTTTTGTGAGGATGGGGGCACGCCGAACAGGTAATAGTGTTCTTCCCCCGTGAGGGAATTGGTGGCATTTTGTGCCCTGTCATTAAATATAGCCCAGTTAAAACACAGAGAGGACTTTTCTAGTTCTCGTGCATGTGAAGAGAGGACAGTGACAGTAAAGCCTGAGCTGTGCCCGCCTGCTGCTGGAGCTGTGGGTGTAAATGGGAGAGCAGAGCCTCTGGCTGAATGGCCAGCCCCTGCCCTGACTTTAGGGGAAAATCTGCCTGTTCAGAGCACTGTTTCCATGTGGACAGCACGGTGTTTTCATTAAAGTGCGCCATGCTGCCCAATTAACTGAGTTATTAATAACGCTCACTTCCTTGTTCATCAAGTGAAACTACTTGGGAAATCGGTGGCTAGTTTGAGAAAGTGACAGTGAATTATTTTTGCCAGATAAAATACTGGCAATGAATTATATTTGTCAAATAAAAGACTGTTTTACCCCAGCATGGGTAGTTTGAAGGTTGGCTGGGCTAATGCTTCATCCTACTTCATCTGACTTAATTGTATAGAAGTTAAATTGATCTCGTGATCATGAAAAATACTTGGAATCTTATATTGGAAAGTTCAGATTTCTTCCGTGGTGCATTGCTGGTATGCAGGACTCTCATTTCTGCTGAGCAGTTACTGAGCTGCTTCAGCTGTTTGAGTAATTGTCTGATGGTTTTTAATTGCCAGGTGTACTTTCCCACTGGCTCCTCGGACGATTTTGCTGGTCGTTGCTGCAGCGCTTACGCAAGCTGCACATGCAGATCCCCTGGCTCTCATTGAACGAGATGCCTGAAAGCTTCCCAGTCCGTTCTGCCCTCTAATTACAGGCGTTAGGCAACATGGTAATTCTGTGTTGAATCAAAAGACTCCCTAATTCTTGTCTTTGTAACTGGAAGACGTGCATATGTGCACGTTTCCATGCACTATGCATTTCTGTTGGATTTCTGTATCAGCCTCATCTCTTTGATACAGCCTTCTATGAGTGTTTGTGTCCTCTTGAAAGGAACCACCCTGTGTTTCTTTTAAATGTTGTGATGCTTTTTCTTGTGGATCACTGTAGATGTTGGCTTCACTTAAAACACACTGAACATGAGCATGACAGATCTCTGCAGCGTATGACAGAGCTGTGGAGAGTACTGCAGGAGTTACTATTCTCACTACAGGAATAACCGGATCTAATTCTGGGCTCCTGATGGTCAGGAGGTCAGATCAGGTTGATATCTAACATTCTCTCTTTAAATTCCCTGACATGAACAGTAATGAACAGTTCATAAATGCATATTTCTGATCTTTCTAAAAAGCTGCTTCCTGGCAAACTAGTCTCTGTGAAGAGAACTTCACATCTACGATTAGTGTGTCTTTATTAAATAGACTGTGACATGCATAAGATGTAACTTTTCTCTTAGATTATTGAATCCTCAATGATCTTGGCGGCTGTCTTGCAAATCAAAGGTACAAGGCATTTCTTTAGAGCTTTTCTCCTTACAGCAAGGTAATTAAGAGTAGCTATGAGAAGAGTGGATCTATCCAGAATAAGTCTTCTGGTTAGTACAAGAGACTGTTTTAAGGGTCATACTCCTGGTGTTTGGGGTGGATGGAGCCCAGGGAGGATATGAACCATGATGGGCCCCAAACAGGCCAGCCTGGTTTCTTTGACTTCAGTCCAATTGAGATCAGACCCACATTAAGGTGATACTTGTGAGCAGTCGTTACATTGCTGAGCAGTGCTTTCCAAGTGGCTTTTTAGGTGATTTCCACCTTTTTCTGTGCCTCAAGATCTACCAGGCACACAGCCCTTGCACTGACCTGCTGTGAATATTTGTTCTGCTCTCCTGACCTGTGTAGCGGCCGTTCCCGGGACAGAAAGCTGAGTGTCCTGGCCTCGAGTGCAGCCCATGAAAATAAACACAGGGATATTATTACTTCCCAGTAATGGCAGAGTCAGGCTTGGGAAGCAGCAATCCCTGCGAGATGCGTTGCTGACTGCAGACGTCCAGGGGGATGCCCAGACTTCAATGCAGAATTAATGTCCTGCAGAAAATTTTCTGTGGAGATGAGAGCTGGCCCCTCTTGGTAGCCACCGAAGTGCAAGCTCCATGTTTAGGATGGGATAGGAAAGCAGTCATGTTCTCTGCATTTGTTCTGGCAACACCTAAACCTTCCTGTATGTTCTCCCTGCTGCTGCTGATGGGTGGTTGGCCTGTAAAACTTTGGCTGACCAGTATGTGACTGTTCCAGACTTTCAGAAATCGTGCTAGTGGGGTATGGCTAGTGTTGTTCCTTCTGACTTTGTGGGAAGAAGCCCTGATGTGCCTGGTAAGACTGAAGCAAACTAGAAAGCCATCAGAAAGACTGGAGGGGGAGACTGAGATTCTCAAGGCCTCTGAAGTGTCTCTTGTGTTTATTCCTTTATTTCTCTGTCCTTCAGCTGGAGCTTGCTGCTGCCCTTCCCTGCACTGGTGGGCTGGCTATGAGAGAGAAGGCCCCAGGCTGTGTTGTGGCGAGTCTGTTCCTGGCGGGCGGTAAAAGGGGATCTCCCTGCGAACCTGCCTTCCCAGCGCATTCCCCGTGGGAAGCGGCAGCTCCGCGGTG
>NW_010589596.1:0-64810 GCF_000705375.1 Tinamus guttatus
CCTTATTTTAACCAAAGGAGTGACTAAATTACACAGAGGGGAGAGGCAAGAAAAGGGTAGCAAGGCAGTCATTGCTCAGTGAGTTTTACATGGTTTGCCTGTCAGCGCCTCCAGCGCTACCCATCCTGCAGGGACACCACTTTAATAAAACGTCAGTGTATTTCCCAGTGCCACCTGCAGAATAAAGTGCAGCAACTAAGACCTGCATGGAGAAAACATCAGAGTGATTTTAATTTTCATGTTCATGCACAAAAAAAAAAGAAAAAAAACCCTGTCACCAGCTGATGAAAACTCCAGGAGATTTTGAGTGTTGCACAAGGCAATGCAAACGCCTGTGGTGTTTCCTTGCTGATTAAGAATACTTGTACATATAGCAGGGATGAGCCATCCTCCCCAGTGAAAATGCATTTCCAGTGCTTGGGATTTAACCACAGGAAGAGCAAAGGGCAGTTTCTTAGCCCTCATGGGCTGCCTCTCCTCCTTTTATCCTCACTGGGATAAAACCTCCTTACTAGACCCTGGCTGAATTCACCATAGGGGAGCACAAGAGAAAAGTGATACGGATTCTCTTTTTTTTACTTTCTACACAACCACCTATTTAGAGGTAAAGCGAGTGTTAAAACCATTTTTTTTCCCCAAAACATACCAAACAAAACATTGTAACTCCCTTTCCTGGCAGTGTCATTGCATCACTCTCATTTAGGATTTACTATAATCACCAACATGAAAATGAGTCAAAAAATGGCAGTTTAATTTGTTGTTCTCCAAATATAAGCCGACCTAAATAACTCAACACAGGGTGGGTTGCAGTGAGAATACAATTTGGTGGACACATATGCATGTTGAACTTGCACTGCAGAATTTACCCTCACGAGTAAAGGATGATTCATCCTCCGTGAGGCCTGCAGATGCTGAGACAGCATCCTCTTCTGCAGCATGCCCGGCGTTATTAAAGTAGTAGAAGTCCTCTCAATGTTCCCTTAATTTAACATGGAAAAAGGTTTTAAAAAGAGCATTTTGTCTTATCAGAGCACTGATGCTTTAAGTGAGTGCTCAATGCTCCCTTGTCTAGACCGGCAGGTCTCTCCACAATGTGTGTTAAGTTATTGCTGACAAATTGCCTTTGATGACATGACAACATTGAACAACGTCAGGAAATACTGGGGAAATTGGAGCAGAGGATGGATCCTGTCATGCCAGTGTCCTGCTCCTCCAGGCACCACGGGGCTGGTGCAGCTGCTTGAAAATGCATTCTTTGGCACTCAGACCACTTGGTCCCATTTGTGCTATATTTTTCCCCTATAATTAACTAATGAAGAGTAAACATACAAACTTCAGCACACTTTGACCTTTATTTTCACCTTTGATTCCATTAAAATGGGTCTTTAGAATGAGCTTCAATGTACGTGTAAATGCATTACTCTCACTTCTATGCGGCCTAACATGTTTTCTTGGATCAAGACTACAAGTCAAGCCTGAGCTATGGTCAGGACTTAAGTATGAAGGTCAAAAAGTGGGAAATTAGCCTTAGTGTGGGTGTCTGTACTGAGGAGCCGTCCCATCACTGCACCGGCCCTGCTTGGCTACGAAGAGTTGGCAGGTTTTGTCCCACCCTATAGAATATAAATATATCAGTAAACACGGCACTGCTGTGATCCGTAGCTGTCAACGAGTTTGTCCATCCAGCACCCTGGTGGCAGCTGCCCTCCTAGCTATAAAAGCAGCAGCTTTTCAGCACAGAGCAAAATAGAGAATGCAATTAATTTTACTTGAAAATCCAGTCTGAGCACATTTGGCACCCGCGTCATTTTGCTGGTACATCAGGGATGTGCTCTGAGCAGCACCATGTGCCCTGAAGACACAGAAGAAGGAGAATCAATATTATTATTGGTGTTTGAATATTCAGCCTATGTAAATGCATTATATAATTTGCTTGCCTTCACCATAATAGAAAAAGCCAGAAAGACAAACTGTTTTTTTTTTCTTTTTTTCTGCACACACATTCTTTTTGTCTTTTTAATTTTGCATTGTGCATATTGCAAGTTTTCATTGGCGCTCTCTGCCTCTAGCTATTACTTGGGAACAAAAATGCAGCTTGGCTTCATCATAATAGAAAAAGCCAGAAAGACAAACCCCCATGAAATAGCTGGCCACTGCTATGCCTTTTAGAAGGAAAGACACCTGATAATTTGACTTTTTTCATGTGCCCGCTCAGTCTAAGTCTTTTGTATTTATTCAGAAAACTTCAGGAAAAGCAGTACCTTGCTAATGAAAAATAGTCCCAATTCCGTGCAAGCACTGGAATGGCTTCTGAGGATGGGAATGTCCCCAAAAGATTTGCTTTTGCAGATACCTGATCAGAGGCATCAGAATAACCAGAAACCACCAGGTTGTGCTGTTGCCCTTAAGCAATCTGCATTTCCACAGCTATGATACTGTGCTCATCTGGAGACTGTCAGTCATCCAGGAAGACCCTCAAATCCCATAAAACCAGGAGGAAAACAAGTTCCTCAGACTCATTTTCCTCCTGGTTTTACAGCTATTTTTCCCCTGACTCCAGCTCGCTTTGTAAACCGGTGGCAGTGTTTGCTGGCCATGAAATCCAGGTACGAAAATAAATAATCCATCTGCACAGGCTCCGCATGCAAACATTGCAAAGCTGATCTGTGAATTGATGTCACACTCCATGCAATTCCCAGAAAAATGTTCATTAATGCTCATAGCTCCAGCTGGCTTTTACTGCTGCATTTCCCTCCCCTCTAAACAGACTATTTCAGTTTTTACACTGCTTTTGCAAATATGGAGCACAGTGAGGACAGGGTCCAGGTGATGCATCCAGTAGATGTCCAGGAATCATTTTTTATCTTTATGGTTGGCAGGGCTGATAGACACCATATGTCCCCTTGCAGAGGGGACCGCACTGCTGTTTACACTAGACTAATCCTTGGACCCTTATGAGGCTGCTTCTGGCACCTTAGATTGGCCATTATTTTTCTAGACAATCATTCATATAGTCTTTTATATATATATTTTTTCCTACTGTGTTATTTCTTCCCCTCTTAAACTCTAAACAGATTATAATCATTCTCTCAGCCTCTTCCAACCACCCTTCACAGGACTTTCTCCCAGGTTCCCTGGCACATGGTTTCTAAGACAAAGTAAATCACCAGTTAACTCTTAGCAGAATTTCTTCCTAAAGGTGCTGATCACTTTGGCCAGTGAAGTATTTCAAACTTATTTTCTTGCAATGCATGACTAAAGAAATATGATAACCAGAGACAAGCAGTAACATCTTTCACTAAATAACATCAGTTTTGCAGAAGAAGGGTGCTAATGCCCATATGGAGTCAAAGCACTGGTGCATAAGAAAAGGGGGAGAATGGGGCAAACGTAATGAAGTTTGTAAAACCTCCCAGGCTCCAGAAAAACGCAACACTCAGAACACTGGCTTTTTAGTATCTAATTGTCACCATTTGCCCAAGGACTCTTTGAAACCTTGTGAATATTTGACCCAGCACCTGCTAGTTTTACACAAGATAACACAAGGGAAACATGGCTAATGTTCAAAACTGAATCTTGGTGCTTTTCCCTGGAAAGTTAAATAGATTAGGTCCATTTTAAGAGTTTGTTGCACAGGAGGATCACAAATCATAGAATCATAGAATCATAGAATGCTTAGGGTTGGAAGGGACCTCTAGAGATCATCCAGTCCAACCCCTGCACACGCAGGGTCACCTAGAGCACGTGGCACAGGACTGCGTCCAAGCGGGTTTTGAAGATCTCCAGAGAAGGAGACTCCACAACCTCTCTGGGCAGCCTGTTCCAGTGCTCTGTCACCCTCACTGTTAAGAAATTTTTCCTTAAGTTCCTATGGAATTTTTGATGTTTCAGTTTCCGGCCATTTCCTCTAGTCCTATCAGTGGCCACCACTGAAAAGAGACCATCCCCGTCCTCTGCACTCCCTCCCTTGAGGTATTTATATACACTGATTAGATCCCCTCTCAGCCTTCTCTTCTCCAGGCTGAACAGGCCCAGCTCCCTCAGCCTCTCCTCATAGGGCAGATGTTCCAGGCAATACTTTTTTTCCATAAGAAGACAACTAAAGTATTTCATCCTTCCCAAACACATACAAGTATTAAAAAGCTGAGATGTAAACTTTGAACATCATTAGGAGTTAATATAAATAAGTGTAAATAAAATAAATATATAAATATATATATATACTTATCTTAGATAACAAAGCCTTTTAGGACTTTTTCCCAGTTCCTCCGCAACTTTTTCTCCAGTGCTGGAGTAGACTTTCCACCCTGTCCACTTTTCTCCTTGACTAATGAGAGATTCTCTCTACCCTTTCTCAAATTTTGCCCCCCCAAATTGCTATTTTAGGCTTGTTTAAAAGGGAAAGGGAAAAGGGCATATCTTCTGGCATGAACAAGAGTGGGAATGTGCATGGATAGACCTTGTTCTAACATAAGACACAAGAAATGTATTAGTTGGTTATTTGCTGGTATCTATCTTTGCTTGCGGATCATAATTCTGCCATGGATGACGTAGTACAGTTGGGTTTTCCCCTAAAACAGTCTCCTGAAGACTACAACCAGATTTTTAGCTACTGAAAAATAGAATTGCAATAGCTACAGCCAGTTTGTACAGATCTCCTTATCTTAGATGTCAATCTGTCCACTCAAAATACAGGCAATTATACATCCACAGACATTCAGAAGTCTTCAGATTCCCAATTGTCTAAATTAATATCTGAATGGCCACTATTACTATGGGAAGCCCAGTGTTTTAGAGGAAGTGATAAATGTGAATAAAAGTCTTACAGCCAGAGAACACTTAGAAAATCATGGAATAGGGAAAAGTCATCTGTGTTTTTAAAAGTTAAAAATTTTGCTCTGTAGTTCTGTTTAGTGCCAGCAAAAGAAAAGTTAATAGAGAATAAAAGAAAACTGAAAAGTATCATTCATCATGTGGAATTTTAGAAAGCTTATGACAAAATCCATCATCAAAGCCTACTATGGAAATTTGATATCTCCAGGGTAAAAGGTAAATTTGTGCCATGGCTTAAAAGCTATTCATGAGATAGGGAAAACAAAGGAGAAGAAAAAGTTGCTAATTCTTGACATACAGAAAGGTTAATACGGAGTGCCCCAAGACTTGCTGCTGGGACTGACCTTTGTCATTTTAAGTCATAAGCGTAATGCAAAAAGTGGTACCAACTTATTCAGCAAATTTTCTGGACTTCAGGATTGCAATAAGTCCTTATTTGTACTTGCTTTACATTGCACTGTCGAATCTGTGTGCCTTAATTTGTAATAGCACCCACGGGACTCTCGGGGAGTGCAAAGAGGAAACTTAATCTTGCTGTGGTTACACTTCAGTGGGATTGTCCCAGGGGTGCAATCTGTATTACTGATGATTACTCATAAATCAGAACAAAGGCAGTTTCCTTTCAAATCATTCAGTGAGCCTGAAGCTCTGCAAGACAGATAAAACATAAAATTTTCCCTTGTAAATTGAAAAATTGTAAGGTCTGTGCTGCCACTGTGGAAAACTGCTCGATGACGTCTGAGCGGATGGTGTTTGTCGTCAAAAGGCTTCTTTGAATACCCAGTAAACTCTATCTGAAAGGTTCAATTCCCTTGTTTTATGCAGACTTTAGCGCAGGAGTAAATGTTGCATGAGTCAGATTTCCAAAAAATATAGTCAATTAGAAAGTAATGGTAAAAGAAGTGTCTTGAAGGAGTAGATTCATGAACGCAGGCACGAATGGACTCCTGAATGGTTGTTTAACTCTCAAAACAAAAGTCTGAACAACAACCCAGTAAAAAAGTCTGCTCATTCTTCAAAGTCAGCCAAAAAATGAGTAAGATGTTGCAAAAACCTTTGTGAGCAAATGAATGAAGTCTAATAGCACACTTTACTGGTATTTCACATCCCTTTGGTTTTGAATTCAGCTTCAAACACATCAAAGAAAATATGAGTAACATCTAGGGGAAGCCAAAGGAAAATTCTAGGCAACAAAATCTTTAAAAAGCTTATAAATTGCTTTACACCAGATTATGCTTCCTGCTTGACCAGCAAAACCAGCAAAATCTGCCACCTGTGCAGCTTCTCACAGTGTGAAAACCTGCTCTGGTGCCCCTGACCAGGGAAATCTGCTTCACCATGCTGTCTGTACACCAAGATGAAAGTGCACACTAGGAGTATTCATGGTTCAGATTTACATAGAATGATTTATATAGATTTGGTTCCACCAAAAAAATTATCTTCATGGTATATTTCATAATTAGGTCTAACAGCCAGAGGTACTGGCAGAATAAGAGGATGAACATTCCATTTCTGTAGGCAGCTGATGAAGCAATGATCTCCAAAGATCAGCTACCTTATGCCAAGTCATACCGATATCTGTGAATATGAGATTAACCGCCACACTGACGGATGCTGAACATTGCCCATGCCACAGCCACATGTGAGCCTGCCTTTGCTTTGGAAATAGTTGGAAATAGCTGCAGACTGGCCTGGGTTAACCAAGAGAAAGGGCAAACAGGAACGAGCTGAAAGCACAGCAGCCTGGTAAGGCACCAGCAAGCGCTCGCTCCGTTTCTGCTGTTTGTGTTTTGCACAGCAGGACGTTTGTTATCAGCTAGAAAAGAGCTACAAACCATGCGGCCACTGGAAGTGCATTCATGATAGCTGGGCTTTTGATGATTCACAAATCCCCAATGGGACCCCGAGATGCATCTGACGGTTAAAACATTTTAATTCCACCTTGATGTCCCACTAAGGCTTTAAAGGGGCGAGAACACACACGGCTCCCTTTGTTTTTTTTACACAGACACACGCAGTTTTATTCCCCTTTAGCTCACTTGAGCTAATGCTTATCCTCCCTCCACCGTTACTCCCCAGTCTGGGGCTGGTTTTTATTTATTATATGTAATATTATAAGGGGCTGCTGCAAGGCCCCTTGCTCAAGCCTCTCCTTGGGGTGCTGCAGAGAAGGACCCAATTTTGCACAGCTCAGGACACAACCAGCAAACTCCTTCCCACTTTAGGGGCATCTGGGGGCAATTTATCTCATGCTCAGGCAAGTGCCCCTTGGCTTGGCTTGGCTGATGGTGGCTTGGAGCTGCTCGGATCTGCTGCCAGCCATAATCTTGGTGCTACTGGCACCAAGGTCACTACCTTGGGGACAGTCCAGGGCTTGGCGCTGAAGTGCAGCAAGGGATGGGTCCCACTTGCAATATCTGCACACCCAGAGCTCACCCTGGCCAGCTTTGCATGGGGAAACAGAGCAGGGAGGCAGGGAGTGAGAAGAGAGAAAGCAGATGTGTCCTCCTCGCCCACCTCCAACATGGTCCTACCTGGCACTGGCCTCAGGAGATGGTTTTCCTGTCTTCCTGTTGCTTTTTATTACTATTATTATTGCAAAAATACAAGGTTTTCAGAGATCTGTACTCCTGGTAGTCAAGGAAACTGGTAGGATGGGCAAGTGCTCTATTTAAGTGAAGGGAGGAAGGGGCAGGGATGCCCACGCTGGCCTCGGCTCTGCCCACATGTCACCTTACCTCCATCTCCGCCAAGGCTGCAGCTGGTCTTGCTTGAGGAGAAAAATACCTGGAAAACCATCAAAGAGACTCAGAAGGTCCCGAAGCTGGAGCATCTGAAGCTGGAGGATCTAGAGCTCAAGCTGGGGATGGTCCCAAGCTGCTCCATCAGCCGTGACGGGGAAGTTGCGGCTCTTCTCTGCATTATGTTAAACAGAAACACTTTAAAGGCTTAAATGTGACATTACCCAGAGCTCAAAGTGTAACTTTAAAATGAGCCAGCTCTCAGAAGAAGCCTGAGAAATGCTTCTGCAGCACAGCAAACCTATTAGAAAACTGGACCAGACTTTCTAAGCTGGAAGTTCTCTATATTTCTAGAGGAAACCGGTCTTAAGAGTATGCATTTTGTAAATAAATAGCACTACACCTGAGAAATACTTCTCTACTGTCAACACTGTGTTATGTTGTAGAAACAACCTTCTGAGGTTGCTAATTTTGATTATTATTCATTGGAGAAGGTGCACAGAGAACAATACAATATTTCACTGGTGCTATTATAATTATTCCCTATACATTAAGAAAGTTATGCATTTCAGGAGTGTAATATAGTCAGTACTTCCTAAAACTTTGCTGGATCCTTGAACTGCTCGTGCAGTAATTATTAACTAGCTTAATTGCTAGAACTTTGCTCACATTATGCTTTTACACAAGATATTTCAGCGTGATAAAATGATGCATATTACAAGTCAAGGTTGTTTTTGCTCAACCAAAACAGCCACGCTAATTCTAAATTCAGTGTAAACAAGAAATAGAATAAATGTTTTCCAAGTAGAAGTACAAACCTGGCAAGGAATAAAACAGATTCATGCTTTTAGCTGCATAATACAATAGTGCAGAAATACAGATTTTGGTTTTAAAAATGCCACAATATTAAGCACTTTATGATTTATATATTTTTATCTAATTTTGAGTTAATTATTAGTCTTGACCAGCCTTACTCCTTATTTTTTTTAATTTCAGGCATGTCTAAATTGTACTGTATCAAAGCCTGATTCTCACTCGATCCTGAATTGTGCTCAATTCTGAGTGTGTTTTCAGACAAGTGTAAAGCAGAGTTTCACAACAGTCACTGAATTTAGCTGAGGATAAGCTTCAAGCAAAAACACTCAACACTATTAGTATGACTCATATAATAGTGTAATGTCATTGATGGCATTGGCAATACCATGGTTTACAAAAGGATCAACAGGTTTATTAGCTTTAATATCTTGCTATTAAGCAGTTTTTCACAACAGTACTTCCTTGACGTCAAGTAAAAGGAAGTCCTCTCTTAAACTTTACTTGGATAAACCAGGCAGTCTGAGTTCCTTCTCTCTCTCTCTGTGAAATAGGTTTTTCAGATGTCCTACCATCCTTTTCCTGAACACTTCCAATTTTCAATATCAGTTTGGAAATGAGGACCCAGAATTAAAGAGTGTGTTTCAGTAATTGCCTCACTAATGCAGCATGGACAAGTGACACCACTTCAGTGCTCCTACCACCCTGCTGATGCCTCCAGGTGTTGGGCTCTTCCTCGCAGGACTGCGCTAGTGCTTTATATTCAGCTAGTTATCCATGATCCTCCTTTTTCCGCAGGGCAGGTTATGTCCTAAGCACAGATATATAATTCAGAGATGAATAAAAGTTGTTTGTCTATACAAAAATATATGTAATTTACACTAACACGTGGCAAACTTTCTCTGTTTCATTTTATTTGTGTGCAATCTGCAAGCTTTACAACTATTCATTTTACATTGTTTTCCTAACCTTTGGCAAGAAAACATCAAACCAAGACAGAGCCTGTAAGAACCCATAAACTCATTTTCTATACATTTCACTAGAGACTGGAGAGTATAAGGGTGGAAAATAGTGCACTAATGCTGTCTAAGACATAAGCTTGAATCATGAGAAGTATTACCTGGGTGCCTGAAGTCCTCTGTGTTCAGACATATGGAGCTATGATATGGTGTATATGTGATATATTAACTAGCAGAAATTTCTGATAATTTGTATTTCCCAAGGTTGAAAATATTTATCTAAGTATGAAATTGCCTCCTTCATACAGGAAAAAAAAAATTGTCATCTTTAAAATTATCTTTGCTTCCTGTAGTTCATATAGAACTGGGAATTAAAATACCGCGGGTGGAAAATGGCAGAAATTGCTCCATATAAATAGCTGCCTCCCTACCATGAACTGTGTTGTGGAATAAAAATCAAGTCTTTATATTTTTTCCTTTGATGAATATTTATGAGCTGTGTTCTCGTCTAGGTGAATAAGGGAAAACATGGTAAAAAAGAAATGTAATAATGGTCTTTAGAGTTATTAATAATTTGGGAAGCCAAACAGCTAAGAAAAGAATGCAGTCAGAGAAGACCTATGAAAAGAAGTCTTACTTCACCAATGAACAGTATTTCTATCAGAATACAGAAGAACCTGAGCCAAACTGCTTGAGGTTCATGGTAAGGAAATATTCCTCTGGTAATAAATCTTCAGGCTGCCAATATAAATATTCCCATTTTCTATCGAAATATAATATAGTTTGAAGCTGAACAGGACAAATTGATCTATAATTATTGATATGAATACTGGATCTGACAAATAACTGTAAGCTTAATCCAACTAGTCTGAGTGGTGGAAGCAGAGAGTAGGTTGCATGATTAGAAGATGCATAGAATATTTGCTCCATTGCTTTTTAAAAATAATTTATCTTACGCTATTTATGTGACTCGTGATGTAAGCGTTAAAACATATGCAACTTGCACAGAGGATTTGTCTTTTTGGGACGGGTATACTTCATAGCTCTCTGGGAGCAGGGAGGAAAAAGATGACTCCCTGCATGTCAACTCCAAGTGTTTAATCTGAATTTTAAAAGTCCCAAATCATGGGACTCACATTTCATCTATTATTCAACATTTTAATATGCTGTATATCTTGATATGTACACCATATGTCTTTCATTCCTTATAGTTTAATCCCCTTACCTATTTAAATTATGCTTCTTTATATTGAAGCGAGTATCTCTTAGGTTTCCCATAGGTTTATGTCTGCTACTGTGGTCCTGCTTACTCTTCATTTGGCCAAATTATTCCCACTTAATTCTCTTCATTTTTCTCCTCACATCAAAAACTTTGAGTTTCCTTCTGTCTCTTCTGTGAGTTCCATCCAGTTTATTTCCTTTCTTCAGGAAATTTCTTAGAGTTGCATGCAATTGTATTGAAAATGTTGCAGAAAATCCTTACTTTGTGGTTACGATCCATGTCCAGAATCCTTTTAAGTCAGTGCCTCAAGTCTCTTTAGCTGCAAAGGCCATGGAGTCCTAAGGTTTATACTATTTTGTTTGTTTGTTTTTCAGCAAAATCTTTTATTATTATTATTATTATTCATTCCACTGTCCTTCTTGCCATTTTAATTCACTAGAATTAGTATAATCTGTGCTTTTCATTAACATCTCATTTACACCTTTCCAGCTCATCAAAGAAGATATAAAAGAAGTAGCCGTGAGCCTGCATTACCCCACTGGACACTTCCAACCATCTTGTTACACAGCTGCTTATCATAACTTTTTTTTTCATTTGTCTTTTAGCCAATACTCAATCCACATAAAATTATCTCCAGCCAAGCTGACTTGAATTAACTTTTCAATTAAGATTTCATGAGATGGTGTCGAATGCTTTACTAAATTCCAAATATCTGTCAACTGCTACACTGCTTTTTTCCCCTCTCTCTGCTAAACGCTCATTCCTTCAAGTGCTTCTCACAAAGCCATCAACAGCTGCTCCATATGCGGAGCACTTTAAAATCAGGCTTTTTTTTTTTTTTGCATTTAAATCTAAACAAGCAAAATAAAGCAAGGCTGCAGTCAAGTGGCCTTGGCAACAGGTAGACATGAGCCTCATGTCTCTGTGCCTACGTGATGTTTGGCATGGGGAGCCAACGACCGCCCAAGTGTGCACGGGCATGAGCTGGAGGGCTCTTCCATCACATCCACTCTTGGACTTGTAAATCCCTCCATCACTTCAGTTTACACAGCTTGAGGGTATCTGCTGCCCAACATCATATGAAGAGCAGCAGATTAATTTGGTCTAGTGACTGATTTTATGCCAGTGGGGAAAAAGCACTGCCAATCGCAGCCACTGCGCGTGTTGTGCCAGGGACAGCCAGCGGAGACCTTTTCTACCCAGAACGCTGCTTTCCAAAGGGGTTAAGTTTTTGATTTTTGCCAGTCTCGTTCCTGCACATGAATCCTCAGGAAAACATATTGCTTTCAGAGGAACTGATCAGGCAGTCAATGGCTGGTCACTCTTAATGAAAAAAGTAAAAGCTTTGGATATTCAGAACTTGTGTGTTGCTCTTAGATGGAACGCAAGGAGAAAATGGTAGCCCACCATAACTTCTTTATATTTATAGGTTATTTAAAATTTAGCTTCATTAGGTGAGTCATTTCCTCCAAGGTCTTATTTTAAGCTAGAAGACCTTAAAGCCCCAATACCTATTCTTCCTTTAACGCCAGCCTCCTGAAAGGGTGCTCTCCCTCCAAAGGCAAGCAATGTATTTCAGCAGACTGTCTTACCACGCCAGCAAGGTGCTCCTGGGTGGGTTTGAGTGATTAAAGAGATGACAGGTCTGCACAAAGCCAAATGTATTGCTTGGGTCTCAGCTAACCATATAGCAAAGCTCTTCAGCCACGGGATAGCTTTCAAATGAACCCACCGTGACCGTAAGTATAAGGTATTTCACTCTTCATGCTAGAAGAATATGACTAGAAAAACATTTTTTAGTCTATTCAAGCATCTGTCAAGGTAAAGCAAGTGATGAGCATGCTTTTGAGTAAAGTGACAGAATTAAAATCTCCTTGCATGCGAAAAATACAGAGGGACCACGAATGCCCACGCCTGCTGTAACCAGCAATTTAGATTTAGTTTATGCAGGATTGCATATTTCTTTAAAAAAATCACATCTGAATCTATGAAAGATTTAAAGAGGCCTTTGAATAATGAAGAAAACCCTTGAAATTAAATAAACCTGATGGCTTTTATTTTATTGCAAACATATTTTAAGACTTGACAGCCATTGCAGTGTTCCCCTAATTTTTGCTATAAAAGGGAAGTAAAACAACACTTTATTG
This sequence comes from Tinamus guttatus, assembly GCF_000705375.1. Next base: position 12,716 of record NW_010589596.1, read on the forward strand.
TAGCAATACTTCATACTGCCCTACTTCTGTAAATTGTCTTTAAGCTCTAGGGTAAGGATGGAACATTCATGTTTTTAAATTGGATACAAAAGCCGCTTCTATGGCAGCTGCTCTAGCATAAATTGCTACAGAGAGGCTACCGGCTACGTCTAAACATACTGATGCTCAGCAAATCGTGAACGTTTTTTGGCTTGCCTTACCTGCAACACGTATAGCTCGTGCTCCTTGGAAATGCTTCACTTCATTGGAGGCTACCACGCAGACCTTGAAAATGTTCCCGGCTTGTTCTCCTGCCTGGGTTGCATAATTCTCCTTGGAAACGACCCTGAACTACCTAAGCCTGCCCCAAAGTTTTAAAACACTTTAGCATAACTAATTTTGATATAAATTGGCTGACCAATGTGAGCTCTCTCTGAACCTTTTTAAAACACTTTAACTTAACTAATTTTTAATATAAATCGGCTGACCAATGTGAGCTCTCTCTGAACAACAGTGTGTGATCCACACCACTGGGTCATCTCTCCTTTCTTTCCTGTCCTTTCATTGCCTTCTCCATGATGTTCATGGCAAAATGGACTTTCACATTCTCCATAGGAAGGAAATGCAGGTAGCCTTTGTGCTCACCAAAGGTGGGGAGATCAGTAATGCAATAATTATATTTTAAATAAGGTGAGAGATCTGAAACACAAAGACAAATTAAACCTCACTATGACTAAGAAAACACCTGAAAATATCTCCATATTTAGAACTTAGCCACAGCAACAGATGCTGCCTCTGAAAAAAAAGAAAAAAAAAAAGATATTTTGCAAGATGTACAAAGCTGTCTCTGCATTTCACCTCCAAATTGCCATACAACTTGGAATAATTACAAATTAACTTTCAAGAGAAGAAAAACATGCATGCACAAATAGACAACGTGAAACAATTTTCTCTTGTTTCTGCTATTAACAAATATATTGAGGTATAATTTGAAAGTGCTAGTCTTTATAAGGAGAAAATTTTTGAAAGCAATATACCCAGGTCTTTCTTTGTTTTAATACTTGACTACTTACTAGATCTTATTTTGTTAGCTTCAAACTGATGTTATAAAACCTTGAATTTGTTGTAATAGGAAAAATATAAGTTTTCTTTATTGCTATTTTCTTGCCTTTGAAAAGAATAACAAACATGTCTATCATTCTGTTCAGTTCAGAAGAGACAGTGAAATCTGGATGCGGCAGAAACTCATTATATTTTTCTCAAGTAGCTAATTTAATTTCCATAGCTCCAGACTAGTGCCTAGTTTAAAATCAAATGTTAACTTTGCAGTATAATGTTCAGATTACTGCCTGGCTTTTAAGCAACTTCACTTGTTGAGTCCTTTGAAGTCAACTGCAATTTCATCCCAGTGGGACGAATTAGAAATATACACTATTCATAGAGTTATGTACTATTTTTTCTTGCTTTCCAAATCCAAAACATCTCCAAACATTCCTCCTAGATATAGATATAGATAGATAATATACATATATTCTTAAAAAACAGTGGGCAGTAGATCTTATTAGGTGAAAATTTTCTAGATTTTAATATATCATGACATTGGTAAATAAAATAAATTATATGAAGCCCCTCACAGTGTCTGCAAAATTAATATCTTATAATTCCTAAAACTCCATGCAGGGTTCATTCATTTCAAATGGGGTCAAAAAAATGTGTGAATTACAGACAGCAGCACCAGAGCATTAGTCTTCTCGCACAAGAGGCAGCATGGAATTGCAAACATAGAAGCCTAAGTGCTAAGAATGTTCAGTTCAAAATAGTATATAAATGTATAAATGCTGCTCTACATCATTACTTGTTTTTTTCACTGCACAGGATGTTTTCCCCTCCGTATCAGAAGGTTTATAGAAAAGCATGTTCATGCAGAATGGTGATGTCTGAGCAATCTGATGATCGGGAAGACAGCAGCAACAAGAGGGAGGATACTGCTGCCTGGACCCTTTATCTTTGCTGTGAAGTTCACCAGGAATGTTTCCTCATATCTTTGTAATGATCAGCTATCACAAATATGCTGTTATCTCATCTTGCCCACTATCGGATGGGTAGAACGGATAGAAAAGAGACACGAAATAAGGCTTCATTCAGAGAACAAACTTTGTGATGCTGTATCACACCACACTCCTCTAAAGACCGGATTTTTTGGGGGACATAATTTTTTGTGAGGATAAAGAAGCCTTAATTTTTTTATTCAGGTGCAGATTCTATTAGAAATGAATATAGCAAATGTGGATAAACCTTCATTTTTTATTCAGGTGCAGATTCTGTTAGAAATGAAGTGAATATAGCAAATGTGGATAAACCTTCCTAGTCTTAAAAAGGTGATTCCTATCTATTCATACACAAAATAATAGCAATCTGTAGCAGTTTGGACAATTGATCACAGCTTATTCTTAAGCCATCAGAAGTTAGTTTCCAAGTTTTGGACAACAGCTTGATTCTAAGTTAACTTTAGCCTGGAAACGATGCCAAAATCAGAACAGTCCCTCTCCGGCCTTCAACTGGAGCCTGGCTGGAAAAAGGAGTTACTTGTCTCTCTGCGGAAGGGAATGAAATATTGAAGCACATTTGGCATCCATAGTCCACAGCAAGATGACTCTTAAATTTCCATGGGAAAAGGAGGCACACAGGTGACGATCAGTCTAAGCAATGGTGAAACTGCAAAGTTCTTCTCCTGGATATCTCATAGGCAACTATGCAATCCCTGTGCTGCTTTGCCCGATCCTTTTCTAAACAACATCCAAGAAGCAGTTAGCCCGGAGAGACAGGGATAATTTTCTGCTGTACTTTAACTGGGCATCATTTCATCTTTCTGTCATGCCATTGATTTATATTTCATGCCAAAAATAGAAAATCCCTATTGAAAGAACAGGAAAATTGCACACAAAAGTACTCAGTTGAAGAATTCTATAACTTTTGGAGTTGCCTTAGGGGTTTTAAATTGACTCATGTGTTTTTCTGCTCTTAGTGTTATTTTTTACAATACAATATACCACTGTTCCCACCATATCCCATCCCCTTCAAGTCATTCACAACACTCTCTAAAGAAATTAAATATTGCACCAAACCCTTCCATTCTAGCGTACGAATTACCATTATTTACTGTATATCATTCAAAACGAGATTGTTATTCCTTCCTAAGTAGATGGGAGAAAAAAAAAGTTATTATATGAGTAATTCTCTGCCCGCCCTTTGGCTGGGGCAGAGCTCGGCCAGATTTGCAGCACTCCTGCCCACACAGTAATGTCACAAGCTCTCACTTTATTTATTTATTTATGGGTGATGCAAAATATGTGCCCTTTCCTAGACATAAATACACGGAATATTTTCCTAACTCGGGAATTCCATGCCCCTGACCAGCGCATATGAAGCTACCTAAGCCTGGCTGGATGTTTTTGCCTGCGGGTCTGTGAGCAATAAAACCTGATGAGCCATTGCAGGATCCCTCCTGCATGAGCCTCTGTACACAACCCAGGCACAGAAAGGGGGACAGCAACATCTCCTTTCTCTTGTTGAAAACCAGATCCCTGCTGCCCTGTCTGATGCTCCAGCTGCAGCTTGCAGGAGGGGAAAACAGGACCCAGTCCCGCACGGATTGACAGGAGGCTGCACAGGGGCTGGCTGCAGGCTCTGCAGGCAACTGGGCACTAAAAAGCTCAGGGAAAAGCTGTTCTTCCTTTCTTTTGTTTCTTCCATTCTTTCCTACCCTTTTCTTCCTTTCCTTTTCCTTTTCTCCTCCTTTCATTTTTTCTTTCCTTTCTTCCTCCCTCCTTCCTTCCTTTCTCTCTCTCTCTCCTTTCTTTCTCTCCCTCTCTCTCTCTCTCCTTTCTTTCTCTTCTTTCTCTTCTTTCTCTTCTTTCCTTCTTCTTGTTCAAAGCTTGCTGCTGCATCTGATCATAAAACCATAGTAAAAACAAACTATTTCCCCCACAACTCAAAATCTCAGAGGCATTTTGGAAGGGGAATTTTCCTGGGATCTCAGGTTCCTGCCTGACAGCAAGAGCTTGCATAGCACATACCAGTCCTAATGATTTGTTTGGCAACGCTATCACCTGTTGAAAGTAAGACCTGCTTTTAAAAATTCCATGTGAACATAGCTGCAAGTGACCCCTAAGAGCATTGCTCTCACATGATAAGGTGCATTCAAACACCAGGCTACAATATGGTGTTTTATTACCATCCGCCTCCTCAAATATTTTTCCTGCACTTAGTGTTGCAATTAATAAAAATCCTGGTATAAAGTTAACTGGGTGTCAGCTTCCCTTCCAGTTAAGGCTGTCTGTCGACTAAAAACTATTTCACAATGACATTAAACTATAAAGTATAAGCCAAAAAAAGTATAAGCCTCAGACATGCATTGTCACTCCCCATAGATTTAAATATAATTAAATGAGGAAATTCTAGGACTTCTTTTATTCACACTTGAAGATTCCCAGAACCCTCCCATGATAGTGCAAGCACTGAGAGCAACTGGGAATACTATTTTGTCATTAGTACTGCCAGTCATTCCACATGAGCTCCAGTATCAAACATGCTGTGCTGCCTTAATGAAAATAAAGGACCTTGGCTTTGGACTAAATACATCCGGAAAATGCAGCCTATGTAATCTCCCCGGTCTATCCATTTCTTAATACAATAAGCCAGTCATTTCTGATATGAAATTCAACTCTAAAGGGGTGCTATTTTGGGAAGTGTGGACCAGCTGATCTTGGATTTCGTAACTCCTAATGGGTGCTGTTGTCTTCCTTCAAAATCAGCCCTCAGCCCTGAGCCAGGACCCAGGGCTCCATTGCGCGTAGCTGGCTGTGTCGCTCTGCTCTTGTCCTCATGGAAAATGCTCTACTTACTCCTAGCAAATTTTTAAGAGGCCTTGAACTCACAGCAGGACTCCGACTCCAAAACTTGTACTTGCAAAGAGCTCCTGCTAGCTAATGGCACTGACACACCAAAATGCCATCTGCTCCCTCACATAACCGTGAAGTAGCAGCTCACATGGTAAAACCAAAAAGGCATCCAGGCGCTCAGTTTAATCTCTGCCATCAATCTCTCTCTTGAACATAACATCTCTCTCACTTAGATGTTCTTGCAGACGTTTCTCCATAGGGATGCAGCAACATCCAGAGATCAGCTGTGGGATAGAGGAATGCAGACCCCATGGATAACTTTGGGAAGGAGCTTCATTCCAAAATCTGCTAGGCAAGGAGCACATCACTAATGCACTTTATCTGCACATCTCTAATCTCAGAGACCAGATATTTTTCTTATTTAAAGCCAAAAACCTGGATGAATAATTGCACTTTAAGTTATAGCTGCTATAAAATGAAAGGACTCATGTGACTAGATTTGGTAAGCTCAAAAAGAAGAAATCCTGAAGTGAAATGAAAGCATTCTACTTTCTTGAAGTACAGGTACAGAGTACTCTGAAATAACTAGAAATCTCAATTGAACAAAATTTATTTTTCTGAAAAAATATGTTCATATCACTGAGAAGTGATTAAATTGTTGTAGGACATTGTAGAATCGAAAATACTTGTTCCAGCCTAAATTTTTTGCAGTAAATGATACCACTACTTGATGTGTCTTAAAATAATTCTTTTTCACAATCTTCTACCCATGTATTTTATTGGTTTATTATTTTTTGCAGACTTTCAGTTAGAATGGCCACAGACTGAACTGTGCCTTGCTCAGGAATAATACTGCATTTGCCTCAACTTGTAATCTGTCCTTTAGCTTAAAGAATATCTTCAATGTCTGCTTTTAGGGTGACACATGATTTTCTTTCTCTCGCAAGTCATAGTACTGCTTGGGTTGGAAAGTTAGGGCAACTAAATGCTCCACAGCCTCCAGATATCCAGCCCCTTTCCATCACCGACACATTCCTCCTTGAACCTGCTACTCATCACCTAGGGTTTTTTAGTAAAAAATGAAGCTTTTGTTTACAGCCTTGAGCTACCTTGCACATGCTTGCTCGCTCAGCTGCTACACAAGACAAAACCACTGAATTTCAGTTTTTCCCTCTGTCTTTCTGCAGAGGGGATTATTCTCCTTCAACAAAACCGGTGGGCTTAGAGTTGGAAGCTTCTCTAATCTGCTATGTTGGAATTTTATATTCTTCTCAAAAAAAATGTTATACAGAATATGAAATAAGTATGCAAAAAGTCATTGTCATTGTAAAACAAGCAAGCATATAGCACCTGCTTTTAAATTATATTTTCTTTCTGCTGCTGACAAATGGTCAAAACACAGTGCTCCTGCATAAATCCTTTCCATGCCAATGAATCAGCAGTAGCCAGCAGGAAAATATTAGCATCTTTGCTTCTTCCACCAGCTTCTAGATTGCTCTGATACAAAATAAAAACCCAGCAAAAATCTTCTAGAAAGCTACAAAATGGATTTCTTGAGGAAGAGATAAAACTGCAAATCTAAGGTATGCAAACTCAGATGTCTCTGGGATAGCCAGGAAATATGACAACAGCATGATGCTGAATTGACTCCGTAAAAGATATATATGCTTCCATCCAGATCAGCAATTCAAACTATTTCATTTTGTATTTAGGCAACACAGAAAATGCAGAAAATTAGACAAAAAACATTGACAAAGCATCCTGATTAGCTTAACTAGAAAGGCCTGAATGGAGAGGCTTGGCTACACAAGGCCAGAATAGAAAGTTAAGCCTCTATTTGGAAAGGGCAAGAACTTTGAAATAAGAGAAGAGATTGTTATAATAATTTTGTTTTGCCCTTTTAATTTTAAGCTTTACATTCTTTGATTGCAAAGTCCAAAACAGATTACCAGCTAGAAAGTCCATTTTTCTTGTTAATTATTTAAGTAATTTTTAGGAAAAAAAAAAAGAAAAAAAAAAGAAAAACTCAGCTTTTGATTTCTCATTCTTTTCATTGAGAAACTCATTGAGAACCTCTATAATCATTTTATAAAATGGAGAACTGTCCTAATAGCCTGTTATTACATCAGTTCAATCACTGCGCCAAGACCACAGCAGGACCACAGCTTGAAATGAAGCATAAATGAGGAAACTGGTCCCTGCTATAAACCTACCCGGGTACGTTAGTGAAGCAGCCCAAAGCATTCTGTCACGTTAGGACTAACCCCCTTCACTCTTGAATGTTTTTATGTTTGTTTTTCAGTTCATTGATGCTCTTATCCCTTTTTCCCCAGTATAAAGCAGCACGAAGGAAGCAGTAAGAAGTGATGGAACCAAAGGAGGGATCTCAGAAGCCCTTGGGTCTCAGCAGCCCTTGTGAAGGATCCAGGAAGAGAAAACTAAATCTAGCTGTATCTCTTTATCTATAGCACATCTAAAACAAAGCATTTTGGAATAAGCTAACAGTGTTTCAAGGTGATCTTGATCCTGCTATGGAAATTGGATTTAATGCAAACAGGCTACTTGAAAATAAATCTAAGGCACAGAATAAAGATTGCCATTGAAAGAGTTGAATGAAAAACCTCTACCTGGTTTTTGCCATGAGTTTCTACACTTTTTTCTTTATATTCACATTTTGGGAATATGAATTAGTCTTCTGTCACAATATGTGTTGCCACAGTATATGCAATGGTTAAAATATAAAAGTACTGCAACTTATGAGCAGAATAATATCATAACAGCAATATTTAGCAACATAATTCATCAAAGAGAGTTTTTTTCGAAGGGAAACCAATAATTATTTTGAATTTTATTGTAAGGCCTTGGCCACGTCTTGATCCAAGTGTCATGCGCTGTGTATTAGACTTTGCCGAATACAAGATTCGGAGTAGCTAAATGCTTTGCTGAAAATTCACTACCACGTGTACAGATTCAAATGATGGTAAGGGCATTTCCTTATTAAGATCTAGTAAATCCAAAGATAAGAGTTTTTTAATAGGAATAGTTAGGAAACATTTTGTTTCTCTCCACCAATAAGAGAGAAGCAGAGAGGAGAATCTTTAGAAAACAGAGAACTTTGGCAAAGCATCCCCTGACTATTTTCATAAAGCCTGTTCAGGAATTACAGAAAAAAAAAATCCAAAACTTTGAAGTTTCAATTTTCAATTAAAATCTCAAAATAATAGCCTTACGTTAACATTTCAACCAAAAAACAACAGGTCCTATTAAAACGTTTCAATTGATCTTAATCAGCTGCACTGGTTGTTAACTAGTTTGGTGTTCCCATTGCAAATTTTTGACAATCTCTGAGCTTTGAAGCAGAATGCTTATTCTGCTTTCCTGAAGCATAAAGTTAAAGAAACAAAAGTAGAAGTTTACTCTTCATTTATTCTTAAGCCTCTATGTTCCTATTTTTATTTAAATTTGATTTTCCTCATTGTTTTATTGTACTTTATTGATTTTGTTTCATCCCATAATCTTTCATTTTCTACATAATTTCTGGCTGACGTGATGCCAGACTTTTGATGCATCTCCCTTGCAAGTACTTATTGGCACTTGCATTGGAAATGAAAGAACAGATTGACTCCTGTGTCAGGACCAGCATTTTTATGAGTTTATTCGATCTGAGAAATAAGCAGGTGCATTCTGGTGCTGCCATCCATCTACCCCGTCCTTGCCTTCATCCACTGCAAGGGAGGTGAGGCATGGCTGGAGGTCTATGGGGATGGACAGACCTCCAGCAGACCTTCATCTCTTGATCATTGTGGGGAACTTGGCTTTTGACCAAAACCACAGTGCTTGGCCAGCTGCTTGGTGGCTTATGCAAACTGACTTGGTGGCCTCCATCCAGCTGCAAGTGCGGATAGGCATCAACATCGAAAAATTCAAATTAAATTAGTACTTTTATTTGGAAATCTCAGCTGAGCCGTCAGGCATGAACAGCACAGAGATTTGCCTCAGGTACAGCACCAGGGCCCAGCTATCACTTACCCAGCTCTTGCTGGGCTTCACGATGACTTTCCAAACGAGTACCTCCATCTGTCCAAGCTGCATAGCTAAAAATCTTTTCACCTGTCTTTCACAGAGGAAAAGATGATAGCGCTCATAGCACTTACTCTGGCCCAAGGACCTTAACATCAGTTTCTTAGGATGGTACTTTATAACTCACTTTGATATTTTTTATGCCTTAATCCGCTAGCTCTAAAATTCCAGCTCTTACTCATTTCAGTAGCTTTTGCACCATAAAAATTCCTACTGATTGCACAGGTTGGCAAATGGATCAGGAGACCAATTCAGCATAACCACACTGAACACTATTCCTCAAGACCAGTGATCCCACTGGTGTCTCTCCTGGCACCTTCTCCTGGTTCTTAAACTCTTACGTTATTTTCCATACTATGTGCAAGAATCCCCACCAAATTTTATTTAATTAAACATTTATAGCATACTAATTTAACAGTTCTGTTGTAGCAGAACCCTTGGCAAGGATCCAGTTCCCTCACTGGAATAAACTATGCAGCCTTCAGCTTCATAGTTTATTCACTTGGGGACTCGATTACTGCCTCATAAACCAGCGCGATAGTAGTATTATCACTTAATTATATTGCAGGCTTTTGAGACTTCAGTGTCTGCCTTTCTACAGCAGCGATAACATATTTCTCTGAACCCCAGAATGTGCAAGAAATATAAATTAGTCTATTTGAACATTCATAAATATATCTCAGAAATTTTGTCAGAGCTTAGAAAATTATCGATATATTATATTCAAATATGACAAATTACTGCTTTAGAACAGATCGGCGAATACATCCCTAATGTTATTAATTCTAACAGCTAATTCTCAGACTTCACCTGTAACTCCTTACATGAAAAATCCTAGCTACAGAAATGGGCTACTTATCTAGGTAATGTGTGCACTGAGAAATAAAAGAGAGAAAGAGATGCTGAAAAATTTAACTGCATAATCATTATCACTAATTGTTGGTAACTGGAATAGGTATTTCTGGAAGTAATTTCAATAATAGAAATATCTAAATGTCACACATATCCACAATCGATTGTTCCATGAGAACAGGTTTCCTGTTTCTTTTTTTTTCTCTCTTTTTTTTTCTTTTCCTAATTGAAACTTAATGGACTTTTTTCTGTGTCAAGGTACTTGTTACAAGAAAGTAATACTCCTAAAAAAAGAAAAATAAATTAAAAGCTAAACTAAAATAAAGTAAGCATTTCCTAAACCTTGTTAGATCACTATAAGTGTAAGCCCCAGTTTCACATAAATTTAACAAGTGTAGAGGACAAGGTTATTCATTTTAGAAGTCCTATTATTGCTGTAGTTTCTATTTATTCAATATAATAACTTATGCTTTTTATCTTCCTGATGAATTACATGAATATCCAGTAAACAATTTAAGTTAGGTTTTTATTCAAATGCAAGGCTACTTTGGGAAGGCTATTAAAATGTAGGATATTAAGTAATCAAAATCTGTATACAGATTGACAACACTGTTAGAAACGCAGAATGCTCAGTTTCTCTTGAAGTAAGTTTTAGAAATGAGGCCATTTGACTTATTTAAAAGTTTCAAATGAACTGATTCGCCCAACATGACAAGTCTGGGTTTAATCATCCCGTTACCATCCCCAACAAGTCTTTCAGCTCGCTCCTTTTTCACTTACCATTTACCCACTTAAATCAACTCCAGATGATTTAAATTACTGGTCTAAGTCATCACCCATGTGTCGTTGTTGGACAATCAGCTGCCAACAGCCAACACAACAGTTCTCATCAGTGTTTAATTTTTCACTAGATATAAATTAAGATAGTGTGATACTAGAACAGCTCTTGAACATCCTTTTGAGGAGACTTGCCAAAACATCTACATCCAAAACATGAAAGACCACAAGTAGGTTAGAACTGGAAACAGGAGGCTGATTCTGTAATTTAAGGCTTTTCAATTCTTTTTGTTCGTTTTAATAAAGGCATGTAGCACTTCTATTCAAACAACCAATTATTGCTCATTTTGCTCCTTTTTGATGCAGAAAATAGCAAGACTTCATCCTGCTAAAATGCTGAAATTATATGGATAAACTTTATAGACTTTTCCTTTTATGGCTTATTTACTTATTTTAAAATTCAAAAATTCAAAGTCATGTACGAGTGATTTGTACACCACTGCTAAAATACAGTTAATACATATATGTATAAATAAAAAATATAAAATATTCTCCCCACCTAGTGGCTTCAAGCACTTAAGAAAGATGAAAATCCACCTGGTATCACTAAAAGTGTGATCAGGCTCAGGAGAGAGAAAACTTCAGAGCACGTAAGGCTCTTCACATGTATCATACCAGGTGCCTCTGGTATCAGGATATGTGCATATAATAATAATAATTTTAATTTTATCATTGAGATATTTTGCTTTTTTCCTCCTCCTCCTTTCTTTCTCCCAGCTGGACAAACGTGCCGCATATCTGACAAGGAGGAAGAGAGGCCAAAGCCAAGTTTGGAGGCAAAGCCGACCATGAAGGCATATTTATCTATTCGCAATGTATAGCCAATATTGCAGCCATCAGGATTATTTACTATGCACAGGTATGCAGGCAAAATTCAGGTGACATCTTATTTCCCCTGCTGTAAATTCATATTCACAGTGCATTATTATCCTGTGCACACCTGCTGAATCACAAGGAATTGCACCAAAGAGGGTTTGTCTGCATTTAGTTCTCAGTCTCCATACTGCAATTACTGCAATATTATGCAATATGCAATCAACTTTATCTCCAGGTACATGTTAGCTAAGCTTATATGCCTATAAACATAAATAGCCCAGCATAAGACTAATTCTAGCATTAAGACATAGAGAAAAATTATGATTTTAAAGGGACTAGGAGGTTTTGTTTGTTTACTTGCTTTTAATCGATAAACAGGAGTCATTCTTCCTATTCTTCCTTTTCTGAAGGATTTGGAAGGGCAAGTACAGAAGTGGGTTACTGGGCCCTGGATAGGCCAATGCCAATAGCAGACTTTGCAGAAATTGCAACTTATCTCCTAAATTTATCCTTCTAGGAAAATGGCCATTTAGCTGGAGTGAAACAGCCCACTCATTACTGTGATATTTTATATATATATTTTACCCCTTTAAGAATTAAACAAAGAAACATAAATGGTTATTTTCTTGACGAAGTGCATAATTTTACAGTGTATTTCAAGAAATGAAGAGGTATAAAAATAAATGTGACTGGCTAAAGGTTATTCTCCTGTGCTCTCCTGCCACTTGAGCTCTCATCACAAGTCACTCACAGAACTGGTCTAATTTTAAAAATCAAAGATAGAGGGGGGAAAAAAAATATATATATATTGCTCTATTTTTTTTGAATGTTGACTTACAAACAAGAATGCAAATCTAACAAATGCCTTTATGCAGCAGGATAAATGTTATGCTTCTAGGTTGTATTAATATCCTTTCAATTTAAGAGCCTTGTGCAAATTCTGATTATTTGTTCTCACGAGGGACGACCTTTATGGCACGCGTTGCCATTCGCAACAGAGGGAGGTTGTCTCCCTTCAGTATCTGATAACTTATTAAAAATTAGAAATTCAGGTTGTAAAAGAGCAAGATATTCACTGACAAAGAGGTAAAACAGCTCCAGGATACAGATAAGAGTGACAAGGGCAGGGTATGCTAAGGAATGGCTCTTATTTCCTTTGAGTGGGCAACACAAGTTTTTTATGAGAAAATTCAGTAATTATTTTTAGATAAAATGTACACAGAGGGAAAATAAAAGCGCAAACTCTATAAGAAAATATGTAGATAAACATGCAGAATGAGGAATCCTTTCTCAATGGAATCACTTCTGGAAGAAATGCATGCTCTTAACTCTGCATATTCCATATACTTCCTACAATGTTAGAGAATACAGTAAAGAATGTGTGAAAAATATATATATATATATATTCATAAGCAATTACACACACATATATACTACGTATACATTTGAACATACCTTCCTTTAGGATCAAAATGAAAATATACATGAATTGCATTGCATTTTGCGTGCAGTATTGTGACAGACACACTAAGAAAATATCATGCTAATTCATAATTTTCCATTTTGAATCTATAAACTTATCCTCCGCTCCACTGATATCCTGAATATCTCCTTGTTATTAAAGCCATCCAGACAACAGTTAAGCCCTTACTTGGTAAGCAGTCAGGAATTGCTCATGTTTATTTCCTCCGTAGTTATATATCAGGCTCAATCTATAATTCATTGAGATAAAAACCATTTATTTTAATCATTTCAATTATTATTATAAGCATATTATATTATAATAATATGCTTATAATAATACATATACTTATAATAATATATATACTATAAGCATTGGCAATCCAGCTGCTGTGGTACATCATCAGATCCCAAGGAATGCAGACCTTCTCCTTCACATGTCATTGGAATACTTATTTGCCTTACTTTTTAGCTGGAAAATAAACATTTAATACTGTCTGTGAGGAACAGAATCTCTGCTAAATAACACCATATTATTTAATATTATTTTTCAGATCTTCTCACAGAGGAATTAATTATCATTTTGATAGTATCACCTCATTTCCATAGGTAGCCAGAATACTTTATTCGTGAGTAGCATTAGTTTGCCAGGTAGCAAGTGGCAGTATATTTTAATAACACGTCATGATATTTAAATCATGATTGTAACACCTCATATAAAATGTGTGTTATGGAAGTCAACTATGCTGAAGAAAAATACTTTACAGCCTAAGGCCATCTCTAAAGTATTTATGTTATAGTCCATTTATGCACAGAAGCCACTTTATGAGCTTTACTGAAATAATCTTCCTCAGCCTTTTTGCTACCCACATTTCCGTAATTCTCTGCCAAGTGTCAGTTATTAAAGCCCTTTTTTTCTGTCTATGAGTACAGACAGTTCAAAAGTTTTCCTTTAGAAAAGGAAAAGTAGCCAAATAGCCATTTTATAATTTGCTGCAAGAGTTAATCTTTTATTTAGGATTATGGACTTAGACCTATTGTCGTTATTCACATGAATAATTTCTCCTTGAGCAAGTTGTACAACTGCATTTCAAGGGGTGTTCATTAAAGTAAAGCACTGGGGTTAAAATCTAACTTTAGATAACATACTTTTTAAGTTACAGACTGTTTTAGGAAGGGACTATGGCCAATAAATTACAGGAAAAAGTAGTTGTGTTAGAACATTAAATGCCTGCTACAATAAAGACTTCAGGGAAAGTGAATAATACCACTAGAACACCAGGAGGGCTCAGGTACTAAGTATATATTTGGATAACTAGGCAATCCATACCACGATCTGTTTGAGGCAAAATGCCTTCTAATCTTCCCAGAAACCCTTTCCAAAGGCGTAAGGGCCTTGCAAATCAGGCTGCTTCACCAGGCATCCAAACAAATTATCCCGAGCGCCATTATGTAGATTTTCCTAGACTCTGAGCACCAAATGTCTATTGTTGCAAAGAAAAAAAAATATATGTATGTATAATATACTAGGCTCTAGCCTTGCCTTGGGGTTTCATGAGAACTTGGAAATGAAAAGGATTGGAGAATATGACTGCACTTTAGCCCCTCGGTTACATTTCAGGACGTCTTTAAAGTATCCAAGGTTTCATAAGGAAAGTTTTTTGTTTTTTTTTCTTTAGGAAATCTCATCTTAAGTGACTTCCCACAAGTGATCCCCCAAGTGCAGCAGGGCAGCTGCTCCTTGTCCCCTGCCCCACGGCCACCTCGTCCCCTCTGCATCAGCACAGCCAGCAAAGCTCCGGCTGCTTCGTCCCACAAAGTTCATTTTCTGCAGCAGTAGTTGCTTAATTTGGGGTTTGTTGCCATTTTCCAACACACATTTTAGCATCCAGCTTGCCAGGATGGGCAGTTACTTTTATTGCTGAGAGTTAAAATTTAGGTAGCCCATATAGGGAGCCCCTAGGTATTTTATAGAGGAGAATTTGACAGTGCAGTGAGAAATTGTATGGATATAGTGTGTGTGTGGGGGGGGTTATTTGCCTTTTTTTTGTTTTGTTTTTAATAAAGGAGGGCAACCCTTCATATCTAATACATTTCTGGGGAATTTTTAACTAAAATTTTTATAGTTCATAAGTGTACTTCAACACCAGTACAATGTACTTGACTAGAGCAACTATGTGCCTCAAACCCACCAAAATTATTACACATTGTCTTGATTTTTCTGTCCAGTTTCCCTGAAGTTGGTCTGGAAATGACAAGCTGGAATTGATTCTGGGCTTTTCCAGAGCAAGTGATTATAAATGGAAAGACATTGGTTTACAGTGCAGGGGAAATGAAAGTAAGAGAAAATTCAAGGATTTGGGGACACTTAGAGAGAAATAGTGTACTCAGGTAAAGTTTCCTTCACATAGTAAAGTGAAAATAGCAAACATTTTCTGCTAAACTATTTCAAGGCCTACTCCTTAATTTATTAGCCTTAATATAGCAGATAGCTTCTGATAATAGTGTTAAAAATACTTGTTATATTCTATTTTTCTCAGAAGTAGCTATAGGTATTCATAGGAAATAAAACCATTTATCTCCCTCTCTCTCTTTGTTTATAACATTTGTTGATGTTGCTGTCTTCACTTTCCCAGCGAACACATTTTGCCTATTTTCAATTTGCGTTTCATAGATTTCATTGTTCAAAAAAAAAACTTTTTAGAAAATAATTTTAACACAGAGAGAAATTTCCCAAGGATCACTGAAAAAACAACCCATCCAGAACATGGATAGTTTGCCCAGGTCTCTGGGAAACCCGAGGCACGACCAAAGCTGGGAAGGTTACAGCAGTCATTAACATGTTGTCTTTGCTCAGCAAGCTGCTTTAATCACAGCAACATTTTCAGACCATTTACTCAAGATACACTAAATAATTTCCAGTACTCCAAGGGGAGCATTAGAGAGCATTAGATAAACACCACCATAAAACCAATATCTAGGAGATATTTTGCACATAGTCCCTTTCGTGATTTTGTAAATAGTTAACTGAAAGAATAAACTTACATGCAGAGAACAGGACCAACCAGGTTTTCCCTCCTCTTTCTGTGGGATTTTTGTTTCTTTTTAGCAGGTGGTACTGCTGATTTCAGTGGAACTGGCCGCTGCAAAGTTGGCTGATAGTGGTAGGAGAGCAAGATTCGAGGCAACCATACCTGAATAATAAAGTAATTAACTTATTACCTGAATAATAAACTTGCTTGAGCACTTCTTTATGCCCCAGCAGCTGATAGATGTACACATTTGGTCAAAGTTAGCAATAATAAAGTAAGAACTCGTTTCAATTTAAGCACTTCTTTATGGCCCTAGCAGTTAATAGATATATCTATTTGGTCAAAGTTAAGCTTATGCTTCCCTAAATTAGAAATTAGACTTAGAAGCTTCAGCTTTGCTTACATTGTATATGATCTTGTTGGTAGAATCATTTTAGGAAGATAGGAAAATAGCAGTAATTCAAAATGATATCTTTTTGCAATTAAATGTTACCCATACAGTATGCTCAGCACATCAGCAATTAACATTTTTCTTCTTAATGTATATTTGACTTTATAACAGCCAATAAATGGAACTAAATATACCATTATTTCAATTAGATTTTCTAACTGTTTAATTCAAGCAGAAGAGCTGAAAGTAAAAGAAAAAAGCATAACACATCTTATTATGGTTAAGTTTTCTGTTAATTATACAAATGGTTATTGTTTAGACTTAGTTTTGCTTTGTTCAACATGACAGTTTTTATCATTTCCTAATTTGGCTCACACTCACTAGCTGAACACTATATAGCATGCTCGTTTCAGGATGTGGCACCTCATCTTATGCTTTCATCAACCATTGCTTAAAAGACCACCTTTGGAAAAGCACTGGTTTACTTTATATTGATTTTAACTTATCATCTGAACACTTTCAAATGCATTGCATTTATTGGAAATTAAGGAGATTCATGCTTAATATATTAAAAAAAAAACATTAAAGTCCCAAATAATTGTATTCAAAGGCAGTAATGTCAGTCTTCTGATCTCTATATGCAGTAAGAAGTTTTTAAAGCCCAAATCCAATCACACACATGTAATTCTGATCTCTATATGCAGCAAGAAGTTTTTAAAGCCCAAATCCAATCTTGCTAGACCAGAAGTCATAGCAGTTCCCCTGTGGCTAAACAGCAAAGCCTGTACACACTGGGGACACAGAAAGGACACAGAAAGCCTTGGTCTGGGGGAGCTGCAGGAGAAGGCTTTGCTCCACCTGGAGTCTCATTTGGGAATTGCTGAACCTCTATTTTCTGGAAGCCCTTGGTGCTCTAGAGAGTGGGAACAGACATTAGCGAGCAAAACCCAAGGCAAAAACCTCCCAAAATCAGCACATGTAGGAAACAGTAGGACCAAGCTCTCAGCCACCGGAGGTAACAAGATGCAGATGATTCATAGTCATCATTTTAAGATAATTAAAGCAAAACCACTCAAAAGCCTACAACTCATCTCCTGGCTGTAGTGGGAGTTAGATGAAGTACTGAGTGCTTGGCTATTAGTGGTACTCTTAAAACAGGTATATAAAAGCTAATGATGAAAGTAAGAGACTCTCTTCCTAATAAAGAGTACTCTACTATGGAGTCATCATCAAGGTTGTTTCTCTCCCAAAACATGGTAAATCACAAGTCATGCAAGTCAGACTGGGATATTGGTAGGCAACAAGATTTATCCATGACTACAGCTTTCCTAAGTTTGTTTTCTTTTCCTGTCCCTATCATAACAGTCCTGTTATCTCGTATTAATATTAGATATGTATTGTTATTCTAATAACTAATTACACAACTCCTAATGCTAATTATGGCAATTTAGTTTGTAATCCCATCTGTTCACTTTACCAGAGCTGTTTGTTTTCTTTCCTGCTTTCAAAATGCTCTTGTTCTGTAATTAATCATGCATTTTGACTTTTTTTAAATTAGAGATTTGCAGGGTTTTTCTAAACGTAAAATATCAGCAGATAAACAAGAACCACAAAGATAGAAATTCTGGATTTCTATGCTCTAAGTCAACAAATAATAGAAAAAATATAATTCCTATAAGTAACTACTGGAACAGTTGAGCAACTTCTTTTAGAAACCTGTAAGCTGATGTCTCACCTTTGTGAAGTATTCCTAGAGAAGCCTGAGAAAATGTTTCTGCTCATCCTCAATGCTGGTGATGAAACCACTTCTGCCCTCTCCCCACGTCGCCTGTGCATAGCTTGGATGCTGCATTTTCATCTTAGCAAAATGGGTCTTGATGCTTCTTTATGCTGCCTGGTGACCTGATCCATCCCCTTGGCAAAGGGCTCTCTAAAAGTGCAGAGGATAAAAGCAGAGGGAAGTATTGACACTGCTGCAACATACCGTGGGTGATAAATAATGTGCCCATATGTTTCCAGCCTATAATGCTCTGCCTTTTTTTTTTTTTTGACTATTTGTAATCTACGTCTGGTTCCCATAGGCTTTTCTTGCTTCCTGAGGAACTTGCAGCCACACTTCCAGCCCTTTATCATGAAAATTTAGCCTTTAATTCAGCACTGTTTTACTCAGGTTATTTTTAATATTAATCTTGAATTAAACTTCTGACTAACTGCACTCCTTACTTTTGTGTTATTGACATCAAATCCTAATATTCGTAAGACTTTAAATACATTATTTTCACATACGTAACTAGAGAAGCATAGAAAAAAAATACTGCTTCTCTGTATTGATACTTTTCGTTTCTCTGGTTAGTACAAAGTACACTCTCTCAGGAATGGAGGGATGAAAAGACAAGATAAAGTTAGGCAAACTAAATCTTGATATAAGACATGGGGCAGCTGCACTGGACTCCAGTTTTCAGCCCTTGTAACTAAGAAGTGACTCCTTTAAAGATGGGTGCAAATTCTGTTGTGGATATATTTGAAACCATTCCCCTTTCAATAAGAATCCTCAAAGTGAAAAATATCTTTTCTGGTGCCATATTTCTTGGATTTGATTTGATTTTCCATAATGCAAAGGTGGCTAAAACACTTACCTGTGTTATGGAGAAAATTTCCATTTAGTATCTTACATAGGTATTGAAATAAAAAGTAATGAAAACATTTATTCTCTCTCATTTTATGCATTTAATCTGGATATTATTTCTAAGAACATAATATAGTCTAGTGATTTTTTAATGCTCTTTTTGCTCTTTAGTATATGGTTTTCCCCAGTTCTCACTAAAAGACTATTTAAGCGTGATTAAGCTTAGTTTTGTTCCTGTCTAAAAAAAAAAAAGGAAAAAGGAAAAAGAAAGAGCAGGATCTGCTTTGGGGCTTGTTATTTTTCCATGTGTATGCTGTCTCCATTCAAAAAAAGTTTCTACAAGTTTTATGAGCGGATTTCTGTTACATTCTTTGCTTTCTAAGGTGTTCAGCTCTTTCTTTTAAGATCGAGAATACCACCCAAAAGGGAAATACAAATCTCAACTTATATTTTTGTTCTGTTGAATTTTAAATGTACCAGTGTTTATGTGGTTAATGATAGTTCACCATCTGCAGAAGAGGATGAGAGGGTTATTTCCTATCTGCTTTATGCAGCATCCACAGAGCAACGTTATTTGTTTGAGTTTTGTGTCAATGCTTTTATAGCTGCTTTCTTGACAGCTGAATGTGCTCTGCTGATCCTAATGCAAGACAGTGATTATTTAAGAAAGGGGAAAAAAACATTCTTTGTCTTTATAATTAAAAACCTGGACTTATATCTTTTCTTCATTTTTTTTAGGCAGTGTTATGATCAGAAATGTGTTCTCAATTTCGATAATTGGATCGAGACCTTTGCCTGCGTTCCCGCGTCTCAGCTCAGGATCAAAGCGATAGGTTTGCTGTTTGCTACAGATCTTTTATCCATGGTGCAATGTGAAACATCAAACAAATCTCATTTGTTTTCAGCTAACACATACATAAAGCAGCCAAGCTGTTGTAATTACATGCACGTAACTTGAGCTGAAAGCACCGGGAGCTGGGTCTGCACTAGCAAAGCACATCCCTACCTGTAATATTCACAGCCAGAACCCAGCCCCGCACTGCTGAGCATTTGCAGTGAGACGTTAAACACCTTTATGACACATCTTTTTATTTTATAAGCATTCCTCAGTAGCACATACAATACAACCCAAGTTGCCCAGCTAAGAGCTGTGAAGGAAGCATGTTTTATTTATTGGCTACAAACAGCTTTCTGCAAGCCTCATCTATTGCCTGGTCCTACCCCTCCAACTGTCTGTGTTGCTAATCAGGATTTCCAAACGCTAAGTGTTAGTGAAGCTTAGAGTTAAGCAATTCTGCCTGTCATCACCAAGGGATTAAACGGAGATTTATTCAGGTAACTCAGAACAAATATTACTCCATGAGGTTTGAAACAAGTCATGCATCCAAATCATCAAACTTTTCCCGCATAACAAAACCATCTTTATTTATAACGCCACGCTAACTGCCCTTCTGGTCAAAGAACTTGTGTATGTAACATCCTTTTAAAAAAAATCTTTTAAAAAACTTATGTGTGGAGATGATTCTACTACTAAATTAAAAATATTCCTCTAGCAACTTGTCTAAAGCAGCAGTGATCACAAGGAGGCCTACCTTTCCTGGATATCTTCATCCCGCTCGGTGCTGGAAAGGGCCTTCATCTCTCCTACCATGTTGGTACCACACAGCTACTTGGACCTAATCTCAGCACAGCCTTTGTCTGTGGCCCTCTCCGAGGATGACTGGAAAACTGGTAAGGAAGAGCAAGGAAAAAAAAATTCCTAAGCTATAAATTCATGCTCTCCATAAGCATCACTAGGCCAATGTCCATGACAACTACCCTGTGTGGGGGACAACTGGAAAGACAGTGAATGGCAGAGTGGGCATCAGAACCAGCTGAGAAAATCTAAAGGCAGGTAGGCATCAAAAACAGTGACTTGGGGCTTTCAATAAGAAGAGAAGTCCACAGCACTGCACTGCTGGTGGATAAGCTGTCCATACTGCATCTCATACAGCCTGTCCTTGCTTTAGTGGCTTTCCTAATTTTGAAGTCCCAGCGCAAAAGGTCAGTGAACACTTAATGGCATTTGGCACAACTTATAACCAAGGTAACTAGTTCAGAAACAAAAAAGGCTTATTTAATTTTAAAAGAGAGTCTAGTTTATTATTTATGCTGTTATAAGACACTGCAAAATTATGATATTAAATCTTTGCAAGAAACAGCAAGAGGTGTAAAAAGACCTGGGGGTCCTGGTGGATAAACACAGGACCAGACATTCAGTGGCAGCCAGTGACAGGACAAGAGGCTAGGGGCACAAACTGAAGCGCATGGAGCTCTGCCTGAATGTGAGGAAGAACAACTTGACTCCAAGGATGAGAGCACTGGAATCCCAGAGAGGTTGTGGAGTCCCCTTCTTTGGAGGTGTTCAAACCCCACCTGGATGTGATCCTGTGTAATGCGCCATAGGCGTCCCTGCTCGTGCAGGGGAGTTGATGGTCTCCAGAAAAGTCCCTTCCAACCTCAACCATTCCGTGATTCTGTGTGACAGGTGAGGAGAGAGACTCTTTTGTGTGAGTTATGAAGTGTGAGGATTAGCAAAATGTGGATTAGAAAGGGTCTGCTGCATTCAATACAGAATTCAGAGTGAATTATTTACTGTTAGTATTACTAGTGCTCAGCTTATTAAAATTAACTATAGAGATTGGTAAAATAAGAGAAAATGCATTTGATGAAAGAAATGATAACTTTTTGTCTAAGTTACTTAAAGTAACTTTACAAATTCTGTTTGCTATTATCTATTAAAGAAGAGTAGGAAACATTCAATAGCTAATAGAAGGTTTCATTCAAATATTGAGGAAACAGGGTTACAGCTTGCTTTATTTAGAATAATTCACTTCTCTTACTGCAGACGGACAGCAGAGCTAGATATCCCAGCAATGCAAGGCCAGGACAAGGCATAAAGTTAGCATTACATGCTAGGAAAAGCACTACCAGAGTCCTTCATAATTATCAAGGAGACACAATACGACATGACACAGAAGGGGAAAAATCTTCAGGGAAATGGGAATTAACCACATTTTTTTATAGGAGGCAAACAAATCTAAGAGCAGAGATGAGTGGCTGATTGTTATTGTTATGCCTAAACTTTGGGCTCTTTGAGAGAAATTACAGAGCCAACTTTTTTTTTTTTTTCATGTTTCACAGATCTTATTCCACATTTTGATACTTTATTTCCTTATTGCTGTTGTTCACTTATAGGGTAATACTGAACTCTACATCCCCATCAGGTTTTTGTGTTTCTGTACTAATATCCTTCAGCAATGCAGAAATTTCTGAATTTCCAAAATGTCAGCTCCCTATTTTTCATTCTGACATGGTTTATAGCAAGTGTCGTTACTGGATTGCATTTAAGCTTCTCGTGACAGCATGTCATTGTTCAATTAAGTTTTCAGACACCTCTTCTAATTGTAAATATTTCAACTGCTTTCTTCCCTTTTCCAGTTGTTTAAAAGTCATTAAAATATCTCCTTCCTCAGAAATGGGGAGATTTGATAGACTTCATTTTCTAATTGTGACATTAGAACTGTCCTCACAAAATCTGTAGGTTGAGAACTCTACACAATGAAAAACTTTACTGTGAACATGAAGTACAGGATAATGTGCAGATTTCCAGGCATTTCAAACACTATCATATTGGTGTCCAATAAGTACTTTTTCTAAATAAATGTCAATTTTTCACCACTAGTCTATGGACAGATAAATTAAATAGATGCAGACTGCTAAATCTGTTTGAATTATCTTCCTGAATAGGAGTTAACAGATCATTTTTCAACATATTTGCAAAAGAAAAATGGATTTGTTTTTGATCAAAAGGCTGGCTTGCCTGCTTTGGGTCTTTTTTTGTTCTTTGGTAAGAAAAATCTCTGATTTTCACAGAGCCTCCCTTGGACTGCACAGAACAAAACATTTCAGAATTCTGCTTCGCTTTATTACTGAAGTTTCACAGAATGACTCTCTTTGAATTACAATGATTATGAATTAGCTAGGAAACAAAATAAACCCCTTTAGCTTGAATCACTTGAAGTAAAGGAATTTTTGGATGTCCTCAAAAAGCCTTTACCTCTGGAACTTATTTTCCATAGTGTGTAGGCAGGACACAGACAGTTTTGGGGAGAAGGATGAAGATGCCTGTCTTTTCTTCTAAGTTTATGCTAGATGAATTGGAACAGTCAGACTTTTACCAAACTGAAACAATTTGTGTTATCTTGAATAAGAAACAGAACAGCCCGTATTTTATAAATGTGCAAGGGTGTAATTAGAGATGTATATTTTCCATTGGCAACATGGAAATTTTTCTTGAACAATCAGAAATACCCATTTTTTTGTTTTGCTTTGTTTTTCTTTTTCCTTTCTTTTCTCTCAAGGCAGATCTCCATTTAATACCTAAGACAGCAAGGGCAGGTAGGACATGACCCAGAGGACCCGGAATGAATCTCGGTTCTCCAGAACAGTTGAAGAACTGTAAGCACTAACAGCATGAGTTCACTTTCCTGGAGTGAGTCTGAAATAGCAATTTGCACTTCTTCACTGCGCTCTTTTTCTATGCAGTGCGAAAATACTTTCTCACGATATATAATTTACCTCACAGAAAACAAAAAATGTTCAGCACCTCCACAAGGAATATGAGTTGTTCCAGAGGAGCAAGTTATGTGCATCTTCCTGGCATCTTACAGCACTATCGAGCAGCATAAATGAAGAGGTACAATGAAGCTGTTATCAAACAGATCAGCCCTCTCATTTACTTGATGAAACCAAACACAAGGTTCATAGAGGCTCTCCGAGACAGTTAATGACGCTGTTGCAAGGTGCTCATTGGCAGCATGTTAATATTGAACCGTCATTTAGCATGCAACAATCACGCCAAGGATTCAATGAAACATTTCTCTGTTCCCTGGTATGATCCTTGGTTGAATGGCGCCCTTGTCACTGCCTTCTCAAATTAAGAGCAAAGGAAAAAAAAAAAAAAAAGAAATCACTTCCTATAGAATCTCCAGGAAAGGACTGGAAGTGAAAAGCAGTGCCCTGCAATCATTTTTTTCCCAACTGGTGCCAATTTTTTTCCCAAGGTGCCATCTGTGGAGGGGGACACATCTGCTCGACTGCCCACAGCAGCAGGGAGAAGATCCACGACTGGATTCAAGTGATTCCAAGAGGAGGAAAGAAAAAAAAAGAGTTTCTTTTAAATTTATCATTAATTGCTTCTGTGCAGAATAAAAGCCTTTTGAAAGCATGTTTGATATAAAAAAAAATCTTCCTGTCTTCCAGCATGAGAGTTTCTTTTAAAATTATCGTTAATTGCTTCTGTGCAGAAGAAAAGCCTTTTGAAAGCATGTTTGATACAAAAAAATCTTCCTGTCTTCCAGCATGAACAGATTTTCTCCTAATCTCTTTCTCTCTACTTTTATCCCCCAAACAGTTGCTTCTTTTATTCTGGGACCTACATAGCATAGAAAGTTGCCTAAACTGCTTTGACTTTGCTAGGCTTCATAAATTACTAGGCAGAGCATTAAATTCAAAACAAAAAATCAACCAGTGCATACAGGTTTGATTTCCAAATGCTCTCCACTTGTTCAATGGCAGGAACAACATTTGCATTTGATTTTATTTATGGATTTCCACTGCCTGACAATACAGTGCAGACAGAGGTACCTCCAGTGAAAACATCTTTGCAACCCTGGAGCATCACCAGTTCAGGATGCTGCAGCATTCTGCATTTCTCCTAGGGCTGGACCACTGACCAAATGTCCTCCATTCCCCACAATAAAGCTTCATGTGAGTCAAGTGTCTTGTGAGATAGCAAGTATCCAACATGTGAGAGAGAATTTTATACTAGAAAAATATTCAAAAAAAAATGTTGGGAAAAAATGGCTTTGAATAGTATTCCAAACTTAAATAACACTTTTTCAGAAAGTAGTGTGTTAAGTGAGCAATGATTTAGTGGAATTTCTGGAGATTTAGAAGTATTTCCTATTACTAATGGAAGAGAGGAGCAAGTAAGTTAAACCCATGCAGATGGCTCTGCAAATATATGGTCCAGATATTTATTCTTACCCCTTCTCATGTTCCTTTTGCTGCTCTCTTTCTCTTCCTAAAACTATTCATGTCCTTTCATTGGAGCACTAATAAAATGCAAAGGAAAGAGCCATAAGCAAGTGTCTGCCTAAAGAAAGGAGTGCGAGCGAGGGTGGCACAGGCCAGAGGACAAATGTGCTGCTGCCTGCGACAGAATAGGGGAAGAGTAGAAGATCAAAGACATCATCAGCTAAGGCTCTCAGGACAGCAGAGATTATCACAGGAAGAAATTTAGAAAGAGAATATGCACTCATCTGAACATAGACTTTGTGGGGAAAAAAAATCTAAAGAAAATAGGCAACAAAATTAAATAGTTCTAAAAGGTCCTAAAAGATGCTGAACTCTCTTTTTTCATTTCTTTAATTTAAATAATTAAGGTCCCAACAGAGATTGCTTAAATATTAATTTGTTTAGGGATGATGAAGATTTTGCATACTGGAATGCTTTAAGTCAATGGTAGGTGCTTTCAGGAAAGACAAGGTACAGATCAGCAGCACGACTGACATGGTGACAAAACCAGTGACATCTTTTGGCTGTGCCATTTAGAGGTCAGACTAGAAAGTCATGAAAATCCCTATAGTCACAGAATAATTTAATACAATGAAAATTGCATAATATATACATATATTATTACATGCATAATATATTTTATATGCATAAAATATAAAATTGTATCTATTTTCAGAAAACTCCTTTACAAGAATGGAATATGAGGCAGAAATACACATCTGCTTTGACTCCTTCTATACAATTGTTCCAAGAAGATTAAGCAAACCCAAACAATGTGAGAAAACTCTGCACTTTCCGTATATTTACCACATTCCTAATGGCAAGATAGAGGAAGAAATAACCAAGGTCACAGCTTGGAAGGTAGGATCCCCGGAAATCATGAAATTGTCATCGGAAAATAAATAATGAAGGTTGCCATGAAGGATAAGAATTAGCAAAATAGTTCTTGACATTTGTTAGAAAGAAAAAAGCTCCCAGCAGCTGGGAATAATGCAACAGCTTTCAGTGCCCATTGGAATACCACAGAAAATGAAGATCTATCAACCCCCATTTGCATATTTTTCTTTAATAAATTTTTAATTGGCTGTTTTAAAGAAAGAATATAACAAAGTTCAAGTTTCGCCTAGCTATACTATATCCTTTGTTGTTACTTAAAAGAGCTAAGAGCTTAAAGAATGAAGACCACATGCTCCAAGCAGCTCCAAGAACAAAGTTTCCAGATTATAAAGACAATAAGATCTCTAAAAAAAAAAATAGTAAAAAAAAAAAAAACACGAGTCCAAAAGGGAAAAATGATAGCTCTTTTGGCCATTTTTACCTACAACTTGTCATACATTCAGGTGTGATTTTTGACAAGTCACTGGTTTAAAAAATTAGAGAAAAAAAATGAGTATTTTATTTCTTTTAAAATGAGTCCTTAATCTCTCCATGGGCTTCATTCATTCCAATTCTTACAAAAAAGGGACATGGCAAGTACAAAATTACATATTCTTGTAAGCACTTAAAGCTGTTTAGAGAAAAAGTATGTTTAGGTATATATAAAAAAAGGTTCAGAAACACATACTGATTTAATTTAAAGCTAAATAAAAGAACTTTGGAGACTGCATTCATTTCATTCATGGGGGATTCATTGAGATTTATGTTAGGCATCAGAAAAGCTGAAACAATAGTTCCGTCTTTGCAACAACCAAAAAACTGCAGCGAATTTTCAATTTGGGATTTCTTTTAACTGCCTAAAGTCTCATAGCGGAAATTAAGTGCAGTCAAGCAGGTAGCATATTGCATAGGTCACTACTTCTGCATTTGTTTTAGTATTTTAGTTGAATTTACCTCCTGACCAGCTTTAATTTGCAAATATAAATGTTTATGACTACAAATTGCACAGACAAATTACATTTGTGTGTACAGAGTTGGAAATTCAAATCTCTGATTAATTTCTGCAAGTACTTGTTTATGCACATCAAACGGTGGGATATGAAATGCTGTTAGCGGAGGCCTTGCACAAATTAATTTTGGAAACACAATGGAGCACCAGAATTACCATTGGCCTTTAATATACCAAAAACCTATCACAATAATAAATATCACTGTATTTTTATTACTGACTCCTAATATTTCCAGAGCTCAAGGAACAATCATTTCTGATTCTTCCCATCTTGTCTTTCTCAAGAAGGCGACGTTTGTGTTAACTCTAGCTTATTGCATTCCTGTTTTCAAAAACTGCTCTTTGGGGTGGATTTTAGAAGAAGAAGGAGAAGCTTCTGATTTTTGGCCTTTTTTTTTTCAAGTCTATGCTTTCTAGCTCTTCAATGCAAACAGGTTGGTTAGATGTTAAGGATATATTTTTAAGAAACTTTTTTTCTCCCCCCCGGGTGAAAAGAGGAATGACAAAAGAGGGTGCATTTTTGGGAAACCAGCAAATTCCAGTGGATTTGCTAACTGCAGCAGTGTTGAAGCTCTTTGTCCTGGCAGCTGGATTAGCACCAAGGGAGAGCTCATGGGCAGTATGAGTGGTTCTGGGAGGTGTATTTCCCAGGCAAACATATGAAAACCAAAGGGAAGTCCTAAACTTTTGTTCCCATCATCATTTAACTGAATATAAAATCTCATGAAATTGCAAACTGATGGAACTTAATTTTGACATCGCCAGAAAGTCCAGAGAGTATTATACGTGAACTTTACTCCTCTTTATAACAGTATTCAGTTGAAATGAAATCCACTATACGTGAACTTTACTCCTCTTTATAAAATAAGAGAATAGGGTGTATGATAGAGAATAAGAGAATAAGAGTAACAGCAATATAGTATATAATAAAAATCTTTGTTTCTTTGATATCAGCAGAGCACCAAAGTGTAAGCAGACCCCAATCCATCACATTATACCTTTATCTAACTTACCAGCCCCATGCAGTGGTCTTTATTCTTTTCAAATGCCCTCTTCTGCTTTTATGGCACTTTGGCAATCCTTACTCTGTACAGAACCATGCATTTCTATGAAACAAACTGAGAAGTAATTTTCTAATTAGCATTACAGTTGTTAACGAAATGAAACATTACCTGAGTTGCAGTGGGACGGGAGACATAACGCTATCAAGCATTCTAGCGAGCTATGTATTTTAAATATATACTTCCTATTTTCAGAAATTCCCACTTCCAGTAGTCTCCAGAGTTTAGCAAGATCATAAAACTGGAACAGCATTTCAGGGAGTTCCTTTTAGTTAATATCACAGTATTAAATATGATCTTTCCTGCAAGGGAAAGAAAATGATTGTTCTCTCTCATAAGCTGACTGTGTAAAATGTTCTTCAACAAAATCCCAGAAATTAATATTCAATGATTTACAATAAATCTCCTGAGCACCGGAGGTTTGCTCTAGATGGGAAAAGCAAACACTTACGGGGTACATTATTATGATGGCTTATGCTAATTAAATTGAAGCAGAAATGCTTAATTTATGCTTTACCATCAAGTGCAAAGGGGAAAATTCTTTCTTGGTTCAAGCTTTATCTTGTTAAGAGGATTTACCTCCTTATTTCATATAATAAAGAGCTATTTTTGAGACTACACTGAGAAAGCATAGACTTGCAGAGCTTTTCTGCCAGTTGCCATGACACTTTGGATCTCAACCTACAGTTCAATACAGTGGCTGCAATTAGGTTAATTAGAACATTATCTCAAAGTACACAACTATTGTACAAAAGAAGAAACATTCTCACTGAATATGCTGCTTGCTCACCAATAAGTGATTTTTTTTAATGTATTCTCTAATTATAATGAATAATTTATTTCTCTTGGGGATTCTTGACATTTAAATGTTGTAACTCAAAAATAAATATAATATCCATGCAATAATTTCTTAGGACCTTTGAAAATTTACTGCCCTTTTAGCTATTTTCATCTATAAAATAATGAGAAGAAAAAAAAATCCCTATAATAAAGTAAGATGATATTTTAACTCATTAGTTATTTCTGAATTCAAAGGCCTTAATGGAAAATCATATGTATATATGACACAATCATGTTAAAGAATTTATATATATATATATATAATATAGTATACCCCACTTCTCCCTTTAAAATAACGTTTTCAGTCTATATGCAAAATAACGGAAGGGTGGAAGAAATACAGGATATAAGGAATGAAAATGGTGATGAGCTAGGATCTTGGTCCATTGGTGGCCAACATGTCTTCAAGTGTTTTCATAGCCATCATGGAAGAGAAAGCTTTAAAGGAGAGAAGTGCAATTAAGGCAGCAGGAGCCTATGGAAATGCTGGCTGCACCGAAATCAATAGGAGTTTTGTCATGGATGTCAGCAAATGCAGACCCAATTTTTAAGAGTGAGCTCTGTAAATTGTTGACCTCAAACCATTGACCTTGCATGAGAAACATTCAATGAGCTGAAATTATTTTGTCAGCATGTACCTGAGTGACACTGCTGGCACTGAAACTATGTGCATTACCAAAAGGCTAACACTCTGCTACTTGATTTGACAAGCTAAGATTTCAGGCAGTCCTGAAAACCAGCTTGGATCATCAGTGTATTCTGTAATCTTTAATATATGTTCAACTGGGCTGCCCGCTTCCTGCAGAAGCTGTATACTCTGTATAAACCTGCCGTGGGCAATGACTTAGCAGCATACATCTCATGAATGTCATAGCTGTCGCTGGGAAATATCAAATGCCAAGATTTTCATAATTTATTTCCGCATATTTGACAGGCAGGGACTTTTTGAGGACAGAATTCTAAATTTAAACATTTGTTTCTGCCTTTCCACGTCTCAAACTGGTTCCCATTCCCCACCCCATTTATCAATCACTTTCACTAATCGTTACTGCCTATATTTATCTTCCATGATCACTAACCCTCTTTTCTCCACATCTTGAAGAAAGGAAAGTTGTCCTCAGATGTTATGCAAGCTAATGAGCACATTTGAAGTGAAAGGATGGGATGCCAACCCATGCCAAATATTGCAAAGCTCCCTTAACTTCAAGGAAGTTGTGTTTGCTTTCATAAGTCTATTGGCCAGATCCTCGGCTAAGAACATCAGTATAGTCATATTACTTACAAGAGAATTGGCTGCCTTTAACTCCTATGGTTTTGCCCCAAATCTAGGGGCACTGTTCAAGTTTAGTTCACCTTTTATACTTTACATTCAGGTGGAGCTTGAGTGACTAGAGTCATACTTAATATTGTTATTGATTGGTGAAGAAGTTTCTCGCTTTCATTTAAAGGTACAGTCAATCAAAAATCTAGAGCGCATGCTCAGTGAGGGGTGGTCGTACCTCGGAGGCGGGTAACTTTTGGGATGGAGGTGTGGTTTTCACATTATAATGAGCAAAGTTCAAGCAAAGTTCATCTGAAAGGAGTGATTTGCCACCCTTGCTGGCTCAGCACCAGACATGTTATCGTATATCTCCCATTAGACAGCCACTGTGCGGCTTATCAGCAGCCCAGCACAGGGAGTGCAACAGAGTTTGGCCGCGGTGTCTTCACTCCGCTCCATCCTCCGTTACTCCCCTTTGCAGCTGCGAGGAGGCAGATTGTGTCGCCCAGGGAACCATGGAGGAGCTGAGTACCGGCCTACCAACCATCCTGGAGGTGGCAACTGTGTTTCACACCAAGCAGGCCTCTGTAATGCCAAAACTACTGTTAGGCCCCAGTTTTCCTCTCAGTTCCTGCTTTCAAACAATTCTTCCATACTGGGATGGTAGCAGATTACATGGATCTCTCTCCCCGTTCCCTATTTCTGCTCATACTTATTCTAAAAGCATTCTACCAGCAATAGGAAAGTACATCATCACTTCAGCTAAGCCCTCTTCTCCCTCTTCTCTCACCTTCTCACATCCATTGTGCCCTTTCTCGCCTTTCTCATTTTCCTTTTTTTTGCTTGCTGCCTAGCTCAGCCTCTTCTCACTTCACCAGAGGAAGCTGACAAACTGCGATCCCACAAACCTAGGGCAGTAATGGCTTGTGCCATTTGTGATCTGGGAGCCATCACCTGCTATCTTGTCTAGTTATCCTGTAATTCCACAGCAGAGACATTCCCTATGTTGTGCCTTGTGCACATGGAAACCTGCTCCCAGATAGCTCTTCAGCATAGATGCAAAAAAAAAAAAAGGAAAAAAGGAAAATTGACCTAGTTGTGCCTGGGCACTGGTGACATTGCTGCAGGATGTATGAGCCTTTTTGATTCATTGCTCTCAGTCTTCGACTTGTGCAAACTCTATTCATGCTCCCATTGCTAATCTTCTAACACAAGGTCTCTCTACAATCCCTAATTTGCTAATTACTAAGCAGTGACATTGAATGGCAGGGTTGGTGTCAGTAGGTCCTTTAGAGGATAAGCAAGCAGCATTACTGTCAGTGGTCTCCTTTTTTATCCCCTCCCCAACCCACCTCTCTTTCTCTTGATCCTCCCCATTTCTCCTATGGAATTGAGCTCTGACCTCTAGCTTGCTCTCTTTAAAAACCCAGGACCATATTTATGTTCTGCTGAACTTCCTGGACATAACTATGAGAAAAGGACATGTTGCTTCGCAGGACAAGAAAGACAGCAAGAGCAGAGAAGCAAAAACCCAAAATATGTCTTTTCTGCTGCAGCCTGAAAACCAGCAGCAGCAGCAAAAGAAACAGAAAGATGGATACTATAAGGTGAAATCTAGCTAAGGCTCTAGCCTGGGTGATAGAACAATCCAATCCTTCTTTTTCTAGTGCAGAAAAAATAGGCAAACCCCTACTGCCTCAGGCTATCAAAATACAAATGTTGGTGGAAGTCAAATTTCAAAGTCATTTCTAACAGACATATCACAGAGGAAAAAAAAAAAAGATCCCTTTTGCTCCATCAAGGAGATAAGAAGGTCTTTGTCAGCAAATCACAACAGTTAACAGTTTTGATGCGCAACAATTTCCCTACCATAAACTAACATTGCCAGAATTCAGGTTGACATCCACCAAACTTCCAAGATTTTGTGTTGCCTTCAAAATAGTGCAAAGGAAGCTATAGCAGTCTTTTTTTTTTTTTTAAATAGGTGTGCATGATCCCAGGTAACTGAGTCCATCCATTTCTGTTACAAATCAACAATCATGCACAATATCTACTTACATTTTTTAAGAAATAAATAAGAATAAAATAAATGAAATAAACTGTTCATATGTTCTTCTCACTTACAGGAGCAGTTTGTATTTTTCTTGCATATTCTGCCTTTAATTCACTGATGTGATGCAGCAATTGTTGATTTTTTGCTAAATTTAGCAGCAGCAAATGTTACTTCATTAGTGCACCCTGCAAGGGTTGGCTGTGCTATATATTCTGCAAAAAGGTTGCAGACGGGATACACACAGCACATTATTTTAATTCAAATCAGGATTCTAGCCAGGGCTGGTAAAAAAACAGACCTTCAAGCTTACAAGAATTGCCTGGCCTTTATTTTGCCTTCACTCCATTAGGTTTACTCATCCCCAGTCCAAGTACACTTGGAGATTAAAATGAAGTGCAATTCCTTATGGTGGGGGAGAAATACTAAAAGCAGAATTAGAGGTGTGAAAAAAAAACAGGCAAGAAAGCAAATTCTCAGCATTAATTCATTGCTTCATGCCTTGTTCCACGCGAATTTTAGGCGGGAACTGATTTATGGGCTAAAAGGAAGGAAGTTATGTGAAAAACATCCATCTGTGGCAGCAAACACACAGCATGAATAAAGATCAAGTGCAAACGTCTCCGCCTTGCAGGCTTGCCCAAGGTTTGTAAAACACAAGATGAACAAAAAGAGCAAATAATCACCGGAATCTTTAAAAGCAAAATAAAGAGGTAAAAAAATTTAGTCGTTATAGTTAATATCTATCCTGCAAGTGCAGTCACGATATGCCCCATTCTTAAACTTTTTATATACAAGGGAAATTCAGTGAAAATGCCTATTAGCATAAATATAATTTATGTATATATTAAGAACTATCACTCTTCCTCATTGGCACTACAGAAATACTCACAGAATTAAGTATTTACCATCCTACCAGTTAAGGGGAAGACTAACTATGCTACACATTGCAGCATACACGGTGCTCTCCTTGTTTTTCTTTCTATATTTTGACTTTATGCATCTCCGAGGCTAGCTTGGGTCACTCATGACGCACTGTTCGCACACACTTAGGTCTCAGTAAGTGTTCTTGTTTGAAGAGATCCTCAGTTATTAGTGACCTCATACCCATAACTCTCCTTAATTCAGTTTACCATGCCCAATGTACAAAAATATAGATATTTATATGTGTAGAAAATGCTTCCTTTGAAGCAAATGGACATAAAATAAGGCAGGAAAGACACTGTCAAACTTTAAAAACTTGAACTGTGTTTTCACCTAAGAAATTTTTTTTACACTGAAGTGGGAAAAGTTCCAGGGAGCTCGTTATGGCCATATAAAGTCCAAACTACTTTATTGCCACTGCCTTTAAGTAGAAGAGACTCTGACATTATGATGATGAATAGGCAGGCCCAGGCAGATGTGTACCTACAGCTCGGATGCATGCACTCAAGCACTGATGTTATCACACACTAAAGCACAGATAGTAAATCAGCAAACTAAGCCACTTTGCTCTAGTAAGAGAGAAGTATGGATTTCATTATCCAAGGCATTCTCTGGATAAGCCTTAATGCCTGCAGTGAGCTCAACCCGAGAAGATAGTATCTGAAAGCAAAGAAAACCTCTGATGATTTTAAGTACTTTAATTTTTACTCCATAAACAAGTCAGATGTGATGAGCTATGTAATGACTTTTTTATGATAATTAAATCTGTTTGTTTGGTCTTTTACCAGATCGTTAAAGCTACTGAGGTTGCTGGAGAGTTAGATTTTTTTTTCTCTCAAGATGTTTTAACTGTTCTTAGCTGATTGTGTTGGAGTTGAGTGGTGATAAAGGGCTTTATAAACAACAACAAAAAAAGCAAATTTTAAAAGGTTTTCCTTCTGAATAAAAACAGTCTCCTTTTCCCCCCCGCCTCTTGAACTAATTTAAATGCCAAAGTTTTTCCTGTATTAAAAAGAGGAAAATGACAGAGAAAAAGCTACGTACAAAATTTATCAAATGTTGAATGGAAGAAAAATATTTTAGCTTTCCTACTAATATTTGAGAGTGAGGGAAGAGGCAAGGAGAAAGGAAAACATTTAAGCAGTGACATCGGGTAGAAGTTCAAACATAAACAGTACTTCCTACCTTGGGATTACAGGATCTGGTCCCAGAAATGAAATCAGGAATAACTTCACTCTACCCTAAAAGTCACCTCTGGAAACAATCCTACATTTACCATAAGTCCTTGCTTAGGATTGCTGTTGTAAAACAATGGGAAAATACACTTTCAGGTGGGTCACATCATCTCCTGCACGTCCATGGAAGAACTCATCCTGCTCTCATGAAGTTGCAACTAAGAGAGAAAACAGAATGAGACATTATATATACCTAGTTTCCTTGGGCAGGATTTTACTTTTTCTTAGCACCAGCTATCGCTGAGTAACATACAGTGATAAGGGATATTTATAGCCCCTCTCCTAGGTGATGAATCAGCCTCATCTTCCTTCACCTTTCAAAGGTCTGTAAACTGGTCTGGCTTCTCTCTGCTCTGTTATTCCAGATTTGATGCAGTATTAATCCAGTGACTGTCTCTTTTTCAAGTCAGTGTCTGCCAGTAGATAAAGAAAGGTAGGAATATTCCAACATCAAACGCTATTCTTCCAATGTGAATAAATGCAGATTCCTAAACGTGGCTTATTTTCAATCACACTTTTCTTGAACCTCTTAACACCGCAGGGTGCGAAGGGAAGGGTGAACTGACCCCTCAGTCCATATACCTGTATACCTGAACTCAAATTTAAAATGACATTTCTATTATAGTACAGTACAGTGAAGGCCGATTCAAAGGAAAGTGAGCTCTCAGCTGCCTTGTAGAGCAACACTTCAGTTTTACCTACTATTTAACAGCCCGAGAAATCAAAATACAAGTGAATAATAACTATTTACTTATATACTTGCTGTACAAAGTTTGGAACATGCAATCAGTTTTATGTGGGCGCTTTTATAATTAGGAAGAGTTGTATGTGTTTATGAAATGGAGCTGCTTGCTGCATCCTGCTGAGGCCAATGACAGCATTAGCCACCTGCGCTGCAAATCTCGGAAATTTAATTATAATACTGTGAACATACCCCGGCGCTTTCAGCACCAGGTACCCTACTCTCACATGGATATTTTTTATTGTACCTGCTTAACCTTCCTATTTTCTAATGTTTTCAAAGTGGTTCTGCACTGACTGCTTTGCCTATTCCACGGCAGCATGAAACTTAGACAGAAATTTACATAATTCTCCAAGAAGTAAACTTATCTTCTGCTCAAAGCTATTAAATATCGTCTAGCTAGATACATCATCACCTTCTCTGAAAGCCTCAATCACATCTATATGCAATCTGGCTTTAAGGAAGAAGAATTTCATACATTAGATGTAATTCCTCTCCATGCATTGAAGCATTCATTTACATTTTTAACACAACAGGCTTTCATTTTTTTAAATGAATGTATTTATATATGTGTATATATATATATATACACACACATATATTACAGATATAAAAATTACATTATATCAATATAACTGAAAAAAAACATTATTTTTGAGGTCATTTATATACTTCTGTTGTGTACCACCAGAAAGTTTTTAATTGGTTTCATCCAACTACAGGTTTGGGAATGACATCACCTAGTCATAAAGGAAGAGAAGGCTTCAAGAGAATGTAATAACCGGGAACTCAGTGAAGTATTAAGAGAGGACTTTAAAAACCTATATTAAATCTACAGCAAGGAAATCACCTGGATATTCCTTTCAGTTTCACCATTCCAAGTACCCAAGCACCATCTCCAGGCAGGTAGGGATGCTCAGGAGGAGGGAGGGAAGATGCGAAGAAGATGCTGGTTTGAGGAAGAGCTGCAATAGTCACAACAGGAGAGTTAAAACGCTCTTCAAGTCATTGTCCCCTCCCATACATAGATAGGACCTGTCCAGCCTATGTGTCAACATGGAGTGGCAGCAAAAATTCTGTTTGCTCATATGTTGAGCCCCTTGGACAAAACTCTAGGTCAAGGCAATGGAATTTTTCTTTGCTTAAACACAATAAATGTGAAGAAAGGTAGTATCATGCAACATGTTTATGTGAAAAACTGCTGTTGATTTTTACCTCTACTGCTATCATCAAATACTGTCAATAAAAAAGCAAGATATTTTTCTGACTCTTTTTAATAAATGAAGTAGCTATTGAGAACCAGGGAAATAACAGTGCTCATGCTCGTTGTGATTCAGGGAGAAATGTATTCAGCTTCCCAACTTTAATTTGTGCATTTTATGGTCCTTGGGAAAAAAAAAAAAAAAAAAAGGAAAAGCTTTGTAGTAGAAAATAGAAAGCAATTGCTATACAAACCAGAATGAAACTCATATTGACATTACTATTTAAGACAATTCAGTCATGGACAGCACAGCTAAACTATGTGGTTTTACTGCTTCTCTTTGGGGTGCCATCAAGGCAAACTCCTACATGATCTATGTACAATGAACGAACCCGGTCTGGCGCACAAGAGCACCCTGCACCTCGCAGTGGGATGTCTATCACGGTCAAAGAGGATAGGTTCTGTCCTCACAACATAGGCAAGAAAACAGAAGAGAGTCGGCAGAAGAGAACTGGATATGAAAAGAGTTCATGAGGACATCAGCAACTGAATGGGAGAGAGGCAGAAAGAGGTGCTGGCTGCCTGGCTATGTTTTGTGGCTGCCCAGTAGGTCCCAGTAGGATAGTACTGCTAATGGAGGCACAAACCAGTAATGGATTGAAGGTGATTGCAGCTTGGCTTCCACCTAAAAGAGCCCTGGACCAAAAGAGATCGTATATTTTTAGCCTACTTAACCACAGACTGGTTTGCTGAAGCGCCTGCTCTACAACGCTGGGAGGCAGCTGCTTCTGCACCATTGGTGCTGACAGCAAATTGCATGGTGGAGTTAGCAAGGGAGCTTCAGATCACTTGTGATAATTGTGAGTACTGATCTTCCCCCTCTTCTTACAACTCCGTTTAATGTCTAGGTCTTACTTGAGCAAACAATGACTGTCCATATAGAATGAATCTTAAATTAATTACTAATGAGTATTCAGACCATTAACTCTAGAAGTCACTTTCCTCCAAACACGGAGTACAAGAACACTCGGTGTTATCCATGTGCTCACACATAACTAGTCAAAATAATTAAAAACTAGAATATTTATTAGTGACCGGTCTGTATTAAATGGAGCCTAGATTCACTCTGTAAAAGAGATTTTCAGCTATGTCCTATGGTGAGGTTACCATGCAATGGCATCAAACATTCTCCTATAGATCTTTCAGTCTGAACTGAAAGTCCCCAACTCTTATCTAACTGTATCGAGAAATTTGTATCCACTATTCCTTCTTTAACGCACCTCCTCTCACAACCAAATGTTTTCCAACAAGATATTTCAGAAACACTTTTGGAAAGATCTTGAGAAAATTAAGGAGATACATAAAAGGCACAAAAAGTTAAAAAACTCATGGCTGTCTCTGCGTTTTTAAATGACTATGTTCAAAAATGTCCTCATGTCTTGATGCACAGAATTTGTGAACTCCAGCAGATGAAAAAAAAAATCTTTTTATTCTAAACGAATTTGTCTCAAGCCACATATATTGAATATCGCAGGAAAAAAGATCTATCATATGGCATAATGGTATACAGATTTTAGGTCTTCTTCTGAAATAATTATCCCTAAAGGAATTTCATGAGGTTACTATTAATTACTGACATAAACCAGGATCAAAATTTAGTACTGTGAAATTAATTTCAATCCTCAGGCTACATTTGCAAAAAAATCTTCATATCCTTTCACTGACCCAGGAAGCTGTACATGGAAAAAGCTCAAAGCCTGCTTTGGGTTAGAAGCAGAAATGAATTTAAGCAGAACAGAAGGAAAAGACATAAGCATGCAAGATGTTCTCCAACCTGCAGCACTTCTGCCTGTCATCCTCAGATGAAAACAAGCAAAGCCCTTGATGCTTCTTGTATTGAGATGACACCAAAAATAGCTCATGTGAACCTCATATCATGCAGATGAGCAAAACAAGCGAGCATATCAGATCTCCTAGACATATGAGATGTTTCATCTTATAACGCAGCTGCTGTTTCTCCTTTGGCCTGGCAATCGGTGACTCTGAAACAGTCAAAACAGCAATATTTTAGTTCTGTCACAGCAACTGGAGAAGGGGTCATCAATGTTGAAAGAGGCAGGAGGTAAAAGCTGCCTGAATATGCCAGGGTGCAGACATGAAGGATCTAGACTTGAGTGGTGAGGATGAGCCTGAGCAAAGCCTTGGAGCTCACCTGCCCTAAAGACCCTGCCAGAAGGGCAAAGACTACCAAGCCATAGAGTGTCCTGCTCTTTGACTGCCCTGTAGGAATAAGCATGTACAAAGATCTACCTATGCTTGAACTGATGTCTCCTCCAAACCATAACAATTTGCAACATAAATTTAGGGTTTTTTTTTTTTTTAAATACACAAGAACAAGAACGTGGTGCTCCAGAAATGGTTAAACTCAATGTATTTGCCCTTACAGACATCTTAACATGAGAGGGATGATGAACACAGCACACGCTGACAAAAGAACGGATAATGATGAAGAGAAGAAGAAATGACATCGTTAGTTCGGCAAGTTTCTTTGCACTTAAAAACAGCTTGTGTTAATACTGACACACACTTCATATCTTCAGTCCTCATCCTCTTTTTGCTATTAGAAAGTAATTATTTGTCAAGCGCTCGTGCTCTCCAAAGTCTCCCTCAGCTTAGGGGAGAAATTTCTCTGATGCCTCAGATACTGATGTGTCAAAGAGACACTTCATGAATTGAGAGTAGAAAACAGGAGCTGAGGCCTTAATGAAAAAAAGAGAAAGATCTGTTAAGTTAAAAAAACACCTCACATGACAAAATCAGAAGTGACTCGTGTATTAGGAGGTGACCAGTCTTGACTCTAGAGGTATCAAACAAACTTTCATTGTAACATATGAGTCTGAGATTTCCAAGAATTCTCACAATGGAGAATTTTAAAGCTTTCCTCCAATTTGTTTCAAAAATACTCCAATTGATTTTCACGCACATGTTCTGACTTTCAGTGCGCTCCTGAATTATGTATTTTTCAGATTTCTTCTCTTGGTACTCAAACAATTCAAGAAACCTTTAAAAATCACAATTGTGATGCTGTGATGTTGTTCCATCCAGACTTCTTGTTCCAAGTTACATAAAAATATTTTTGTTATTTTTATTGCTTCCTCACTTGTTTTCTTATAATGAAGATGAATACAGGGGCAGTCTGTCAATAAATTTAAGCAACAAAAAAACAAACAGAGAGAGAAGAGATATATAAAAACAAAGAATATAAAGTATCCATATATCCAAATATATGCCCAAAAGTATCCAAAAGCACAGATTTAAACTACCTGAAAGCTAACACATTTAATTCCATAAATTACCTAAAGGAGAATTTGAAGCTAAAGGAATCATCAAAATAAGATGTCTCTGTCTCCATTTGCCAATATTTCTTGCATAATTCCAATTAGCCATAACATAAAAATTTGATTTTTGCTCTAGTCATTCTGAGACAACGTCAGTGTTGCAGTCCAGAAGCATTCTGAGAATTAATTAAAATGTCATGAAATAGTTCTTTCATTAGCATATATATGGTCATAAAAATAATTATAATTATTTCTTAGAGGTGGAAGAGAATTAAATTTGATTGATAGAATTAATGAAAATGTGGACAGTTCCAACATACTAAACAGCAGAAACTTGGCATGTTAACTATCTACTGCATAAAGTTATAACTGCAATAACAGCTAAACAGATTAGTATTCAAAAAGAATAATGTACCTTAGAGCCTAAAATACCCACTGCAAATTATGAATGTATTTTCAGCTGTTCATGTGATTTTCAGAAGATAAAAATATCGTTTTGGTTAACCTCCAAAAAATTTCTATATGAAAAGGTATTTGCAGTCTTATAGAGAGTACAATGAATCTCTTTAATCCTGTTATCAGATTCTAAATAGCTGAGTGACCCGATTTATAATTTTAAGAAGTAATAATGTATAATAGTTTTCAAATGCTTGCTAAGAATTTGCAAGCTGTATAATACACCAAAAAGATATGCAAATAAATGGCATTAAAAGAAACATTATAATTAGCACTGGAATGCATGTAAACCACTATTGCAGCCATAAGCAACCTCATCACAGTTCAATTGTGTTTCTTTTAATGTATTCCCTGTTTTAAAGATCTGCAAGTCAGGAATGTTATTCTTCGAAACACATGATGTACAAATGAGTAAATTGTTAAGCTGAATAGTTCTTTCCATTCAATAGCTTAGATTCTCCAACCACGATGTCCTGCAGCTTCTGTGCTGCTCAGGGGCAGACCAGGAGGACTCCCACCCCTTGCTCTGCTATTTGATAATGGGCCAAGCAAACACAGAGGCTCTGGTGCTCTGATCACGGTAGGCAGCTCCTATATAACCCACTTTCCTTCTAAGCAGCAATGACCTAGTTATTAAATTGGAAGCAGGACATGAAGGTGTTCTGGAGACAGAAGAGCAGAAGGTTAAGAAAGACAAGCTGAAACCAGAAGAGCCAAGGAGCCCAAATTTCAAATCAGGTGCGTTTGCATGAACGTTTGAAAAAAGTTCCTGATGCCTTTGAAGAGATTGGTTCATTAAAGACATGGACAGCAGCCTGGGATGAAGTACAGCAGAAAAAGGGAAGAGCAACAAGAATAGGAATTTCTTTTAGAGCATGCTAAAATCATTATTAAAAAAAAAAAGAAGAAAAAAGAAAGCATAGCCTACAGATAGGAATTTCTAGTTCCAGGCTGCTAAATTATTTCTGGAATTTTAGTTTCACTTGTAAAGAAAAGTCACATCCATTGCCATCCCATTCTACTTTCCCTCACAGATGATGATAGACTGAGGCTGACTGAACATTCCCCAGTGATTTGTGTAGCCCCATAGAAAGATCAAGGCCATGTGATTTATCAAGCAGGAATAATTATCCTTTAAACATTTCACTCCTTTATGGCTTACGTGCAGCACCACAGTGAGATAGGACTGGCTGAAATCAGACCACCAAAGTCTATGCCACAACCCAAGACAGAGGGAATTGAAAGTCCCTTGCAGACCTTAATGCTGTCTCCTTATGCTGTACCTCCTGGAAATGCTATTAAAAAAAATAATAATAATTTTAAAAATGCTCTCCACAATGATACAAAGAGCTTCCCTATTAGCTAGACCATTTGCTCGTATTTCACTGAAGGCTGTTCACAATAAAAATGACCTCCACGTTCTGCAAGCTGCCCCATCTGCAGCCAAGCAGAAGCGGACATGAAACATGGCAGAGACCCGTTAATTAGTATGAGCTGTTGTAGCCACGTCCCTGCACCAAAATACTGTATGCTATTTCCAGATGGCAGGTTGCTGATTTCTTTTAAAGCAATTGCCAAGTTTAAAGAACTATTTTGCAAAGCATTAGCTGCGTTTAAAGGTTTCGTTTTTTTTTTTCTCCATAAGACATCTCTAATCTCACATTCCCCCTCTAATCACACAAACATTCTGGCTAAAAAAGCAGTGCCTGGTTGGAAGAGGCAGGAGTGAGTGGGCACACACAGCTGGGCAAGCTGCTGCCACCAAGCTGGTTTTCCATTCTCCTATTGATAGAGATGCTCCGGCAGTGCTCATGCCAGCCTCTCACAAATGCCATGTTTTGCCAACTGCCATATTTTTTTTTTAAGTACTATATTTTAGGGGGGAGTTCTTTTCTTTTTTTTTTCCCAAGGGAACACATGGAGAAACCTGACACATGTTCAGCAGTCTTGTTGATTGCTGGTAAATGGAGCAGAGTCACACCACCAGGAAGAACACATGCTGCTGGAGTAGCCTCTTGGTACCATCAATTCAACAGGTAGAAATTTCTTAAAAATACTAGAAATAACTGTACTCTTTCATTTCAAAGGGATATAATTTGCCTTTTTCATTCTGCTTGAAAAAAAGAAAATTCTACTATCATGGAGTCTCAGCCATCCCTAGCATTTTGAGTGCCATTTGCCACGGGCCTCACACTGGCAGTTCCAGGGATGAAATTTTATGATTTTATCACTGCCAGCCTAACCTTAGGTTTATAATCCCTTTGATATAAACCTCACATGCTTCAGTAAGACCGACTTATCTCCAGTGCTGCAATAGCATTAAAGGAGAAGAGTAAAATGAATCTGGAATAGAAAGCTGCTATTTCCAAATTTAACATCGGTAAGGAGACAATCGCAGGGCACCAAGAACCTATTTTAGGGTTCATTTTGACATGCACATCATTTGATTAAAGAAGGAGTCTGCAATCAAAGGGAGGACTTAGACTTTCAAAGGCACATTCGGCTGTGGAAATACCTGTTGGGATAACCTTCAACCTTAAAAGCTGCTTCCCGGGAAGGAAATCAGAAGCAGGAGCAGTGCCAGAGTCAATGTTTGATGCTTATCTTGGGCACCTCGCTATCAGCAGCCACGGAGCGCAATCTAGTTGCAAAGGGCAATCAGAGCAATCCTCGTACCTCTCTGCAGCACACCACTCTATCATCCACGTCCATCTCACACCATGTGCCAGGACAGGATTTACCTTCAAAACTGGGAATATGGTGCTCTCCAGCCGTTCCCCTTAACAGGGGTACTCAGTTCACTCGTATTTTTTTTTGCTGTCTTTCTGTACTTGTACGACCAGAGCCTTAAATCTCAGAATTTCTTCCCCTCAAACAAGTGTACTCCCATTGTGAGTTGAGAACAGGACTCCCATTAATTATTCACTATTCTGAAAATGTGAGAATTGTCTCAGAACAAATTGGTGCTTCTCATCATTCTTCAGAACTAGGTATTGGAAAATGTGTGTACCTCAGCAAGGAGCATACAGGAGCCACTAAAGAACCATTGCACAGATGATGGCATCTACAGCCATAACAAAAGCAAAGCCATTTTCTCCCAGATATATTAATGCAGCACTTCAATTTGAATTTGAATCACCACGGTGTGATTGGAATTGCAATATATTCTCAGCCAACTTCAGAAACTGGGAAACCCACCCTACCCCTAATAAAAGTACTTTCCAAAATAAACATTACAAAGTATTTGTGATCCTTCCACTGATGAAACTATTAAGGATGCAGAACGTGAGCCAGTAGATGCCTCGGACTTCTTGCTCCCACTCAGGACCCAGCATATGAAAACACAAAAAGCCCAAGGGGTTAAAAGAGCAGCTCTGGAGTCACGAGGAACTCGATCACCAGATCCACCACAACTGGAATTTGACCAGGGAAAGCATTCACTTTTAGGAAAAAAGCAGTGACCTCAAGCCACTTACACCTTTCTGCTGCTTATTAGAAAACAAGATTTTTTTTAAATACACACTTTACATATCTCTTCTTCTTACCTATCCCTCAAAATCATGGTAATTGAAGTCTCTAAATTAATGATACTAAAAATTTGTTATATAATTTTGTTGGTGAGATAGATTACCTGCACTTGAGACATGAGGGAATGCATTCATTAAAGAACACACCATGAGTTTCCTTCCTTCTTTGATATTTTTTCCCTAACAACATCCCTGATAAACATTCAGTATACCAAAGGAGGAGGTAGGCTATCTTTAAGCACTTTTGAAAATCATAATCAGTGCTGCAATCTCACTGTTTATCGCTGAAGGTATAAAGAGGAGTAGAGCTCAGGCTTCAGTAAAGCCATATTTCTTAAAGCACTGTGGCTTATTTTAAAAATAGGTATTCTTTTCATATTTTTCTCTACCTCTTTCTGTGTTTAGGAAAACTAAACACATCCAACTAAACTATTACCTGAAAATGCAAGCATAACTTATCCTGGTATGGAGGTTTCAACTTGCACTTTTTCACAGAAAATATATCACTAAGAATTAGCACTAGCCCAGAATTTAATAAGAAAAACTATAAGGAGAAAATGAGTAACGGATATCATTGGTTTT
The DNA here is from genome assembly GCF_000705375.1 of Tinamus guttatus. Next base: position 56,913 of record NW_010589596.1, read on the forward strand.
GTTTTTACAAAAATACCATAATTTTTTGTTTTTATCCTCAGTCATAGTTTTACTTGGATACAGTGTAATCAAACTGATTTTCCAACAAGTTCCATTAAACAGGACAAAACCTTATATTATCTGCCAGTTTAGAAATTTGCCTGTGCTTGCATCTTTCCATACCTTTGTGAATATTGCACAACTTTCAAGTCTAACCTACTTTTCCTACCTTTTTTTTTTCCTAGAAATATTCTATGATCCCCTTATGAATGTTACAAACAATTCACAAATCTCTAACTGCTGCATAAAGTGCAAAAATTTACATCTCCAAGGATGTCATTTAGATGTGCAGAGATTTCCCACCATCACCACCCCCGCCACAAATAGGCTGGGCTTTGATGGGACAGACTTTAAAAGGAATTTTTAAGCTTCTCAGGAAAAAGATGTGGAAATTGTGCATCTCTTGTGAACAGTTACCTGTTCTCCCATGGATCCAAACTATCTGCAACAGCCTGGAAAATACTGTCCTATTCTCCTTTACACAGCAATCCCAGAAGTATTATCTTTCCTAAGTGGCAGCGAATAGGAAATCCCTGGATACTACAACTTCTTTTTCCTGTTTCTAAAACAACCAAGCAAATAAGCCCATAAATAAAACACACAGAATGGCAGTGGGTGGAAATCTTGATATGGTTGGGAACAAACATCGTATTTTACTCACTCCAAGTGAATATGATGTTACTACAGTAGGTTCTTCTTCTGGTATCCCCAGGATCAGGGCTTTCCTCCATTCAAACCTTCCAGTGCAGTCAAATGGCTGAAGATTCACAAGAGAAAAGGCTTGTGGACCATAATTTAAAAGCCTGCAGTGATAAATTCCAGATTTTGAAGGACAACATTTCAGAATTACACCCCTACTGAGAAATGTGGGGGCTAGACAGGAAAACCACCCCATAGGAAATCATTCCCTAGCGCGTGCTGCAAAGGTTTGGCACCTCCAACTCTCGTGATTGCATTTATCCAGACTTAAAAATAATGCTTTGAACTGAAGAAACAATTATCTTAGCAAAATCTGCTACAAAAATATATACAATATTCCTGCCCAAAGATCTGATGACAACTGGGAATAAAAAAATATATATTCATAGCCTTAGAGAACATGACATATTTAATTAATGACCACTGCTGTTCAGAGAAGACACAGGGAAAAACTGCATGGTCTTGGCTGCAGTACACAAGGCTATTACATTATCAAAGATTCATTTCTTGAGAGCACACTGCTCCCCTCCAGCTCAAAGGAGTCGAAAGATTTTCATTGTATGCTCTACATACGACAGGTGACTTAATAACAAAAGTACAGAAGAACAATGCACTATTTTACTTTAAAAAGTAAAAGTTAAGGAATGAAATGGCAAGGCTTTTTTCCCTTTGAAAATCAAAGCAATGCTACTTTTTTTTTTTTTTCTTTACAGGAAAGGGTGTGGAAGAGAAAAAAAAGGGTTTTCTTGGACTATTGTGACTTTCTTAATTGTAATCATTAGCATTTTGGTAAAGTCAGGAGAGAGAAGGTGGACTCATTTGTTTGGGCTATAATATTCTACTGGTGAAGCAAATGTTTTCCCTTCCTTTTTATATGCAAATTTATAGAAGTTTAGTTCCATTTTCTACCTTACCCGTGCTTGCTTATTGCTAACTTGCCTGGGTACCCACTTGCACAATAAAATGTTGATACACACAAGAAAAACAAAGCTACAGGTTGTGACACACGCAGTCGATGCTAAAATATATGTAGGCTAGTTTTACGGGCCACTGCTCTGGGATATATATTTTTACTCAGCATCTTTGATTATGCTGCCACCAGCAGCTTTCAAGAAATAAAAAGGCAAATGACAGGTGCTGTCAGCGACTCAAACAAAAGCTGTGGAAATTCACTGAGCATGTAATATGGTAGATTTTAGCAAAGCTCAAAACCCACGGTGCCTTTGACTAACTTGATCTTTCAGAAACCTATTTGAGGAAGAGTCGCAAAATAATGAATTGGATGTAGCATTACGTAACTGAGAATTCCCTGGGGGTCTTGTCTGCTGCCTTATCTCATAAATTGTAATGATTTTTGTGTTAGATCAAAGAACAGCATAAAACAAAATACAGAAGAAAATAGCTATTCATTGCCCTCAAGTTATAGCTTTTGTTTTAAGAAACTCATAAGCAGGAGCACACAAGGTATTTACCTTTGCATAGGGAACATAGTTTTGTGATCTTTTTCCATGGTTTCTAGCATGAACAAAGTCTGTCACTGGAGGCACACACTTCCCAGGTCAGTTTTGTCTCTCTTACCCACCAAGTTCTCCATAGGCAGATACAGCTGATGTAGCCTTTGGTTTTCTGGAAGAGAAAGAAAGGAAGATTTTCCGCAACAGAAAATGCATAGGGAAAAAATGTGCCTTGGGACTGGAAAAGGGAGAACAATCTGGAAAGTACACAGAAGGGTCAGGAATGCATTAAATGGGTAAATTGTTTTGGTCAAAAAGGGCTTAGCATCACAGTAAATACCAATGGAGATAGATCTTAGTCCTACAAACTCAAGAAATGCAACAGAAGACAGAAGTCAAATCAAGGATATTTAAAAGGAATTTGTAAAAATGCCAAAGTCTAGCATTTTCTTGTTGCTAGTGCTATAATCAGGTATTTACAACTATGAAACAATTAAATTTCTTTTCCACACAGAGATACAGTGACATGAAGAGGAATTTTAGGAAGTAGCTCGTAAAAGTAACCAGAAAATCTCTCCCCAACTCAGAGTAAGGTTTTTTTTTTTTTTTCTTTTTTCCCCTTCCTCATGCATTATGAATGAACTAATTCTGTAAGATTTCTTAATGCAGAAATACTTTGTTATTATATCTCAGGGATAAAATATCATGAAGCCTAAAATGAAAATGCTTATTATCAGAAATGGAAAAATAATAATTTGTATGAAAAATATATGTTAAACTTAGCTTCATCTTCAGTTCATGAAATATTCATGAGCTGATCTAGAGTCCTTTAAATGTACTTATTATTTGGGCTTCTGTGACATTTACTCCCCTTGATGTGTTTTGCTTATTGATCTTCATAGTGTTCAGCACTATATCTTTATGTGATCTTCTTTGAGTAGCTATGATTAATCACAAAATAATGGTGTTTGTGTAATTTCTTTCTTGGTCAGATGGATATAATTCCCCAAAATGGGAAATGTTCTTGATGTTGTCCTGAGGGCTTTGAAACACTCAGAGAGAGTTGAAAGATAAGTGGGTTATGAAATGATAGAAAATGCTAAAGGTATTTTTTTTTTCCCCTGGTTCACTGAAGTCTCAACAGAGCCACAGTTCCCATCAGGCTAATGTAAGATTTATTGGCTGGTTAGAGAATTTGAATTTAATTTGCTTTCTCTGTGGTCATTTAAGTGAACGCACCAAGATAGGGTGGATGGGAAGAGATGCTCTTTCACTTGCTCGACTTGCACGTGTGCCAGGTTTCTGGGAAGGGATCTTAGGTCCAGTCCATTTGCTGTGGTCAGATATGTACTTACAATGTTAAAACACACTTTGCACTTATGAGCTTAAAAAATCATTCTGGATTAAATCCCTCCCTATTTATTGAGTTTCATAGCTAGACCAAACACCATGCTATCCATAAATGCTCAGAGGTAAGCAGACTTTCTGGACAAAATCACCTTGACAGTAAGCATTTCTCAGAGGACAGCTTGTTCATACAAATACCTGGGGAAGAGCCAGCCCACACAGATAAAGAAAAAAACTCTTTAAAGTTCTTTTTTAAATTCTTCCTAATAGTCACCACATGTCTCGTACAATATTCATCCATTATTGCCCAAAGCTACTACCAACTACTATAAATAATAATATTAGAAAATGTGCTGTTCCAAGTGCTCACCTTATTTAAAGCTAATTTTACCCAGGATCCAATATCGCAGTCAGCATTCAGATACAGCACACTGTCTGATGAAACTAGATAAAAGCATGTTTGAGTTATCTTCAAGGGCAAAGGATGCAGAGGGGTGGAAGGAAAAGGAAAGAATATAGAGTGCGGTATGTTTCCCCTCCACTCCCCTCCTGATAGACACTAAAGAATTAGTCTTAGAATTTCTCTGAGAATGTTTAAATTAAAATAGACATAGTAACCAAAAATCTTTTAAAAATTAGACTGCTTCCCATTAACACTGATAGTTTCCAGCTTTGATAAATTATTAGGCAGCAGATCAATAGTCCATAGAATGAAAGGAGAGAACAGGAATTCTTTTTATTAAGGATATAAATAACTCTTGAGACAAGTGTGCATTCTCAGTGAGTTTGAAGAATGAAAACCGTGTTAGGAGTAGAAGGCTATGATTCAATTGTACAGAAACATCTCCAGCAAATTTGTCATTTAACAACTTCATTATTCAGTTTGAAATCATCTCAGAAGAGAGGTTTTTTTTTTTTTTTTTTTTGTCTTTTTCTATTCTTTCCATGCTACTGTAATTCGCTGTGAATTACATTCCGTGTACACGGAGCTCTTCTATTCCCTGTTCATTACACACTCTCTCCTAAGCACTCTGGCAGCCTTCCCACCCCTGCTCCATCGTGAAACAGCACTAAGGGTGGCAGGTTTCCCCTGCTCTGTACTACCAATATTCCACATTTCCTTCCGTGGATCATCTACGCCGGAAAAAGGAGCCATCTCACATTGAGGTTGAGGGGATTCTCAGTGATGTCACCACCAGATCTGTCTTTGGTTGACACCATCACCTTAAGCAGCTTCTACCCAACAGTCTCGCAAAATGGCTGTGTCACCTTGCCCAGTGTTAATACATTTCTCTGTTGCATTTAAATCTTGGAACAGTTCTGTAACATTTGTACTTTTAAAAGTAGTAGATTATATTGCTCTAAGCTGGAAACTCTAAAATTAATGTTTGATTTAATGGGCAAACAAAACAAAACTCCGGAAGTTTATTGCATATAGTCATTTCATTAAGAAACACAGGGCAACAAATAAAGACCATGAAGTTAATGCCATTAAGAAAAAATGCCTATTTGACTGTAAATCTTTCTCCCACTTCATTTGAGTGAGCATCTGGTTCATATATTTTCTTCTTTGAACAGCCAACCACTGACCAGCTTTAAGAAACAATAAAAAAAATCTTTATCATGCAGTGTAACATCCTCAATAGGTCTCTACTTTACATTATTTAAGGATGGCCTCTTCTTTACATAATTTAAGAGTTAACTTCTTGTTCAGCTAAAGCAATCAAAACACTAGGACTTTGGGCTGGGAGATGAAAGTAAATTTTATATGGGCATATTTGATCATAGGCATAAATTCTGCCCTCAGATACATAAAAAAAAAATCCAGAAAGTTTTTATAGCCTGTCAACTGCAGAAAAAGGATATTTATGCCTTGAAACGCCTTAAATTATTTTAAAAAGTTCAAGTTTATAATTGGCAAATAGACTAATTGAGAGGAGATCATTATCTTTAAGATAAAAATAGTCTTGTAACAGCAAGACATTGGCTTTTTACACTATGTATCTAAGCTGCAGATGAGGACAGCACATGTGGAAGCTTTGCCATAACTTCTGCTCCGGGGATTTCTTCTCTTTTCCTTCTTATTTTGCACCTGTCAATAATTTCACTAGAAAGTAATGAGTGCTCCTGCTGGGGTTATTTTTTTGTTTGTTTGTTTGGAAGATGGGAAAGCATTTCAGTCTCCTGGTGGAAGGGGAAGCCAGCAGAGCACTCTCGCCCCGCACACCATTCATGTTGTGTTTTGTGGGTTGTCTGAGCCCAAAACCAAGCACAAATCAATGCAGGGAGCATCAATCTCAAATCTGGACCAAACTTGCACAACAAGAAGGTCTTTCTCTAGCAAGGCGCTCTCAGCAGAGTCTATTAAGTCAAATGTGGCAAGGTTGTGTTTTGTTTCAGCACATAGAGGGTTCAGGGCTAAATTCTGCACATTTCCGCTTAGTCCATGTATAGTGTCACCAGGCTCTCTGAGATGCTCTAAATTCAGTGCAGAATACTAAACTTCAAGCAAATCCATGTCATGCAAAAACAAATACTTTTCTTCTACTATTTTACTGTCTTTCTGTTGCTGCCAGCAGAATTGGAAGTCACTAAACCATCGGTTTAACCTATCAAATGCACTTCCAGAAATGAAGTTCATGTTCAAACATGTTCAAAAGATGCTGGATCACTTGATAGATGGAGTTAAATGAAGAATAGGAAGGAAATGGGCCTTAAGATATGAGTCTCTCTTTACAAAAGTTGTGATCCTCTTCTGTTATATTGGTTAAAACCTCTTTTATTTGTTATTTTTTCTCTTTACAGAATTTGATGAGATGTTTTGTATTCATTAACTATACCCAAGACCTCCAGGGGACAGGGAACATAAAATCCCCTCAGTTCTGGAGAATCAAAGACAAGGACCTTTGCAACACAGTTCAAAGTCAGTAACATTCATTTGCACTTTTGGAAAGCGCTAATCAAACCTGAAGTGGCTTTTACTGCACGTTCATTCCAGCAATTCTTTGCAAACTAGACCACACTAAAGAGATGTCAAGGCTTGGAAAATTCCAGTCTAATGAATTTCCAGTAAAAAAAACCATGCATTAGTATCTGTTATAATTATTCTTTCAGAGCACTCATAGTGTTATAACACCTCCAAACAGCACAGAAAATAACAGTTTGAAAAAAAAAATGAGGGGGCAAGGGGAATTTTCAAAAAAAATCGATTTTAAAAGATGTCAGCAATGCTACAGTACATCGCTAAAATGAATGTTTACAGAAAGAGAGCAAAAAGCATATATTTTGTTTTGACTTTGCAAACAAATTCCTATGATTATGAGCGAGTGGGTTCCATTGGATGAGTTGCAGGTTATCATTGGGGCTTTTGGGGGTTCTTTTGTTGTTTTTTCTCCCATTCTACATTAGCTATTTAACCCCTACCTTCCCTGCTAATGCACCCTACAGAAGTATCAGGTTCTCAGAGCCTGAATTGAGGGGTATCTGATTCAGCAATCTGAGATTTAGTCTGCTCATGATGACTTCCTAATTGTACTCTCTCAGATAGACTAAAATTAATTCTTGCCATTTTTCCCCTGAAATGTATCTTGGCTGATACACTGATAATAATTTTCTTATCTCTGAGGCAGATAACTAAGTAACGAGCCTGCAAAAATAAAGGGAAATGTTGAAGGTGATTATCATAATAAGAATATTAATTAACTCCATTTCAGACACCAATCATTGTCACATGAATCAGCGAGTAACTAAGTGCTTTTATGAGCTTCTTGCATTTCCCTGGCTGTCGTGACCAGGGAAAGGCGTGAGAGGCGCCTCGTCTAGGAGAAAAACAAAAGTGATTCCTGCACTTGCAGAGGGGAATGTGGAGTTAGCAACAACCCAGGTACTGGCTAAATACTTTGGCTCCTCAGAATTAGCAGACTGGCAAAGTGTGGGAGAGGAACTGGCCTTGCCATCCAAATTACAGCCAAACTGCTCTAAGGAAAGGAAACTAAAGTTATAAACCTGCTCTGCAAAGATGAGAAGAGGAGGCTTTGAAGGAAGAAGCAAAGGCTGCCAAGCTATAGCTTCATGTGCACATTACCCAGCAACTTTTTAGAGTCGTAAGAAGAAATAATGTATTTTCTGATAGTTTTATCTCAGGATAAAGCTTCCGTTCCTTTAACCCTCTCATAGCTCTACTCATGGTATGCTCCAGCCCCCAGCAAGCTTTCCTTAGCAAATCTTACTGCTTCCACTCTCTAGCTCTCCTTGAAGCATCTTCCAGACCAACTCCACAAAATCTCTGACCTGGAGGCCGTCTCCAGGTAACTTTTTGTATTTTCCCAAGAGTTTTTTTTTTAATGTGTTTATTGACAT
>NW_010589596.1:64859-78007 GCF_000705375.1 Tinamus guttatus
AATGCATTCTGAGCATATAAAAACTTTCTATGGGCAACTGCATGTTATTATGATAGCATATTCCTGTTTTTATGGCTCACATTCTTGAAATAACATTTTTGCTGGGAGCAGCAGCACAGTAAGAAAATTTTCTGTTTTCTAGAGGCACAGCTGAAGAAATGCAGGAACAAACTGCAAGTCTGTACTGCTTATTAATCCAAACCTAACCATAACCATCCTATAAATCCATAATACGTTTCACTTCTATTAACAGCTGTAAAACCAGATCTTCACCTACGAGTACAGGCTCTAAAGGATGAAGATGGTTCTGGCTTCACTAATGTATTGAATAGCACACAATGGTGCATGTCTCTGGAGACATTTATATATTGTATTCAGATATATGATTTATTACCCTAGAATTTGGCCCACATATCAAAACAACCAAAATTCACACGGCAAGGTTAGCATTACGCCAAAGCCAAGCTAATTAAAAGCTTGGTTTGTCATTGTGCTAATGGAATCATGGAGCACTTGCTCAGTTCAGCGTATTTTTGCAGTAAACCTGAGTCAGCCCGGAAGATGTTCTATATCCTTCCATGAAAGGAGCTTAAAATACAGGATTTCTACAGTGGTAAAGAGCAAGCTTTACAAATCAAATTTCTACCCTATATAAATTATTTAATTGATGTATTTTTTTCTTAAATCATGTTTTGAAAAATAGCTGCCACACTTTGCCCTCTAATTAATATTAAATAATATTAAATATTTTTATGTCTCTAAACACAGCAAGTAATTTTTCATTTTGGTTCTTTGGATTTATTATGACAATGCATTCAGATTTGCTCACCACAATTTATAATCACCTATGGCACTCATGATAAGAGCTAGGAAAGAGCACAGTGTGTTATCTGTAGTAAAGAAGCCTGGATCTTTAAGAGAATTGTTTATAAGACTGCAATCACAAGCTGTTACTCTAACAAGCAGCACACAGACAGGTTTCCTGTCTCTTTTCAACAATTCTTCATGTCAGCTTGAATTACGTGTCCCACAAACTACCCTATTTAAATGTCTATTTATAACTGCAAGGGAATGTCTGAACTATTAGATCTGTAACATAAATTCCCTGGTTTGTTTTGCTGCTTCTCTATCCCATTAAAAAAAAATGGTATCTCCTCCAAATGCCATTGTTTGGGGTCACACATGAAACATGTTTAGCAACTTATTTGGTTGTCAGAAATTGTTATATTAAATAATAATTATTATTATTATTTTTCTTTAGTTTTCATTTTCTGTTGGCTTGTGGGCTGCCTGTTTTCACCATGGTTTATTTACCATGTCCAAGGTAAAAGCATCCACATTTCTAAGGGAAAATCAGGTCTTTCTTAAAAACAAACAAACAAGAAAAATGTAAAATTTTCTGTGTGATGTCTCAAGCCATTTCAGCCATGGGCACATATGCCTTTCTCCTTGAACTTTCTCTCTTCACATGCATGCTCTTCTCTTTTTTTCCTTTTATCCATGTTGCCGTTACCAAGATTAATATATAAAGGATGGATCAAATTTACCAGCGAGAAGCACCATTAGGTAATGGCTATAAGGGTGTGAATTCAATGCAGCACCAAAGTAAGAAAAAAGGACCCAAGGAATCCAATCCACGAATGGGGGTGGCAGAAAAAACCACTATTCTTTACAACCCATCCCACACAAGCCTACCAGCTTTCGATACCTTTTCTGCCATATGTGGCGTAGTCAGAAGGCCATGTCCAGTCCCCACAAACCTTCAAATGGGTGAAATTGCATCACTTTGTACACCTCCTCCTTCTACGTCTTCCAACGAGGCCATTCGCAGTGTTGACCTGTCCCCACTCCTCTGGTCACTCTTGCTCTGCTCTTTGCATGAGTAAACCGACTTCTCTGAACCTCTGCAGATCAGCAGAAACTGCTCTAGACAGGGTTGGACCTGCTCCCACAAAAACAAGTAGGTTTATTGATGGATATTCAGGGTAAAACCATGCCTACAATTGCAATGATGCTTGATGCGCTTAAGCTTCTCTGACGATTATCTGCAGATAATAGAGAAGTCCTACTATTTCATTCAAGTAATATATGGCCAATTTAAATAGGAAAAAAAAAAATGCCGGACTTCAGCTTTTTATGAAGCAATTTTGCTTTCCAGCTCCTGCTGCTGGAAGTCGAACTGAAGGATTGCTCTTTCCTAACATATAATAGCTTTGGGAGATATGCCTGCCACTTCACCCCGGCTGGTGAGGACTGCAGATGAATCAGCAGCAGCTTCCTCCGATGAAAATAGCTGTATGTCTTTTAAATTTTGAGTGGAGATTAACACTTTGTCATTGCAGTGCATCACTCAATGTAACGTGCAGAATAATGCTGTGCACTGAACAAGGCAGCATAGCGGGATGATGCGTTCAAAAGGAGGAATGACAAATCTCCAGCATAAAGCCTGTCCTTGTTTGAACCAGAATTTGCCTTTCTGGAATAAAGACAGACACCTCCTCATGATGGAAGACACGGGATGGTTTTTCACTTATTTGTTCGTAGATGTATAAATCCAAAGGAGAAAGTTTAATTAGACTCCCTGGGTGCAAAGCACAGTAGCACGCTCTGCTCACTAATTATTTTAATAAAGGTAAACAGCTATTGACAGTACAAGTAATTTTCTCCCATATACAGTTAAGAGGCTGTCAGGTATCAGTATGACAGCTCGGAGCAAAACTGAGGCAATCTAAATTATGGGTTTTAATCAATATGCAAATTGTTATTGTAAAATACATCAATGATATTTTACTTCAACCAGCCAGCCCGTCACTCCTCAGATCCTGCAGGTGTTCAGATCTGGATGCTAGTCAATGGTCTTCATCTTAGTTGTGTTTCTAAGCTGACCTTCGAGATCCCAGCTGTGTATTCTCTGCTTAGGAAATCTCTTGCTCCACTTGCTCTGGCCAAGATGACCGATTCTTTAGCAAGAAGTGAAAATCCTCCTACCCCTGCAGCTGGAGAACCAAAACCACTGCCCTGAGATGAGCCGTGGCCAGTGAGCCCTCCTGCTTCCTCCTCTTGTTCAAGCTGGGGTGGGCAGCAATCTACCTAAACTTCACATCCTTTCTCTATATATTTGGTAGGACAGATATATGCCCAAAAATGCCTAATTATATTTCCTTTCCTTTAGCACTGTCTCCATGAGATAGACTATTGGCTTTACATGAAGGGGCTTTTAACTCATCTCATACATTCTTTTGTTCTTATGCCATCTGACCTTACACTGGCCATTTATATTTCAAATTCACATAAGCTTCCTGTTCTCTTAGAAGTAAAATAAACAAATAAGGAAGTCTCATTATTCAGTAATTTCCCTCCCCACAGTCTTTAAAGTATAATCCAATTAAAATACCTTGAGTTATCCAAGTTTTGTAATTAATATTTTAGATGCATCAAGATGCCTTGTCTCAAGCGTGCTTTCAATTTTATCAAAATATGATGAAATACATTCAGTTTTAGCAAGCATGTTCACTTTGCAGTCATTGCTCTTGTGCACATTTTTCCTTTTGACGAAATTAGCTGTAACACTAATTATGTGAATGATTTCAATCACGATTCTTTTCGATTTTGTTCAGTTTCAAATGTTCCTCAAGAGCACTAGCCATTTCTGACACCCGTAGTCATACCCAGCAGTAGAAAAGAGGTCCTAAGATATTGCAGTAACTGACAACGTATCATGAAAAATTTACAGAGCTAATCATGCAGCTATGCGTTCAATTTAAATTATGTGCCTAGTTTTGTTGACTGAAAAAGGTGACTATTTCAACTGTCAGATGCTCTGCTATCTGAAAGAGCGACTCAGGACATTAATAGCTACCTTAAAATAAACAATTATTTCCGTTTGGATTGTCCAAGTAAATTTTTACATGACTGACTTCTTCTTCTGTAGCATGAGTTTTTAAGTTCTTACAATTTAAATCCAAATTTATTGTGCATTTTGATAGGGATGAGTATGTGTAGACCAGTCTGTTTTTCTCCACTATTATAATAAATGCATTGTGCCTTGGCTTATTCCCATGCCATATTAATCCTGAGATATGGTGACAATTAATTCTGTTTTGGGAACTGATCCTGAACAATAGTGGTGCTAGAATAGTACTCTTGGAAGGAAGTTAATTTTAATTGTTTTGCTTCCACTTTATAAAGATAAGATCAAAACTTCCAATCTGTTTACCTGCCTGTATGTGGAACTTGCACTACGATTTGTTTCAAAGACTGAACAAACTTACATTAAAATCAATTAAAATCCTTCCATGGACACCACTGCAGATTAATTCAACCTCTGAATGAATGTTATACAACTCATGCTACTTTGTTCTCCTTTCTTCCAACTCATTTTACCCTTAATACCAACATAATCTGTTTTCCTCTTCTGTATAATGAAAGCTTATTCAATTTGCCACAAAATGTTAAAAATGGCCACCATAAAGAAGACCAAAATACGATGTGAAGCACTGCATCGGGCTATAGTGCCTGTGATATAGATACTTCTCCGAGTGTAATTCAATTAAAATCAAATAGTCTCCATCTTTGGAAAATCTCCATCTTGGCAGGCCTCTGAATTCTCCAATTAAGCAGTGAACAACTTTTAGTTAATTTTTCTAAATTGATACATTTATTACCCAAACACTATCTATCTCAACCCATTAAACATCATTTGTGCTGGGTCCTCTTTGGGTTTTTCTCATTTTTAGCCCCATGGCCACTCACTCTTCACTCCTGTCTCGGCCTCAGCCTGTTAACCAAAACAGAAGGTGATTCCTCCCCGCATGGTTTGTCTTCCTTTCCATTTGGAAAGGCCGTTGGCTCTGACCATGTGTTCATGAACCTGTAACAACTCTCCTGTGCTTTGCAGCAAAAATGATTTGAAATCATGAAAAAAAGTCAATATAAATTTTCAGTAATATTTACCTGTTTCTGTGGAGTCTTGTTCTTCGGAAGCCTTGGAGCTGCACATAAATTTATTGTAGACATGGATGTTGCTGCTTCTTTGTCTCTTGAATATCCAGCATACTTTGGGCAGTATAAAAATAAATAAGAATAACATTGTGAAAAGTTGCAGTTCTTAACTTTGTTTAGAGAGCCTGATTCCATTGAGGTCTTTGTATGATGATTATTTTTATGCATTCGTTGCTCATTGACCAGTATAATCAAATAGAATATTCCATTTGCTTCCTGCTGTTTAAGTGCCTGATTCAAAGCTAATTGAAGTCAATGAGCAGATATTCCTAGACTTTAATGGACCAATCATAATCTTATGTCTTACATGTGAGTTATTTTATTTATCCTAATTACTTTTCCTTTATATACATGAAAACATATATATATATATATATATATATTTTACATACATATACTTTTATTTTGCACAATCATCCCCTGTAAGTAAAAGTATTAGAAAGTAGTTATTAAATTAAAAGATATTTCAAGGCAGGTACTTGCACAGAACTATGACTATGCTAATAGCATATATATAGTTTCTAATGTAATATTAATCACTCTGACTTTCAGCATAATAGTTTTCACTATAAAAACACGTTTAAATGACAAGCTTTTTGTTACTTCATCAAAATGGGCAGAACGTAAGTTATTAATGTGATTATACTAAAATCCTATACATATTTATCCATTAATGGCATAACCTTTCAGCCACCTGAATAGAACACTTTGAACAAAAGCCAAACTACATGAGATCTTTTATGCGCATCCTTTAAAACATCTGAATAGTGCTACTAGGAAAAGAAAACATGTCAAAAACTATATAATTGTTTTTTCTATTTATTAAAGTGTTTTCATTTAAAAGGTATTCTGCTTCCCACTTGTATCCACAGGTATTAACTTATTTCCATCTCCTTGTTCTAAGGCAGCCAGCAAGCTAATTTTTCTGCATTTAATGAGTATTAGCAAGCAGGGTTGGAAATTAAAATTAGTATGTTCTGCTAGGACTGATATTTCACAAGTAAAACGAATTCTGGAACCATGATGTGAAATAGGATAACCAATAATATGCACTAATAATTTATATTACCTTGTTTTCCCTGCTACCAAAGACCCATTCTGAGGATTCCTAAGGTCCTTACAGTGCTGCAAACACTAATGTCCTTTCATGGGAAGGTCCAAGTCTTGTGTGAAAGGTTACAATCTGCCTTCCTACTTTTCCCAGAGGTCTTCTGACATGTTGAGGAACGGCTGGATGCACTAGAAAAAAAAATACTCTCCCAATTTTTAGTGTGTTAGTTGACAAAAGGTTGCTATCACATATACGCCATGGAGCAGGTGAAGGACAAGTGCTACATCAGCAGCAGGTGAGGCTCCATGGCACTGCCTTCTCCCATAATGAAGCACATCGGAAATTAAATGGAGGGTTTTCTTACCATGATGCCCTACTGTGGTGCTGTGTATCCTAATAGAAAGCCCGTGTGTGCAGCTGTAAACACAACTCACCTGCTCCTGAGATGTGCTGGGACTGGGGAGCATCAGCAGCAATCTCATCTCCTCACTGGTAAAGAAAGGTCTGGAAAAACAAAAGAGATCAGCTCTGAAGGATGCTGACAGGACCAGCGCTGTCTAATGCTATGGTTATTCCTGCACTAGTGTACCAAAACCCATCTGAGGCCTTTGATTTCCCCCAGCAGAGCACAAATTCCTATAAAAATAAATAAAGGGTTGAGGCATGAGTGATCTCAAAGGGCTCTGAGGCTGATTGGATCTTCCTTCCGTTCTTCCTCCGGAGACAACATTCTCCTGAGAACCACAAATCATTCCCTGGGCTCTCTCCAGTCTGTACAACAGGGAAACAAATTGCTGTGAAAAAAATATTCCTTCCATTAGATTTCTCTTTCCTATTGCTTTTATCTATAACTTTCTTCCACCTCTGTGAGGCTGAAAAATACAAAGAGCTTCATCCAAATCTACTAAAAAAGAAAAATGCTTTCTTTGTCTCAGTAACAGATTTCTGGTCAAAGCAGAGCATAACTAGAAAATTATGCAAGGAAAAGGCAGAAGATGAGAAAGTGGGGAGAGAGTGACTAATCTGTCCACCTGCTCTTCTGCTTGGTCTTTCTTCTTGTCCCCTGCTGAAATCTGCTGCTTCTGACCATGGACTCTAGTATTCCTTTCCTATTTCCTTATAGCATATTTGGTCCAAACACCTCCAAAGCAAGGAGCTGGCAATTTGTTGTGCCACATTTGACATCTGATCAGCCACCATCCAGATCAGCTATGCTTTCCTCCAACAAGAGTCTTCATAGACATCGCCCAGTTTTTTCCCAGATAAATGGGAGATACATGGTCAAAACACAACCAGTGTTGCTTAATTTTATGCTATTATTGACTCCTACAGGAGTAAAGGCAGGCCGGGTCATTGTGTTTGGAAAATCTTACTTTTAGCTGCTATATGATTAATTCAGAATGCAAACATACAATTATACTTTCCTTGTACATAACGTTTGGACATTTAATAGTGCATTAAGCAAGTTACATTTAACATTTTGATATAATTTAATCTTGCTGCGTGTCAATATTTAGCTACTAATTAATAGCATATTTACTTCTCTTGCGTGCATTGGTGTGACAATTATGAGATTAAGCACTCTTCACAGACTCAATACTCACAGTCGAAAATAAATATACTGAATTGATCTATGATGTAACCCCAAAGTCAATGAATTTACTTCAATAGTGTATTTGATCCACTATGTAATGCTCATAAAATTTCAAGCTAGTTTATCGATTATGCTTTAGTTCTAATGATTGCTATTACTCCTATGGTATTGTACATATCCAGGAAAGAAAGAAGTGCATTGAAGGTGCTTTAGTCATAATCTTTACAGCTTGTTATACATGGCTTATGCTTATGTTCATCTTCAAAGAATTTCCTTTGATTACAAATTTACATTTAAAGCAAACCCAACAAGTACTATAAAAACTGAAATTGTGCCCAAAACACTATTTTTTGTTACATAATTGATTAACAGGTTTAGCTAGTAATTTCTCATCAATTGCTTGAGAGAGAATTTTGACAGA
Organism: Tinamus guttatus; assembly: GCF_000705375.1. The sequence continues at coordinate 72,927 of NW_010589596.1, forward strand.
TGCACTTAATTAAACTGTCTTCCATCTCATTTCACCTTTCTCCATTTAGTCTTGATTTCATGCAGAATAACTCGGTTATCTAAAGTCCATAAAGAAATTATAAATATTTTATTGTGAACTTTTCCTTGAATCAGCATCATAGAATTTTACTTTTATAGACTGTTTTTTTTTTTTTGGCTCTGCATTTTTAATAAAATCCTTTCTATCTGAAATATATCTATATTATATATTCATGCAATAAGAATATAAGTGTATATTTTAAAGCAAAGAAAATACACTGGTATATATTACTATATATTATTATAGACTGTATTACAATATTACTAGATTTTTTTACATAGGCATTTGAAGCTTCTTTGGGCAGACTGGGCATATAGTGCTTTTTACTACTACAATGTCACATAGTTATGCTGCTATTTCACTACTACAGGGATTGATTTCAAAGTCCTTTCCCCAGCGCAGAGGCAAGATGCCAGACCTCTTTTCTCCTCCACTTTCCCTTCCCCTGCCTGTCCAACTATTTTTCATGTCAAATTTGTAACTGAAATGCAGAGATTAACTTTTTTTCCTCGTTTTACCATGAAAGTTTCCCAAAGGAAGTTCTGTGTGAGCACAGGCAGCCAAAGTGGACATTAGGGGACATGTCACGACGGAAATCATGACTGCTCTGCAACAGAGCTGCCACCAGAGAGCCTGCAACTTGCCCGTTTCCCAGTTATTTCTGTTTCCCAGCAGGTTCCTCTATGTTTCAGCAATTTTATTCTATTCCACACATAAAGAAAGTAATAACAGAGTAGAATCAGTGAAAGTAATTCACAGAGATGAAGAAAAAAAAAAGTGAATACGATCTTGAACAAGGGAAAAGAAATGATGTCTACAACAGCATGTTTTATAAAAGGCAAAAGTTCTGTGGAAATACCTGATAAGCATAAAGAGTATTATCAGGACAGGTGGCAGCTGCAGGTTAAAGGGAATTCAAGCGAATTCCAAATAACGGACAGGACCAAATTATTTTTGGCATACAATTTCGAAATGTCAGTATCATAAATAAAATACTTCAATGAGTATTTCTCTTAGGCTTGGAGAAAGCTTTGCCACAGAAGGAAATGCGAGGGAAGATGGATGTTTTATGCATAAATAAACTTTTGCAAAGTAAACATTCTCGCAATGAAACTTTATTTTTAACTTTCCAGAGTAATAATGGAAGTGATAGGGCAAGGAATGATTCTCTTCTCATTAAACTCAGTGCAAAGGCTGACTTACTTCAAAAAGAAAAAAATAATACCTATGAAAGTAAAATCTCAGCGAATCCATTTTTACCTAGAGGCTCCTTTACCGCAGCAACTACAATACACATCTGATTTTATTCTGTGCAGCCTACGTTGGTTTATAGCGGCCTCAGATATTTCTGTTCATTTTCATCACGTTTAAAATGCTTTGCACGAGCAGATGTCACCTATTTTTGTTGTCATGAATTAACGGTCTGTTCTTTCAGTTTACATCCTGTTTCTTGTAAATCTACTTTTTTTCTAGCAGAATTCTTTATTTAGGCTGATGGATCCTCACCACTGACTCAATTTTCCCTTGTTTCTAATAGAAAGTAATCTTCTTTATTTTACATAACAGATGTTTCGTTCCGCTCTAGTTACAGTAGAAATATTTTCTTCCGAAAAAAACTCATCAAGTCCCATATTTGTTTAATAAACTTTTCTTTCCTCTCTGCTCTGTTCCAACCAATCCCCTTTAGAGACATGCAGAAATAGAAGCATTCAAAAAAAAAAAAAAGCCCATCAGAACAAATTAACAAACCTCAAATACTAAATATCAGAATCAGACGTGCACAGTTAATTGCTAACAGTTAATCCACGGAGGAAAATAATTCACAAAAAAATCATTCTGGTCATGAATACATCCAAGGAAATTATAATCTACTCATGACACTTCCATGTTCAGAAACAAGCTCTAAAATCTCTGACTGAATTATTCATTCTGAATTGTTTGCAAGTGCTACTAGACAGTCATACATTTTTCCTGACGTGTCGCTGAACGAAATGCAATTGCATTTCCTTGCAAATGCAAATTGCAAATGCAAACGCAATTGCAAAATGGCACCAGAATTAGGCTGTCATTGTCATTAAAGTGTAATTGATCACAGAGCCTTAAAAATAAAGTGCTTTTCTCTTGGACAAAGTCAGAAATTATATAGTAAAATCTCAGCCTGTGGCAAAATATTCATCTTCAATGAAAAAGACTGCCAGAATGGTCAGAAATGCAGCTCAGAACTGTAGCTCTTCATTCACCTATTAATCATGTAGAAATAGGATCAATGGATTTTCACTTCTCAGACTTTCTCTAAAGGGTTTTCTTTTGATGAAAGTAAAGTACTACCTCTTTTTTTTTTTTTTTTCTCTCAAACTTTGCACAGTCAAGTTTATTCTGAGTTCCTGGAAAAATATGCCTCAATACCAAGCCACACAGGAGCTAAAATCTACTTGGAAAACCCAACTACACCTCTAAAGAAACAAAGCTTCAGAGAATTAACGCATATTCATGGACTTTTTAAACCTGGAAAAGCAAACCTTACAGAAAAAACAATCTCAAAAGTGGGAGTAGTTTGCTAAATATTTTTCAAGAGGCTGGACTAGGGTTAAGCCAGCACAGAAGAAGCTTTCTGAAAAACAGTTTGATGACAAGCCATTTCCATAAAGGTTTTAATTTTTACTCTGCTATTCCCAGATGAAAACTCTGCTTATGTTACTTTTATGATGGAAACCATTTTCCTTACTGATTACTCAAAGACATCACTTGGGATCAGGATCCAGCCCAAGGTCCAACTTAAAAAAAAAAAAAAAAGTTTACCCTAATTAGCTGAACTTAAAGACATCAAAAACATCACATCTGAAGCATCTTTTTTTCAATATCCACTCCTATATATTTATCTGCAACCACTGAACAAGAAACAGCTTCAAGTTCAGCTCTTCCAAAGTTTTTCCAACTACTTTCCACTACCAATGGCTATTTCATCAAGTACATTGAGCATCCCATTTCACTTTGCTGGGTTCTTCGAACAGTAACAAATACAAAAATATAAATTATTCTTAAAGAATAAGTAACAGAAAACAACACTATCCGCATTTAGCTCTTTTTTCTATCTCTGGCAAGTATCTAGTAAAAAGGTTGGATATTTTGCTACGCTCCTCCCAGGCCCCTGCTAACCACTTTTTAAAGCAGGTTTCTTAGAAGAGTCACTAAGGGCCCATCATGTCCCACTTACTGAAGTTCAGCATTTCTCCACGTAGCTCCTGCTCAGTCGTCCTACCGACTGTAATGGGGCTGTCAGGACACCGCTCAGGATGCATGAGGAAGCAGGATTAAGCCATTAGCATCTCCCCAACAGCCTCACGCAGATGCTTAAATTGGAGCATGTGAGTTACTGATCTTCTTCCTTCAGAATTTTTTAAGACCCTGACTTCTTTTCTTCCACAGTATTTTTCAGGGAAGGTCTGTGACACTCAGAGGAGCTATGGATGAGGGAGTTTTTGGCTTGTTAGTGCAAGCAAGCAGGAGCCTAATGACTATTAATGTAAAGGATGAGCCTTTCTGCTTGCGCCAGGCGTGTGTTCCCCCTAACGAAATGTGACATAGGGTGACGATGACACATACATGCACTGGGATGTGTCATCGCCAACACGTGCAAGAGCCAGGGAATTCCCCAGCCTGCCTTTCCAGGGCAGATTTTCTCTTCTTCATGGGACAAATTAAAGCAGTTCTAATATAGACTGGCACAACTGGGGCCGTTCATTCCCTCAAGTGGGATTCAGCCTGGCTGGATGACAAAGACCTGTCCTGAGAAGGAGAGCACCTGGGAGCAGGTTGATGCACCTTAAACTAAATCTGTAAGACAACTGCCCTCGTTAAACGTCAGGAAGAAAATTGGGAAAAGGAGATGAAAATTGCCATAGATACAGTGAGGATCATGTCTCATCCACCTTTGATGTGGCCTTTATTGGAAAAGGGGACTCCCCCAGAATATGGAGCCGACTGCTGCAAATATGATCCTGAAAGGAGAATTTCAAACTTCAGGAAGAAACATACTATTCTCCTTCTGAGAATTCCTCCCAGAACATTCAAATATATAGTTGCATACTTATCTTTTTTTACAGTCCTTCCTTGTTCAAGACAGTCAGTAAACAAAGCAAAAAACTAAGAGGAAGACTATTTGTCCCAGATTAAGACTTTAGACAGACACCTAGACAAGGCAGGGGACCCCCGTGAGAGGTACCACTCTGAAAATACTCGAGTGGCCCCCAAATCTTAATTCTGTGCTTCATTTTTGCCTGTTTAATGTTGAGCATTTTCCTATTATTTGTCACAAGCTGTCTGATTCATTCATGTTATTTTCAGTCTGAATGGATCTAAACGTCTTGAGTGTTTTCATTTTTTAATTAATTTTCCATTCTGGTTAACAAATCAATCTACATATTTAGAAATTTGAATTAATAAACAAGACTTTTTTTTCCTGAGTGGGTTACATACTAGTCACTCCACTGCCTATCATGCCTTTCTCACCTGTGACTGAGCTAATCACATTATTCATTTTAGGCATGCCCTGTTTAATGCTTTTTGTCAGCTTTCATTTAGAAGAATATGAACTTCATTACTGTCTCCAGTTTTCCAGATCCTTTCATTTTATTTAAAAGACTTAGCTACACTTATGTAGGGAGCAAAACCTACACATTTACATATTTTAAGACAATACTGTCTGACTATTTTGAAGATAGATGAGATTTGTCAAGAAACTAAAGAAAACTTTCTCTTAAAAGAAGATGGAAAAAAAAGCTGGATCTGGAAAACACAAAAAATATATATATGGATGAGCTGAACTTATCTATTGTGTTTCATTGCTCTTTGGGTTAATACTAGTCTTGCAGCTTAAATAATGAAACAGTGAAAATTTGAGTCATAACGCTCTTTAGGGGATATAATCTACATGTGATTAAATAGTGACATTAAACTCCGGGGCTAATGTCATGACTCATAATTACTAGTAATCTAGTAAAAACAATTTTTTCCTCAGAAAT
>NW_010589596.1:78069-122095 GCF_000705375.1 Tinamus guttatus
GGTGATAGGGTGATTTCACCCTAAAATCCTTTAAAATCTTTCTTTTACAATGCCTACACTGAGGCAATCATATAAGTCAATGACCATAGACATTTACAGAATGCTACTATACTTTCATAATTTTCTCAGAAATTGTACTGAAAAATAATGCAATGACAAGAAAAGGATCTGAACTTTTCTGTTATGAGGGGAGTCTGAAGTGTGTCTGAATTTATATTTAAGTTTTTGATTATATGATATATAATCAAAAATAAAAAAGGAAATTTTGCATAGAGCAGAGATTATAATACCATCTTATTTTGTCTGACACCATCACTCTTCATGTGATTTAAACTGATAATGTTAATCAGCATCAAATTTGCATGGAAATACTTACACTTATTCCAATTTTAACCTTATTCCAAATTTTATTATCACACTTTAGCCTCATTAGAACTTTAAGCACATGCACTGTCGATTACGAAGACTTTTTCAAAGCTAATTTATCCATAAATTCAAGCAGTGCTCACGTAAACAAGGATATCAGAAAGGAAGGATCTCCTTGGAAAAACAAAATACTTGGCTTTTGTTGCTTTCACATGTATTTAAGTAACAGACCAAATCGCCTGGAGAGGACATAAGTAAACCTGACCAGTAGGCAGCTGCATAAGGAAAGGTACTGCATATTTTTCTGCATCAAGATATAGGGCCACTTTCACACGCTGACTGCTCTGTGCTGCTCTGATGATGAAAAATGACTTAACGAAGCAATTAGGAGAGAACAACGAGGGGTGGGTTCATCTGCCCAGGGCACCAAGCAAAGGTCCTGGGCAGCCTTGCCCACTATGGCAGCATGTCTCAAAAACTGACCAGTGCAAAAATAGTGCAAAATAGTGTAATCTTCCTCATTAACTACTTGAGTTGGCTGATCTATTTACTCTGAATTATATTATACATGCTTAAAATGTAAACAGAATTCTATTCTTCAGCCACGAAAAGTGAAGCAGGATATTCTCATGCGGACATACCTGTATTTTATTGTGGGGCACAAGAGGGAGCAGTCTCTATTTGAAGGAAAACAACTTGTTTTGCTGTTGAAAAGAGATGCCAACACTTTATTTGCAAATTCTTAGCAGGATCTACTTTTATTACAGCCAGGTACTGAATTTTCTGAAAAATCCGACTGCTTCAAGGAAACACTTAAGGGTGCTAGTTCTGCTGAAAACCCTTATCATAATAAAGATCAGATTTACAGCCCCTTTCATCCAGCTCCACTCTGCTTGAAACTGCAAACAGTGTTCTCTAGCTCCCTCTTCTCAAAATTACATTGCTTTTTTGTCACGCATTTATATTTTTTAAAATTCTGCTCAGTAAAACATTCCTAACTCCATTACAATAAATTTAGCCTGCTGTCACACCGGTGTATGATTAATATTAACAAATGCTGCCGGGGCTGCCGTCTGCCTGTTGATTAGCTTCAAGCGTCTTCTTACCTGTTGAGGAGTCTAACAGAAGTGCTTCCCTCTCCTCCAGAGCCTTGTTTCTCTCCCTGCCTTGTGAAAATAAAACTGTCATTAAGATACAGGATATAAAGACACTGTAGCGAATGTGGTAGGTCTCGCCTCATGCACGTTCCCAAATAATTTGCTTTTTGCCAGCATCAATATGATCAACATCTATCACAGAAACACAGTAGCTCCTTTGTGCCTTTTCTTTTGTTAAAATTCTTGCCATGAGGACGCCCTTTGGACACCAAGACTGGTGTCCTAACAAACCACTGGCATGTTTCAAAGATCTCTCAGGTTGCTCTTTTCTCTACAGTTCGTATCACAACCCTATTTCTACGGTTGGTTGATTCAACCAGGTCTTCTTCAACCACCATATAAGATCTGGCAGAAGGCATGAGAAATAAGAATAACGTGACAGTGCCTGGCCACCTGCTCTGTGTGGCTCAAGTTCATCCTCCTCTATCCCTTTCTTCCTTCTGATGCTGTTCTTCAAAGAGGCCAGATGCTCACACTAGAAAAATGACACAAAATAATTGAGAAAACGAGGGCCCACTGGGTGGTATTTATAATCATTCTTCCTTCTTCTGGCTCCCTCCTTCACACTATCTATTAATATGCTATTCATATCTATTATACCTGGGTTCAACCGGTTTTTAATTTTTATTCATTTTAAAGGAAAATGGTTTATACTTCCTGGAGAAAGAAACCCAGGGGAAAAAAAAAAAGGAAAAGGAAAAAACTAAAAATCAAGCCATTTAGGAAGCCAAGCCTTCAGCTTAGGAAACGCCTATGGGACCAAAGGCAATTGTAAACAATTTATTAGAGAGAGTTCACAGAAGAAGAGGAGGCAAAAGACATTTTGCTCTATGGTTACTTAGAGACCTTGACTGTCTTATTCACCTAACGAAAAATCCCCATGGCTGCAGAGAGACCATGTGAGGCAAAGGCCTTGGATTTCCCTGTCTTCTCTCTTAGCTTCAACTATTTCCATTTACATTCCTTGACCGTAGAATATCTGTCATGAAAAAGTCCCACACTGTAATAGATCTATTCAAAAATTATCATCCACTCTGGGAACAAACCGGCATCTTCTGTTGACATCTTTGCCTGCATATTTAGTTTTTAACTCACTTTCAAAGAATTGTTCCCAAAAGATTTCTAAATCTGAAAACGCGATTTCTAAATTTGTAGATTTTGATTGGAAATGAAAGCTTAAATTTGTACTGATTTTACTGTTATTTTTCCTGTTTATAAATAAACTTTATATCACCTTCTGATGGCCTGGTTACATTCAGGGAGTGAAAAATAAAAACAACTATAATCTAGTGCCTTATCTGAATCAATAAATTGTTTGTTTCTTTACATACTGTGTATTCAGATATTCTACTGTTCTATCATAATCAAAAGAATTAGTGGTCTTTAATTTTTAATTAGATAAAGCTTAGCACAGAGTAAAGGAATAAAAGACAGAGAAAAACATATATGAATTAATTAAAAAAAAAAAAAAAAAAACTCTTTTCCTCTAAACCAAACCCTAATGCAAGCACTATTTATTCTTGTTACACTAAGACATACCTGTCAAAACACGGATCCTTTCTACTCTAATTTAGGCTTTTGATAGCAAATACAAAACTTAAATTTGCTTAATTTTAAAGGAAGGAGTCAGAAATTAATTTCCTTTTTATGTCAGTACCAAAATCGACTTACTAACGATTAAGAATGTTCCTCACTTACTTTTATTACATGAAAGCTCATAAAAAAACAGGTGAACATTAACCTCTCATAATGCAATTCCATGCGTAGTTAATAACACCACAATTTTCAAAGCAGGGATTAATTTTCTTGCTTTAGGACTCCCAACAATAGTCATGGTTTCATCTCTGATGGGACCTCTGTGAAAAACAGGTCTCTCATGTTCTCTTATGTTATGACAATTCTTATGTTAATATAGATTACTCTCACTCGTAGACTGAGGAAAGCCAGTGATCCTGAATGTCCACTGACACCATCACTGACAGCCAATGGTAAATCTTGCCAATAATCTACCCTGGTGTGATTTATCCTCTACAGCCACTTGATATAACAATGCTACGTTCTTTTGCTTTCTTAAATATATTCAATTTTTTTCTCCCTGGTTCTGTTTTGGTTAGAAATTCAAGGCTGGCGCCAGGTGTCCTTTGTCCCTGCAAGGCCAGCCCTTCCCTCCATCCCTCCCGAGCAAGGTAGTCCTGCACTTCCCTCTGCTGGCCCCAGTCCTGCCATCTCAGGACAAAACCCACGGGGAAAAACCCGAAGAAACCCTAAAGCACGGCATGGTATGACAATATGAAGAGAATTACTAAAATCTTAGCACAAGTTTGATGCAACAAAGCGGTATCACTTCCAGGTAGACTGCATGTTGGGAAGTATGCAGCTTTTTGCAAATGCCATATTAGTAAATCATTAATCAAACTCTGCTATGGAATATAACACTGTAGATTCTTGTTGCTAGGGATGAGTGTGATGTCAACAAGGGCTACATTTACTAATCTAGGATATAATTTGTGTCTTCATTGTTTTTGTTGTTGTTTTCAGAATTACCAGGTTCCTTGGACACAATGGGTTGTATTTTTGGTGCACACAGTTGCTTCTGAACAAGCACACCCACCAGGGGGAGAAGCAACCTCCCATGAAACTGTGGGTGACACTCTGTCTTCATTTACTTGCCACTCATTCCCATCGGAGTTACAAGGCCTAAATAAAAGAAGAATGTATTTTCCCTATTTCGGGCTTGATTCTCAATTATTGTTATTGCCATAATAGTCAGCTACTTATTTACTGGCAAGCAGAGATAAAGTGCAGAAGATATATGAGTACATCAGGCTATAACATTAGCCTTTGCAGCAACGTATTTATTTACTATCTGCATGGAAAACATTGACGTGTCCAAAGCACTCAGCTTTCAGGTACCTGTGACTGTAGGGTCCACGCGACACATCCCTGAGGCCACAGAGGTTTCCTGCAGTGTAGGAGAGAGGGTTTCCTTCTTGCCTAGGTTGGCCTTTACTTACGTTTTGGTGAGAGTCTGAGCAGATGGAGGGAGACCCAGAGCTCTGCTCCACTGCTGCTCACCTTCTTGGAGGCCAACATGACATTTGTGCCACTGGGATGCAGAGCATTTGTGCAGGTCACTCTTGTTGCAGTGCTGCTCATGGAATGAAATTTCCTGTATGCTCTTTGTGCTAGTCATACAGAAGAAAAGATAGGTAATTGTCAGGAAAATAAAGTGCAGCACTACTGCTGAAATGCGGAAGTTGATAGCTACACTCCATTAATCTAAATACCATGTAGTATTCCATGCAGTATATATGCATATGTGTGCGTATATTATTATATTATGTATATACACACACACACACACACACACATATATATATATATATAAATTTCTTTTATAATCAATCTTACAGGATGGTGGTCCTGCTGGCATCCTTTCGAGACGCAGGTCCTTGCCTCATGATAGCCGGACTGGCCTTGAGAAGAAAGGACCAGAGACTGTTCACTTGCCTCAACAGGAAGGATTTTCCTTCTGAATTGCTCAGTATGCCAAAAAAACTCCCAGCACCAGCTCAAGCTCCCCCTGCTCCCCTGCTGGCACTTCCAAGGAGCTCTTGGGCATGCAGCAGGGCAATTGGCACTGCAAATTCATCCTGCTCATTCTGAGAATTTTTATCGCACAGTCACGCAAACTAAACGGTGTGTTGTTCCCGGAGCCCTGCTCATTGATTCCCCCCAGGAGCCGGGATGTGATATGTCAACTGTTTCTGCCCATTGACTGTGTATTACTTATCTCTTAATGACCTTTCAGAAGAGAGTGGAACACGGAAAGTTTCTTTATCCAATTATTACTTGCAATATTTGAGTGGTTTCTGTGCAAACTGCACTAAGATACTTTGAGCATCTGGCCTTTTGTTTTTAATGAACTTAATTAATACTAAATCTCATACTACAATAGTTCTTTTTATTATTAAAGATAATACTACTTTTTTTTTTTTTTTTTTTTTAATCTTGGCAATCTCTTCACTCTGACATCCTAAAACTTATCTTTTTAAAGATACTACACCAGAAAGGATCACAGACCAGGTGTTTTAAGGAAGAGACACAGTACATGCATGCATATAAAATTGCAGGTTATAGTCTGTGATGATAGGAAATTTGTAAAATATAAAGATAAAACATAAATATAATAAAATCAAGCTGCTGTGAGCAATGCATATAGCACTAAGAGATTTGTTAACTCAGGTTAATTCCATCTTATTTCTTTTTTTGGTAGAATGATGTATGACTTAACTCGTATCTAAATCAGTAATGCTTAATCAAAGTACTATTATCTTTATCCCACAACCATGGCTGTTTGTGATATACAGAAATGTAAGAGAGAAGATATCTCATCCACAAAGATATCTGATTTTAAAAGCCAAATACAGACAGTCTCTTTTGAAACGATGCAAAAAAAAGCACAGATTTCCACAAATTTCATGCAAGAACTGGGTAACAAAATTGAAAAGTTGAGAAACTTCAGTGGAAGGAAGTTGAGCTTTCATGTCTTTAAAGAGTAAAAAGTATCAAAGTGGGCACCACACAATACACAGATGTACTAGAAAGCAATTATGCATTTTAAAGAGCAAAATATACGCTACTGGCCTTCTGGAGTCATTTTTCATTCCATTTCATATCTCAGCATTTCCCACTCTCTGCTCCTGCATAACGAGTTTGTGAAGCCCAGGTTGCCTCCATCACTTTGTGATGTGCTGTTCCTCCTCAGATGTATTATGTATACAAATGATTAGACTTAAGAAAACTTTTGTCCTGAAAAAAGATCTCATCAAAAGGGAGTTCTTTTCAAATGAAATAATTAGGGATGCTATTTGATATAAGGAAAGCACAACTACTTTGGTGTAACCATTGCCATTTCTTTAATGCCTAAGGCCTTTTAAACACATGGATTTGAAATGAAATTACTTCTTTAAACTTCTGAAGTAAGTGCTTAAACCTCATTTTGAAGGGTCCCCATCAATTTTTTTTTTCCTTCTCAAGAGAAATAATTGATGAACCTGCTTCTCAAGATATAAGGAACTTTGCAAAATGGATGGGGCTAAAAGTAGTGAAATAAAAATAATGGAAGAATTTCAGTGGGAGTTTCATGCAGAAACCACTTACCCCTTGGGCCCTGAATGGGCAGGTTTTTGAACAGGAGGTTTCTAACTTTCATTTGAAGACCCCTGAGTGATTAGAACTTCACTCCACACCATGTATATGAAACAGGATCACAACTACTTATCCAAACCCACCCCAAATCCTTCTCTATACCAAGGGACTTCAGATTGGAGACAACACTTTCATTTTTTTAAGCTGACCTGGCAAGTCTGATCTCAGGCTGGCTTTGGTCTCATGTCATCCACTTTCCTCATTTGATTCTATGCAGAGAGGATGGTTTGCAATCTTTATACGTCTCAAGAATCCTGCATAGCTTCCAGATAGTTAGATATCTAACTTTTAAACTGTTACATAAGTCAATTATTTTTTTTCTCTAAATCAAAAAAAAAATGGAATAATATTTCGCAATATTGGTTTCCAAGTGTACAAAAGCGTATTTATAGACATATTTAAGATGACTGAGAAGGAGTATCCTGAGAAGTTTAATAATGAAATATGAATACTGACATAATGATTTGAAAGCTTCCAAAGGGCCTGTCCATTTAATAAAGCCAAAGCAAGGACATTTTCTCTTAAGAAATTCTCTGCTCCCCTCTTTCACTTAGTGCTGCTAAAACTGTCACCATTGAGGTGTTTTTTTCAGCTTCATGTTCAGAAAGAAACTCATTCAGTTCCAAATACCCTGAGAGAAAGGAACTTACATGCCCTGTTGCCTTGTGTTGACAGTGTTGTCAAAATAAATGACCCCCGTGAATGTATTTCAAACACAGAATGAATTTATTGCATGTCTTGCTGTCACAGAAATGTGAAATCTTCATGGGAAGCGTATGGAAGTGGGAGCATGTAGCTGCTTCATGGTCAAGATAAATTATCACTTTTAAAGCCATTTTAATTTCATGATAGAACTTGTCATTTAATATTCTTTTTTTCCTTTTTCTTTTTCTTTTTTTTTTTTTTTTTGCACAGATGTATGTGTAGCACCACAAGAAGAATAATGAATCTGAACATACCTTAGATGTTCTGCTTATGGCTCAGCAGATGAAGTCAGAAAGGTCCTGGTCTGCACTGAGCTGCCACGAGGGATAAAGGTCTGTTCACCACACGCATGCACAGTAGTTGCACAGAAGGGAAAACAAATGAAAAAAGCAACAATCAAATGTTTGTTAACATTTTCAATATGTTCTCTGAATTATTTAATACATTAGATAAATTAGAAATATTAGTGGGAGCTACGCATACTAACTCCTCTATTTCCACACTTCTAGGAAGGGAATGTGTCCCTTTGCTGGAAACAAAAACATACTTTGCTGTACTCAGATACTCAGCATTGTCCAAAAGTTGCTTCCAACGATAACTACATAGAATTTACATAGATTTTACTTGATGTTAGACTTGTTGGTTTAGCTCAGTGCCTTTTTTTCCACTTAGGTGCCTTTTTTCTTTCTTGACTGCTTGATAATATAGAATGGCTCAAGCCAGCCTTTTAGAACCTCCACGGGTAGTTTTGGCCCTTCTCCCATGGACTTAGATTTGATTTTCTTGAATTTACATTTGGAGCTTATTGTTACAGACAAAGTGGTGGATGCTGGTTCTGGCACAAATTAGTCAAAATAACAGACTTCAGTTCTGAGTTGATGACTGACTTGCCAAAATAGGCAAACCGCCTAAAACAAATCATATAACTGTTGCTCCTGCTGTAGTGGGAATGGAAGCTTTAGAACTATTTTTTCGCTATAGTTGCTGCTGTTGAAATAAATTTGCTCTGCTCATGATTAACTTGCACTATCAGCTCTAGGCTACTGCAAAATTTGTTTTGTCTTTTCAGAATCAATACTAAGCTCAAGAACTTTCATTACCAAACTTTACTTGTCCTGAAAGACTTCTTATATCTTTAGTTCCTTCCAGTTAAATTACTCTAATATCCTGTCTTCTAGTTCTAACTAACTTCTAACTTTCAGCCTGTGCAAACCACAAGTAATTCCACTGCTACCACCCTGAAACAAAGAAATATATGGTCACACAAGATAAATTATGTAATTAATATTAATTTTTATTTTTTTTTTAAATCCTCGACATCGTAGTCCTTTAAGCAATGATAGACAAACAAAGAACAGGTAAATGGGTAATTGCTTCCTCAGTAGTGAGGAAGTTCCTCACTAGTGAGCTTCAGCATCACCTGTGAAGCCTTCCAACCACAACACGTGGTCTTTCTCACCACAGAGAACATACATGCCTGAAACTTGCTTGCATTTGTTACAGATAAGAACATTTTATATTGGTTTATTGGCAAGTGCTCTTACCTGAGCACATGCCGGGCAAAAAAAATGATAATAATGATGTGATAATAGTGATGATAAACAAATTGTTCTTTTTGGAGTACAGCAAGGAGATGCAACACGTGGAAAGCAAAGGTCAATTTTTTCAAAGTGAACAGCATGCATATCTATACACTGTGCTCATCAGAAAATCTTCCCCTAGTTGAAGTCTCAGACCAGAATTTCACACTTTAGTGCAGTTTCAGATTAAGATAATGCTACTAATTCCAATAGCAGCAAATCCGTATAAAGCTCAAGCATTAAAGTGAAGAACAGAATGTCATGTTTCCGAGGAAGGCAGAAAAGCTCTGCCTGTGATACAGCAGGACACAACTTGTCAACGCTACAACCCCTTAATAGGAGGCTCCAGCCATCCGGAACTGCAATTCCGTGCATGGTTGGTGCAGAGCAGGAGGCAGCTGGCGGCGGGCACAGATGTGATCCCATCCCAACCTCCACCCATGGGGCCACCCTCATCACTGGCACAAGCAACAGCAACTTTGCTGATGTCATCGCAGAGATTTAAATTTTAAAAAGGGAAACAAACAAACAAACAAAAAGTCAATGGGTGCTATGCACACACTGGCTTAGGGTTAAATGCAGATTTTGTATTTGCAATGTTTACAAAGCCTTGCAGAAAAGATCTAAACTCAATAATTTGAAATAGGCCGCAACAAGAGAGAGGGAAGGTGAAAGAGTTTTAACATCCTCTTACTTCTGCATACCGTGGCTTGAGATAGAAATAGACTTTGTTTTCTCTTCTGGTAGAACTGCAAAAGTCAGTACACTTAATAAAAAAAGATCAGATTTTAAAAGCATTCAAACTTTAAATAACCCACACTAACTTCTACATAGGGAGAGCAGCAGTAGATCGATGTCTCCCAAATGAGCCTCTTAGAATGCAGAGCAATTCAGCTGTTCTTGATCTCAACATCTTTGAAAGAGATACTGTAACATGTGGGAAGCACAAGGAAATAGGAGCTTCACAGTGCCATAACTTGCTGCAAGTATCACTTCTTCTAATCTCCCTGAGATATCTCTGATCCTCTTTTAACTTTTAAGAAGCTAGCAGAAAAATCTTTTCTTTAAAGCTATCAGTTATTAAAAGGTCAGGAAAACATAGTAGTCCTAGAGGGAGAGATCAATTAGGAAGGTGTGCTGGTAAGTGCAATTAAGTTTTAAAAGCTGTTCAAGATAAAATAGTATTTTTGAGATAAGGTATGCTATAGCACCCCGCCAAGTGTTCAATTCTGTGGTGGTGCTATGAACTTTTAAAAAGATTCTTCGAGAGAAAAATAAAGATATCTTTGAATTGAAATAGATTAAAAATCTAATGAGAAAATTAAAATGCAAGAAATCCGGTCTCTTTTAATAGAATCTCATCAATATTTCTATATAGACTTCATGCTAATGTGAAGATACTCCTCTTTGGCATACCCCAGCTATAATTTCTTCTCACATGCCCCTCTGGAGTTCTTACTATAAACTAAGGCCTAATTTAACCAAGATATTTAAGCATGTGCCTAATTTGGTTCATCTATTCGCTTAATAGAAGCTCAAATTTTTGAGGAGTACAGAATCCATGATACTAATCAGAAGCAAACAAACAAAAACTCCTTGGGTCTATACTTTCTTTCTTGGATAAAGCTATATATACATGGACTGAACCCATAGTAGTTGCAACAGACTTTATATCTGGACTCTCTACTCCCTTCTCTCCTTCCTTAGAAACACTTGGTAGGAAAAAGAACTGGAGAGTTTGGAAACAGAAAACCATTTGACATTCTTACCAAAATAAGACTATTTTTTTTTCCCTCTAGTTTTTACATTATTGCATAATATTTTCTTGTTTCTTTTTAAAATCTGTTTCTATCCTCCCAGCTGAGAATATAGATGGAGGAAAGCAATGCAAAAGTGGAGTTTCTGCTGATATTTGATGGGATAAACAATCTATTCTAAACTCTTCTTAAGAGACAGCTCCTCTGAGATGCACTTGGCAGATGCTTCTCAATCTAGATAAAATATATCCCATTATTTTCCTTTCATGTGGTAGTCACTCAGCTCCTCAAAGATTCATATCACTTCTCATTTGGAAATTTCTTATTCTACAAGGAAAAGGCTTTCCTCAAAGAAGCAGGTACATAAGAGGAACTCTAACAAAAGGATTAGAGAATTGACTCAAGGGGAATTAATACCTTCAAGACCTGACTGAAGAGAGTACGCCAGCTTCTCTGAATGAAAACCTGAGGATCTTATGCAAAGATTTATTAAAGTTCCACGTAGCGTTTTCTCATTCTACTTCCTTCTTTGATGGACAAAAAATGCACAACTGTGTAAGACAGGCTAGGACACCTGAGTGAACTGATTGAATATGAAACATGGAGATGAGATGACTGACCTGAAAATTTTACAAAGGAGAAGAGAATATGTTGCAAGTTGGACTTAACTGCAGTGGAGCTTAGCCAGAAATCTTGATTAAAAATGTAGGTGAAACATGTTTATATGGCACAGCTTCTAATATAATAGCAGGCAGATTCGCAAAGTTTATGCATCTGCCAGCACTGTTATTGCAGTATATGTTCTACCCATCCTTATTCTACTTTTAAAAGTTCTAAAATAATGATAATAGAAGTTATAACTTTTACTGATCACTGAAAAGGCAGATTATAGTTGACAGTTCTCAAGACTGAGGTTTCTTAATCCACCGTGATCCATATCTAAAACTCTAAATCAATTCTCACTCAAGGAAATATGTAAGAAATTTTCAAGGTGTACTAATTTGGGAACAAAACGTATGGTCAAGGTGAAGCACATGCTTAGATGACTTCTGGAGAATTGGGATATTTTCCGGAATCGTGGGCTACAGTACTTAAAATTAGTCATCTACATTAAGTTATCTACTGGATGTAAGTCTTGCAAAGATACAAATGAAGACATAGATGATGCAAAATGGATTACAGACACCAATCTGAGATATCTAATACTGAAAGCTTGTCATTGGGGAACTCAGACAAGCCTGAAGACATATTAAGAACTTTCTATGATCTTTCAGAGATGAAAACTCCGAAAGCACTCCCCAGCAAGTGGACCTGAAGCATCCGAGAAACACTTTAAAACTTCCTAGGATTAGGAATGACAGGTTATTACCGGAATCATCTGCCAACATTCTAGGGCATATGGGGTCTTCTTTTCATACCCACAGAAGCTAAAGAATTGTAAATGGTGAATTGATAACCTGCTTCCCATCCTTGTAAATAAGAAGTAACTTCAGCTT
Source organism: Tinamus guttatus (assembly GCF_000705375.1). The sequence continues at coordinate 90,342 of NW_010589596.1, forward strand.
AATATCTTCCAACATCTTCTAACAATCTTCTTAACATCTTCGTAACATCTTCTAACAAAATCTAAACATCAAAGAAAATCTAAAAATCTAGTAACACCTAAAAGAGAATATAGCTGGTATTTTTCTATTCAACTACAAATTAACATAAAGGCGTTGCTCATTGTAAACTTGTATCTAATTCACTCATACACATCCAAAGCCTCGCTTAGTCTTGGAGTGCTACATCTACTTGAAGTTCAGTTGGAACTCCCGGCACATGACTGATTACCAAAATATTAAACCGTATCTACCACAATTTATGCAGTCTTTCAACCTCTGTGCCAAAACAGGTTCGTGTCTCTTCTAGACCTTCATTATTCTGTGCAAATTGTGATTTTTTTTCATATTTTACTATTAAATTATTCTTTCTAGAAAATAGAACGCCTGTTATTTTGTGCATGCAAAACTTCAGAAACAATTACCTTCCTGGAGTGGACACAGCTTCTGATTGAGACTGTCAGAATTGCCTGTATAGCCCTCTTGCTATAATAGATGGGATAGTCATACCCTAATTTCCATAAAAATAGATTTTACAGAGTAACTGTTCTGGGATTTATTAGATTTTCCTGCAAAGCATTATAATTATCTCATACATCAACCATAACTAGTGCTTATTATAAGTGCCAGTTGCAATCATTTCCCAATTTCATTGATGTTCTAAGAATACTGGAGTTATACTTCAGTTTACCCAGAAAAATAACTAGCTCATATGATTACATACTGTTTCTTTCTTTCATTGCATTTAAATTAATGATAAAATTTAAACCTTTCATCATTTTAAGTTTCACTGTCAAAAAGCGCTTCGCATATTGAAGGTAATACTACAAAAGAAAGATCAACATTTTTTACTGCCCATCTTTTATATTTCAGCAATGTTGTGTGCAGTACAAATCTAATATAGAACAAAGTCAGACTTGATATTTTCCAAAAGGCAAGAACTCCTCACTATGCAGTGATTAAGCATTAGAATAGGTTGTCCAGAGAAAAGATATATTGTCCTTTCTCTGGAGTTTTTCTAAACTCATCTAGACAAGGCTCTAAGTAGCCTGATCTGATATTGGTGTTACCTCTCTATTGGAACAGGAGGTTGAACAAGAGGTCCATTCCAGGCTATTTTTTTCTCCAATTATATATCGCTCTGTTTGAAATACAGTTGACTTCCAGATTAACAGATAATTCCAATGAATCTTAAATTTATTCAAATATATTATCCTTGCTATTACGATCAGCGGTTTCTGATGCAAAGTCTCTGGGTGACTGGGGTTCCATCAGGTTCAATTTTCAGATTCCTTCCATGAGATTCTCCTAACTTGGATATTCCTGTTAGTATTGTACCTGGAGATAGCCATTATACATATTTTAAAATATTTTTTCCAGAAATGTGCAGAAAGAAACACTATCAAATGTTGAGATTCACAACATTAGCACATAAGCACAGAGGGGGGGAGAGAACAGGCCACAATCTAGTGCTTCAACAGACAATTTATAAACACGACATTTCTATGAGGAAAGAACGGAGAGTTTTAGACAGTCTCCGAGGTAATTAGCCTGACGGTTTTTGGCACTTGATGGATTGTCTTTTGAAACACATTAGAGCCCCCTGAGCTTCAGCAAAGTTAAAAGCTTAGGTCTAGACATGAGGTCATCATTCTTCATTATCACCTTATGTGAAGAAATAAAAAAGTGATGCACTTGTGATTGAAACCAAAGTGCTTATTGATAAAGCTCTCCACCACAAACTTCTCCCTTTCTCTATCTATGTAACAAATTATGCTATTTGCTAGGTAGCTCTTACAGATGTTTTATAACATGTTCCTCCAGTCTGAAGCCCAGCAAATTGGGCAAGTACAAAATGTGAGCTCAATATAAAATTGTTTTCAGAAACAGAGCTGATGTATTGTTATAAATTGATTGCTTCCTAGATGTCCAAAAAGGTCTGGTTTATAGTTGTGCTAGGTGTGAACGTGACATGCGCTTACGTATGTTCCCCTGTGCTGTGATCTCAGACCTCAGAAAAGAGCAATTGTTGCAATAAAACCTTGGCAAATGTGCATTGATTCAACAGATTATGGCACTGCCTCCAAGTTACCACTGCCCCTGCATCCCAGGCTGATGTTAGTTGCTGCTACCATAGAAAAAGCTCCCTTTGGGTTTCAGTTACATGAAAAATGGCATTTTCCAGTCATGTCACAGAATCACAGAAGAGTTGAGGTTGAAAGGGAGCTCTGGAAATTAATTAGTGTTTCGCCTCTGCTCAAACAAGGTCACCTAGAGCACCTTGTCCAGGACCATGTATATTTGAAAAAATGTATTTTATAAATCCTCCAGGAGCGCAAAAATGAGTGTTCTCCCAGGTGTTCTAGAAATACTCCTATAGTAATGACCACTCGGTGGATAACACAGAACTAATCCTATTTGAATTCAAACCACAAATGCACCTTGACTTAAATTTTCACAGTTATCTGTGCAAGCCCAAATTTATCTAAGAAAACCCTGTACAGAACGGAAAGCACAAATAGGTACTTATGCAAATACGTGATTTGATCCTTTACTCTAGGTAAAAACTTTCGGAATAAAGTACAACGCACTGTTTGTGAAGGTGGAAGAAACGAGCCCTTATCAGACATAGGTCTTAGCTGATCTTCCAGCACTTTATCGCCATGGGTGACTATAGAATTATTTTTCATCCAAGCTGATAGAGGGTCAGAAACTTGTATTTCATCTAACCTACAACAACAAGAACTAGGTTTCAAATACGTAGTTTGAATGTCATGTATTCAAGCAAGCCCCGAAGACATGATTCTATGAAAGTCATTTAAACATTTGGCCCTTACTGATTTTAGCAAATTTGGTATCATTTTAGTAAATGGATTTCACTGGAAAGGGAGTCATAAATTTACATACCTGTGAACTTGAGCCACAGACTTCTCTGTGCCTTTTTTTTCAGACTAATAATAGGTTGAAAAGGGCTACTCTTTCCTTCCTAGTATTAAAGCAAAATAAATACACAAAAGATTACAAAGCATTCAGCATTACTGTGATGAAAACTATGCAAGTAGTTTATAGTAACGGCTGGCAGAGACAATGTGTCTCAGAAAACACACAAAAACAACCAGCGTGGTGTGGAAAAAAAAATATATTCTCCACCTTAGAAATCTGTGTGCCCTTCTTTTGTGTAAACAGCAGCATGCAAATTACTTCTTACGTTTATCTTTACTGTAAAACCATGAGATGGGAAATAAAGGCAAAACCAAGGTCTCCGGTAGCACAAGATTGACTGACTTCTAAAGGCTGAACCTTCCATGGGAGTGAGGACAAAGACTTGCACCTAGGGCTCTTCAGTCCTACCTCGGGACATTTTTTTCTCCTTTTTCTAGTCCCTTCCAGCATGCTTGGGAGAATGACTGCTAAAAGCATTACTGATTTAAATAGCATGGTATTGGATACAGGTGCAGTATTCACAGCTATTTTTATTTGTTCCTTTGTGAAGCGCATGAACTATACTGATTTATTGTATATAATGGAAAATGTAACAGGTTCAGAAAAGACTTTGCACCCAGGCAGACTCAAAAGAAAAAAAAAAAAAGGAAGAAAAAAAGAAAGAAAAAAGAAAGAACTGCTTTAACCATCATTTGTTCTGGTACAAATTAAGCCATGCTTTGCTAGCGGTTCTATAAAGAAATACGCGTTTATATAGTGTTTACAGAGGAGTTTTCCATGTTATCAGTGGCAGAACGTGTTGCTGGTAATAAACTCACATCCTCTTAGCAGGATGTGTGCCCTCAGTGCTGAGGATGTTGCTAAATGCATCAAAAAATTTAATCCTTCCCCTGGCAGGCTTCTTCATAAGCCAGGATGGTAATTAAATAACATCTTTCAGATAGCACTGCTTTCTTGACTCAACCTGTTTATTCATCTGGGGTGGAGATGTCTGCCCTTTGCTCTGAAAACGCTGGAAAAACATGTGTTAGATCATGACATTTGAGGTAATTACAGATTATTTGAAACCTGCCATTTTCACAAAGGCTTCAAAGAGAATGTCTCTGCCCAGCTGCATCTCTAGATAGAGGGGAGAAGATGAAGCAGTCTTTATGGGGAGTTTTAATTCATCTCCAGCGCTTTCGTTAGAAGTTTTCCCATGATTTATAGACATTTTTCTCTCTTCTGTTGCTGTTTGCTTAGTTTGAGGGCTGTGAGTCTTTTCAAAAAGACAATTAATTTTCTCCTTGCAAAATGATTTTCAATGAGCTGCAAAACTTTCAGATTTATTCTTCCAGAATTATTTAATCAGTTTAATTGGGATGTTCTTTACACTTGGTGAATAGTTCACAAATAGAGGTGCAAAGAATTTCTACCTCCCTATTCAGAAATTCCCAAAACTTGGTCCCGTCGTATTCAGCATCTCCTGGAAATTTTACCACTAATACTGCCTCTTTTTTTTTTTTTTTTTTCTTCTATTTTTACAATTTTAAATGTATGACAAAAAAATAAGAAATAGAAAAAAAGTGGAAAAACATTTTAAAAAATAATTTACTAAAACATAAATGTTGGCAAGTCATACCTCATCCTCCTCTCCTTAGCTTTTAAGCAATTTTTCAGGAAACAATAATGCAGACTGAAAAGTTATGGAAGACACGAAAAATAACAAGTCTAACATTTAAATTTTGACAGTTTTGTAATTTTGTCAGCTGAAAGTTATTTTTCAGTAGAAAACTTTAGCACCTTTAAAAGAAGAGCTGTAAGATTTATTTAAATATATGTATGCACATTTGGTGTTTAAGTCAGAAGTTATTTATACTCCTATTGCACTTGGACTTCTCTTAGATAGGTCAATCACTTATCACCAAGATGCTTGCCTAAGGAAGAAAAGTCTGTCATTTCCACATATCTGTTACAAGTTTATCTTTTATAAGGTCCTTGGAATCCTCTTGAACAGAGAAGCAAGAATGAAGATGGTTATTTTCCAGTAATGTGCCTAAATAAGCATGGTATAATTCATCTGAAAGGCACATGTGCCTTTCCACCCATTTGATGGAGAAGTGATGTGGTCAGCACTTATTACAAGAAAAGGCAAAAGAATCTAGGACTAAAGGACAGAAAAATTTATAACTGTACCTTTTGCGAGAAATTCAAATGACAGTTTCACCTTTAAACGGACTTGCTCTATTTGCTATCAAAATAAAATTAAACGTGACCTGGATATCTTGGGACTGGTAGCATTTAATTTCACAGTGATTCTGGAGTTAGACTAATTCATAAAAAGTCAAGGCAGAGTTTAGCAGATAGGACTTTTTCAAACTTTGCAGGACAGCGTTTCATCAACACTATAAAAGCAGCAAGTCCAGCAGCCCGTTGAGTTGAGTGAGCATCACTATTACCTTGTGCCACTGGCTTTGGGCAAAGCAAGACGTTACCTGCTTTAGACAGCCGGCTGGTAGGGCTGCAGGTCTTTATATTCCACTTTATCACCCCTTGTGTGCAGCTGATAATAGCTGTACTTAATGGCTGTGGGATTTGCTTCTTGATAATATATAACAGGAACAATTCACTTGTTCTCTATATTTTCTTTATAACAGCCATCACAACACACTGGAGTTGTGGTTACTATACTATCACTTTTTTATGTTTTTGCCCATCTTTTTTCATCTCATAGTATATAAAACCTTCTTACCTTAACATTAGCTTCTTTGATGAAATCATAAAAAAAAACTTTATATGGCGTTTATGCTGCCAGTCAGAAACACCTGAAACAATTAATTCAAAGATTCATTTTAACATTATTATTATCTAAAGGAGCTATTATTCCTCATTGCTTCATGACTTAACTCCTGCACACTGCTTGTGCTTGACTCAGCAAGTACAAAATTTGAGATGAGATTATAACTGATTGAATTTTAAATGTCAACTAATTTTACGAAGCAATCGTCTTCTGGATAAAAACAAATGTAAGTTAGAAAGTTCCTCCACCAGGGACAGCTTAGGGCTCTGCTTTGTTTGCTTTCATCTAAAACTGGGAGTCTTAAGAGGAAATGCATGAGAAAAATTACTGGGGAGGCAAGATGCAGACATTAAGTAAAGGCTAAAAGTGAAGTGGATATGATGTTGCCTCAAGATCAGCTCTCCTGCTTTGATATTGCTGCCCCTGTCTTGGCTCAGAGGAAGGACAGCAATAATGGCTGGACTCTGATTTTACACTTATTTCACATTTGGATACTTTGTCTTTCCAGAGGAGAAATATTGGTAGCAAATAATTGAAAGGTTTCTCCTGATTCTTCAAGGGCAAATAGATGAGCATTGCCCTTCAAACATTGGTCAGAAGAATACCAAAGATTCAAAATGTTTCTTTCCTCTCCCATATGCACATATTCACAGGCACACAAAATCAATAGCAGTAATTTATTCTATTACTGACTGTTCCTCGGAATGAAGAGAGCAGAATTAACTGCTCTACTATGAAGCGTCTCACTTATATCCCATCCTAAACTACCAAGCATTAATGTTTATTAAACAAACCCTCCAAAAATAATGAGTACCAGAAAATAATATTACCATATTTCAGTGCAGCTCCAGTGAAAGCCTGTCAAACCTCAGCCATCCCCTATCAACGTCTTGTAGACTGTAAGAAATGCTTTAAAGGAAAGTGTAGATTTAGATGCATAATATGAATGTATTTACTTATTTCATGCTGATAAAAGTAAAATTCAAATAAAAATGTTGCGAGAGACATGATTTTAGAAAGCATCCACAAGGTTGGTAGCTTTTAACATATTTTGCCTCAAGGATTAAAATTATGAAGAACTGAAAAAAAAATCAGATATTGTAGACTTCATCACTCTCTTCCTTTTCAAAGAACTGTTAAAATCCAATAGCATTAAAAATGCTCAAATTATAACCCATAACAGCATATTCTATCAAAAAACAGAACATAATTGTATTCTCCAGTATAATTATTAACTTTAAACTAGAAATATATTGATGTATCTGAACAAACTAAAGACATTAACTGTTCCTATCGAGACAGTGTCTTTAAGAGCTCCTAAGCAGCAAATGATTGTGACTTGTATAGATTGGGATTTATAATATGACAGGAAGATTCAGAATCCTTTTCCTTTTAACATGACAAAGATTTTTTCTTACTTTGTTTGTTTAGTTTTTTATTCCACCTCTTGAAATAATACTAAGGAGAAAAGAGGCACAGAGTAAAGAGAAAGGAGAACAGCGGGCAGTCTGAAAGAACATGAAAAGAAGAGTGTGGAAAATGAAAGAAGAGTTTCCTATTTCCAAATTTGTTTTTTTGAGGATTTCAAGAGTTATTAGCATAACTCACAGAGGTAAATAGCAAGTATTGCAGCTTTTTAAAGAACAGCCAATTTTAGGCTAGGGATTGAATGTTATTGTTAACCTGTTGGTCGCTGCACCACTTCACACTTTACCAATATCCACTGACTATTTATGAGACATCTAAAAGTAATTTGAGATGAAAATGAGAAGTACATTGCAAAATAATAGAAAGTGCCATGAAATAACATAAATTCTATGGAGCAGATCTGTCTGCCTGCACCATCTTTGATGCACGTCAGGGCAATATGGGAAGTTCTAAAATTACCTTTCATTTTCCCAACTTGAAAGTTTCAAGTGAATCAGCAAAGAAGGGTTCAATTCCCCCTGCAAATGAAATATTTGCTTTAAAACTCTCTATTAACCTAAAATTGTTTCATGCGTTCACTGGATATGACAAAGGTATCCGCAACATCGAGTGAGATTTGGCGGGGAGGAGAGAAAACTGGGGATAGCTCAAAAAAAGTCACCTATTTGTATGACTATTCAGCAATTTTGCATTTCATGATGGTTCCTTCAGTCACCACCAAGGAGGACGTTTGTTTCATAGCCTCCTAAATTTAAGAGGTGATTACTGCCACAACACAGCAATACAAGAAGCCTTTATCATACCCTTGTCCAGATGTGAGATGAATCTTCCCCCTCAAAAGTCTCACTGGTATCACAATATCCTTCCAAGTCTCTCCTGGCCACTATAGATCACTGAGAAACCAGAGCATCTTCCAAGGACCCTGTTAGCAAGAAGTATACAGGTAACTCTTGCTTGGACAGCTCCAGTTTATCAGCATCATTAATTCATTGTGGTTCTCCCCCAATGAACACAATAGTCTAGTTATAATCACAGTAAGGCTGTGGGAATGTGAATTATTGCTCTTCTTTCCTCGTGAGGAATGCACTCCAAAATAGCTGTGGCATTTCCCCCTAATAGCCTCACATTTCACTTGTATTTAATTTGTTACCTGCTGTCTACCCCTGATTCTTTTCTGCATTGCTGCTCTCTGTCCCACTCTCCTCTATTTTATTTCTGCTTGTTATTCTTCTTTTCGGGCCCTTGAGAGAAATACCTTGCATTTATCCACTTCGAACCGCAAATCCCTGGACTTAATCCAATGTTCTGAACTCTCCAGATCTTTCTATACATTCCGTCTTTTTATACAGTGTGCTGGGACTAGGTCTCACAGCAGCATTTCTAGTGTAAATCTTGGTTTTGTCTCTCAGCCATTTAGTATATGTGATGCAAAGGAAGGACAGGTACACAGCAAATTCAACATCCAGCAGAAAATCAGATAATCTTCCTATTGATTTTGCTTTTCTTGTGGAAAGCCTTGCTGTCTGGCTACCAAGGGCAGCAGCAAACAGGAGAAAAGGCAGGACAGGGCAGCAGGACAGGAGCAGGCCCGGCCATAAGAAATGCTGCAAAAAGATCTAAACAGAAGGTGGATCATTTTCCTAAAAATGTGGACTGAAGACAGCAGAACTAACTTAATGAGGAGAAGTAAATCCCCTGAGATTGCAGAACTTGCTGTTCCTTCGTCTGCTTGGGTTGTTTTCTTCTAAAACTCTTTCTGCAAAAGGGAAAAATATGAAAGCTGTCTTCACTGATCGACTAATAGTTCCGCTAAGCTCATCTGGCAGTGTTTTCCTTTCTAAAGGATAGTTGCCCTTTGCAAAGAAATATCTAAGAAATATCTTGCCTTTTTTTTTTTCTTTGCATTTAATGTTAAAATCCCATCTAAGGAAAGAGAGGTGCTTTGTCTTAATGGCAGTGATTGTTGGTATGGAAACACATGGGAAGACACAAAACCGAGGATGGCTGCTAGAAAAGAGGGAGAGAGAGGTTGAAAAAAAAAAAAAACTGCTTTTAAACAGCTTCCAAAAGAGTCTTTGCTACATTGCAAGTTCATGATAGAAGTTACCAAAGACTCCTGCAAAATAATGGACCAAAGAGTTTCAACATAAAATCAAATAGGCTTTAAATGGAGTTCTCAGGCTTAAGGCTCCAAGTCTCCTCTGTTCATATGAACAGCTCTTCCACCTTTAAACCAGGCTGCACCAAACCTGCTCCTTCTCTCAGGGAAACTAAAAATTCAAAATATATTTGAAATCTAGAATAATTAGTAGGGTTGTCTCAAACAGATTTTGAGAAGCATTTTTGAGAAATGTGAAAAATTTGCTATTTGGAGTAGTTAAAACGTGCTCTCCTTTAGCCCAAGCAGGTCTCTGAATCTAAGTGGGCTGATTCAAGATCCAACACAAATACATTTCTTACAAAATAAAAGATCATATTGATTTTGGTAATACTTCTGCACCTGTATACGCAAGATCACACCATGAACCTGATGCTGGCAGGTTCTGTTTTTTTTTTTTTTTTTTTCCAGGGGTGCTTTCCTATTCAAACTCATTAAATCTGGCTAAATTTAGAAGCTAATTTCCAAGATACATTGATGCACATATAGCCTACGACCTACTTATACCTGTCAGGAACTTTCAGATCCCTGAACCTGCTGAAATCTCTTTTAAGGCAGTGATATATTTGGCAAACAACTCAGGAAGCAGAAAACTGCTCTCTTCCTCCTTCCTTCATCCTTATACATCATGCTGCTTGTGCTGCAATAAGAGAAAATGAGATAAATAAAAAAACTACATTTGCAAGTCAAGGAGAAATAATAGGGTAGTTGGCAATGTAAATATAAACCCAACTTTTCTCGTAACTTCAGCAAATTTTCATACCTTTTTTTCAATATCTTGACAAGATCTACACCTCTGCTTCAGAGCTGAGAGCCTGGATTTGCTATCTAAACCACCTCCAGCCAAACCGACAAATGCTGTAGTACCTGGCACAAAATGATACCTTGACTTTAATGTGATGGTATTTATGGCATGGTCTCTTGGAGGGAAGAAGATTTGAGCTGCTTTCTTTAGAAGAGTGAGCTGTAGGAGCTGGTAATCTTGTTCCTGAACAAGATGGAGTGGCTGGCATCGTTAATGCAAAGATGAAAACACTGGACTCATTCCAGAAGAATCAGCATTTTTCCACCTTTTAGCGAAGGTTTATAAAAAAGTCTTATCAACACAACCAACAGCTGTCCTAGCTCTGCATGGTTTTATGTTCCTCTTTTTAGACTTCTCCCACTGTAATATCCAGCAACCCATAGATATGCAGAACATGCTTTTGTTTTGGTTAGGTGATCTATTTTTCTGTATTAAACATTCTGGTGCTGAGCTGTAGTAGAACCTGTAGGTTCTACCCAAGATGTATGATGTTTATCAGGACCATACACAGGAGCTATGGCTTGGGTTGCCCTGACAGCTGAGTCACCACCATGAAGGCTCTCAACTCACGCTTCCATGGGTCAACTCTCATACCAGTCACAGACTAAACTGCTTTCCTGAGCATAAAGAATGGTCTCCCTCTGACATAAACCAGCAGCTTCAATGTAAAGGTTCAACAAGATTAATCTCTACCTTGCTGTAACACCTCAGAGAAAAGGGATGTACAAGTACTGTTTTGTGAGGTGAACACTCAGTGTTTCTCTAAAGAAATAATGAAAAATATTCCTGCATTTCCTATTTCTGTAGGGACAGATTTCAATGAAATCGTGAAGCCTGTCATAAGCATTAAGTTATTAAGAGAGGGCTGAAAATAAAAAACATGGCTTAGGATCTTTCTGAAAGTCCATTTAAGTGAGATTTGTCTGTTTCAAAGACCAGAAGACAACAGCTTTCACCAGCCCAAACCCTCTGTCCTTTCTGCAGTTCTTTTTCACAAGGACTCTGTTCATGCACCTGGTTTTGCCTGTCCTACAGATGCCTGCGGGACTCTGTAGGATACATTCAAACCTACAGAAACCAGCTGCAGGTTGTCACTGCATCATCTTTATGCTGCACATCTTATACTTTTACATTGAAATCTCTGAATGAGGATGAAATATTTATAAGTTGACCGCTGCAGCTGAAAAGAAAAGAATACTTCTAGTTCGTCTTACTTCTTTTGGTCCAAATCACTATCCTAATATTATATTAGTAGCCTAGGATGCCATAGGATACTTTGCTTTCAAATTTATATGTCACTGCTCACCAGGTTATCTAACTAAAGTTATCACACAGCACTTATCACAATTATCTCAAGGAAAAGAGATGACAAATATCTAAGTTTAAACTATTCCACGTTGTGACAATCAAATATGAAAAATGCAGAAGTTCTTTTAACGCTTTGTTCTTTTCACTAGTCTAAGTTTATGCCCCAAAGTACTACGTATAATCCCTCCTTCGGAGACTCATATTTTAATTCTATTTTTGTGATATTTTTGAAGATCAAGGTCTGGATTATTTTAGGCAGGGAGGAAAGGAAGAGGTTGTATATGATTAAATGAAATTTCATGAAATATGCTAAAATGTGTGAGGTCCTCCTAAAAGAGTAGGAGGGCTTCAAAGGCATTCTTTCCATTTTTTAAGTAAACAAAGATGCTTACTTCTATAATGTACTACACATATTTATGTATTTTTAAAAGGGCAGTTTTTCCCGAAAGACAATATTGACATTTTATAGAGGAATCCTAATATATCAGTTAAACATATGTTGACATGTAGTTAAAAACAACAACAACGACGTCAACAAAAATATTACTTCTCCTCAAAATTGGGACACTCTGATACAGTAAAATTTTTCTCAGTATTTCCCTGGAAGTAACATATAGTCTGTATGAATCACATAAAACAGAGGAACATTTTGAGTGTTTATGTAACCTAGGTTTGAGGAAACTTCTGTCTTTCTATGCACTTCATAGTGCTGAGGCTCCTTAACCTCACACACACAGCAGAGTATCTGGGAACCCACACTGGCAGTTTTCCAGACGTTTCTATTTTTTCTTAAAGATCTTGGACAGTTTTGAAGGCTGTGTGTCAATGCACTACTAAAGTGTTTCAGCATTGGCCTACGGGATCCTCCTAGCAATGGGTGAGGAAGAGAAAGAGGAAGGAGAGGGAAGAAGGCTTGTAGTATATAATGAAAACACTTTAATATGTAATCAAGCTGCAAAAACTCTCATCTTTCTTTTCTTTTAATGGATTCCCCTTCAATAATTAATTTTTTAAAGCTTAGATGGTTTTAAAAAAAAAGATTTTCAATAACAGCATATATCTTTTCTGTGTCTGATTAGCCGCTGCCTTTATTTATAACTTTGTGCATGTGATAGAAACATAGAGAGGATGACATGAATCTTTCTGCCTGTGTTGACAAGCCAACTAATACATTACTAAGTTCCTCCATTCTTGTTCCACTTACCTGTAAACCAATAGTGTCAGTGCTGAATTATTTTAGATATTGCAAGTATTGATGAATTGCAAAGGTTAAAATTAAAGTGTGATTTATGCTGTGATCAGCACCACGGTGTGAGAGTACCAAGTGATCTGTGCAAAATTATAACCATAAATACACTTCAGTTTTAACTCTAGCAGCTTTGCTGAACAGCTCTGTTGTTGTTGTTTCATTCTGTCTCCTTTCCCCCTCACTGATACTGTGGCATAATAAATGCAAATAATTTGCTGATAATTATCATAAGGTCACTGGTTTTGGTGACTTTCTGAACAAAATGATTTTACTCTATTTCAGCATAGACTCACCAGAAGTCCCACTCCAAATCTTGGAGTAAACAGAGTGGTGCAGAATGACATTTGATAGAGACTACAGTTTATAAATTTCCCCATATAATTAATTGCAGTTTGGTAACACCAAGTCTGAGAAAGCTGGTCATTTTTAGGAGCAGCAAATGCAACCTTCTTTCTACCTATTTCCTTCAGAAAAACCTGGCTGAAGCTCAAATAGATGACACAGAATAAAAACACTGCAAGGGGAAATTCAGACCTTACACATATCTTACCCTGGATGACAAAAGTATATCAAAAGTGTCTCATTAGAGTGACCTACTGGCTGTGTAATTCTGAATCTGCTACTAAAAAGCCCTTTTAATGGTCTAATCCTTGTGATGCTGAAAGTCAGGATTCCTTGTGAAAAATGATATTTTTAGTGAAAAGCACAGCAAGTGACAGAAGTTGAATTTCTAAAGTCTTAAAGCTATATCTTTGCTAATATTTAATCGTGTTGAAATATATATTTGACTTCTCTTGAGTAATTTAGTGCTTACTTAACAAGGAAGGACCTCCTCTGGAGAGCAACCCAAAGGGGCAGATGTGTTATCATGGTACTGTTCCACTCAGCTTACACAGAGATGCTGAAATTCTCCAGCTCCTGAAGGAAAGGCAAAAACAGTAACAGATATCTTGATTCCAGGTAAGCAAGAATCATTTGGTTCTCTGTTAATAATTTTTAACCACTCCTGACAACAGGGGGTGGCATGTCTACTGTCACGTGTTGGATGCCTCAGCTGATTTTAGGAAGAATCCTTGTGGAATGAGTGGCTGTGGAAAACTGCCCGAGCAAAGGATTTTCACATTGCTCAGATGAGGAGTGTTGATATATCCCAAGAGAGAACTCCAAGAGTTGTCATTTAATATCTCTGAAACTCTGAAACCTTGCAGTATGAACAAAAACTTGTTTCGTCCAATTCAGCATTTCTTCCAAAAGACAGAATTTACTCTGTTCACTTTGGGGCAGCATAACATTCTGGGAATTCATCAGACACAGCTATTTATTCTTATCCTGTCTAAATTAAAGACAATCCTAAAGTTGAAGAGAAAGATTTTAAAGTATTTTTAAAAACAGTCTTTATGAATTTCATTTGATTTAGCAATTGTCATTGGAAATTTTGACATGGAAGATGAAGGTTAGAAGTAAGAGAAAGGGCAAAATTCATTATTAAAACCTCCTTCAGTTTTAGGATAACTAAAATCTAAACACTCTGGGTAGGTTAGAACAGTTTACATAACAAGGAATTCTGCACAAAAAAAGTACTTAAAAAATTTCCTTCCATTTGTGATTAGATTATTTTATTCAGGATATGAAACTGCAGAAAAGCTTTTGTGCTGCTCTTCAGAGAAATTCCACAGTGCAATAGAACTAGTTGAAGCTTATATTGAATATAAATGAGTGAAAAAACTTCTAACAATAAAGAAGAACATTCCTCGAAATGTATAAGTGTCTGCAGCATAATTGTAATGTTATTTGTATGAACTTCCTAAAGTGGAAGCCCAATAAAATAACACAATTAAAAACACTAGGTGATAGGGTGTTTTTTTTCCTAAGTTGCTTCTTATAATTATATTGATTAACAATTCATCATTCTATTTAAAAGTCAATATTAACACAATTGCAATGGATCAAGCTTACTTTGAAATCAATTCCATAGTCACGGCATGACCTATTATGAAGTAATGACAATGCTAATCTTACTCTAAATCCACTGATTTATCACACTATTATACACTCATAAGGCTTCAATTTGTTTCCAAAATAAAAGGGAAAAAAAAAAACAAAAAGAGAGCACTCAGTGTTGCCACAGCACTGAGGCTAGAGAGTCCATCAGTCCATATCAATTTTAAGGAAGAATTTGAAAAAGGCATCCGAAACACTTCCTCGGATACTGTAAGTCACTGCAGTGCCTGGTACTCCAGCCTCCCTAATAGCTTCTGACACTGATGGGGTTTTATGTCAAGTGAGAATCTAGCCCTCAATTTCTAGCTCATTTGAGGTAGTCATTTAATAATTAGAATGCAGGACTGGGAAACAGAAAAACTCAGATTCCGTTTCTGAGGAAGAAAATTTTAGATTCTGTTTCTCCTTTAAGGCTAGACTGCTGGCACAGTCTTGGCTTTTTTTCCCTTTTCCATGGGAAAAGGGCATCATGCGATGACATTTTAGGAGATTTAAGAAGCCTGTAAAGCAGTCCCAGATCTCTGAATAAAGCCTGGGTGTTCAGAGACCACCCCATCATCACACGTTTTGTGGAGCCAACCCTGTTCTCGGCGATCTGTAGCTAAGTTAGCAAAGTCCTCAAAACCCAGGGCAGCTGGATCCGAGCTATTTCCCAAGCTAAGGGGATGAGGACAAGGGTGTGGGGACAAAAGAGTATTTCAGAGCACACAGCCACATCGCCGATTTAAATGGTTTGCAGCCAACTGGAAATATGGCATACAAAAGGCCTGTCCATGCCGAACCAGCTTGTACTCAACTGTTTCTAAAACCTACCAGTTTTAAATCCTTTACACAACAGAGATCCCCGCTATTTACAGCAACAGGAAAACTCCTTTGGCTGTGAGCAATAAGCTGTTCACTGCCACCAACCACCTGCCCAACACATGGTTCCCCTCACAAAATGTGTTATACACCAGCGTATAGAAATAAAAAAATAATAATAGAAATACCTTACTTGAATTAATTTCTAAAAATAATGCATGATTCTCACTGCTTACTAAACAGTTTGGCTGCTCCAAGTTTTAGCACTGGCTAATTGCTGCTATGAGTAATCTTTTACAGGCCATTTTCATATTCTGTAAATCTGTCTCTTGCCCCTCCTGATTGCATATCTAATGTACTGTGAACAGAAGCAGCTAATAATATTACATCTGCTGCAGTAGCTGAGATGCATGGAAAAGAGCAGACATTAATGTTTTGTATTATTTAGCGTTTTAAGGCGCTTGACTACTGGCATTCTGCAAAGTAACGGTCATTTTAGTGCTTTGGTGACTGCTAAATTTTTACAAGGACATGCTACATGGCCTGGAGCATCGCTAAATAATAATAATAAGATCAAAATAAAAGTATCTGGCTTATAATTACATAAGATGCACTGTAAGTTAACCTCAACTGATTGCATGCACTGAACTTAAATAGGACCTTCGTTCTTCAGCAGAAGCCTCAGGGACTTGTGCGATGCTGGAAAAAATGAAGGGCAGAATTGCAGTTATAAAAATGCTACAAGAATTATTTAAGCAGTTATAATTTGGGCTCTATGTAACTGTGAAACACCATTTTCTATTTGTAGTAGACTGTCTTTTGTACAGTACAAACTTTCTGATTATGTTCCATATTTTGCTGTGTTCACTTCACTTCTGTCCCCTTTAGTGATTCCCTACAAAAGACATGCCCAGGAGGCTGAAAATTCCTTGTCCTTATTCCAAAGCCCAATGCAACACTAGAAATGCTTGGAGAAAGCCCATCTTTGATCCGCAGCTAAGCACACAGGGACTGGGGCCACTGAATGCTTCCTTCTAGGAAACTTTTGGAAATGGATTTTTTCAGGAAAGTATGAACCAGTTCTATGCCATCCGTTTCCATTTTGTCTAATCTTGATTACCAAAAGATACAGGCCAACCTTACTGAAATATTTTCAAACTTTTCTCTGCTGCTAGGCTAAGTGATCATGGTTAGATTGGAGGAGAGGAGACCTGCTGTTGATAAACTTACTTGTTTCTAACAGCAGCCAAGGAAACAATAACCCATTGTGAATAAAATTGATGATTAACTGAAGGAGTTTTGCAACTGAAGCAAAAAGCATATCAAAACAGAACTCTTGCAAAAAATATAGCCTTTCACTGAAGCAACGGGTAAAACTGAAGCTACTGCTGATAGTGAATTCACATTATCTTTTGAAGGTTTAACATCAGTCTTCTGTATTTCTGATAATAAAGTTCTTCCAAAGCTGTAAGGAATAACATACAAAAACATCAGCCCTTAATAATTTACAAGGATATTTCTATAGAAGCTGGAGTCCATCACTTACATGGCTTGGAACAATGTGCCCTAAGCACTCAAGGATCAAAAACTTCAAATAGGTATGTTAGCTTTACCTGATGTTAAATTTCTTTTAAAAAATGAAAGAATTATGAAACTGAGATGATACCCAACTTGTAACCACTCAAAGAGAAAAAAGGGGATCTGAGTTGTCCCATATAAGTGTGTGAGGATGGTTTTCTCAGATCTATAAAGATGGTAGCTTTGGAAGCAAATATCCTAAATGCATCCTTTGAGCTATGCCTGCAGTCTATAAAAGCTATCACATATTTACAAGCTGTATTTCTACCTGCCTACCAGCTACACCTAAGCTGTAGGACCCTAAAGCTTTTCCCACACAACTCTGCTTGATTATTCACGTCAGAATAAGACCAGGAGCTCGTTTTTGGGGAAGAAACCCAAACTCCACAGTGCTCTAAGACCAATCTACAACCTAGATTTCATCTGCTCCGCAGGCTACACACAGTCTCCGGCAGTGCAGAATTGAGCATGATGTGAACATGATCTTCGACTAGCATTAAAAGGACCCCCAGGCCAGCCCTGCTCTGTGGACCAGCCAGCAAAGCTTGGTCTGCAGTACCAGATCATGGAGCTGCAGAAAATACAGGGTCTGTTCTTATAAGCAACCATGCAAACCATGTTAAGCTGTCCCATTTGGAGCATTATTGTGTTCTTTTTCCACAGAAACTCGCTGATGCCCAGCAGAATTTTTTTTTCAAGAGGGAAATACCCTAACTGTCATGTAATACACCTAAAATCCTTCTCCAGAAGATATCCATCCATTCCCAGCCACGTCGAATATTAGCAATATGGTAACACATTTATCTCCTACCAGGGATCAGCTAGTCATAAAACCACATGGTTTCTATACTAACTGGAACTGCCTGAAGACACAAGAGCCGTATTAATAGTTTATCATCCACAAGCTTTGATCCACTGTGGCTGCAGCTCACCATAGGCCTTTCCACCTCTGTGGAAAGCTGCCAATTTATTCTAGCTGGAATCTTGCCCGTATGCTAAAAATACCTAAGCACAATTCCAATGCAGTTCCAGGTTCCCTTGAGAGAACACCTACTGATCAGAGCTAGCTTTAAAGCAATCCATATCCTGAGAAGAATGCAGGCAGAATGCACCACGCTCCCTATATGTTATTTTGCCAGACACTTTTCTGGTCTCCTGGATGGGTTTTGAGTCAGTGTGCCAAGCTAAATGCTGTCACTGTCATACCTCTGCATACTTGCGCTTTATTTAGAGCTAGTTTGATTCTACACAGCTGGGCTGAAGTCCTGCTCTTGGGTTTCAGCACCAGCATAGTCAAATCTACTTAGGAACTTCTGAAAATATGGCTTCTTAGGCCTTCAAATTTGTCTAAAAAGCACGGTGACCTATGGGGATAATTTGATAGAAACATCATAGAGAAAAATTTCTTCCTCTCGGAGTCTTACACATATTTTATAACCTTTTCATGTCTCAACTGTTGTAATCCACACTTAGCTATTAATTGGGCCTAGCAAGCAGGCAAGCTCTGTTTATAATCCACAAGCTCCTTGAATGTCGATATTTGCCAGCAAATCAAATGTAAACACAAGGTAATATGTGCTCTGTGAAAGCTAAGGCAAATTATCAAGTGACATACATTACCATGTGAAATAACTCAAATCAAGCACGATTCCTTCCAAATGAGCAGAAAGGAGCGTGCTGTAGTGAATTTAAAAGGTTCAATTCAACAAAGAGTCTGTTAATGAATCAGAAGGCATATCTAAGGGGATATTGAAATAACTCAGATCAGCAGCTAGGGTTATTTATTTCATTCATTACTTTGTTTACCAGCATAAAAACCACTGCATCAAGGGGGCTCTGAAGAAATCAGAGATTGATAAATGGCAAAAAATGAAAGAGAATCATTTATTCCAGATTAATGGGAAGAGAAACAGAATTCCTCTTCCTTAACAAACTGCTTTGGTTTGAAATGAGACCCAGAAATCCTGACTAGCACTGTTCTTGTATTAAATATATCCATCTTGAATCTGGCATCTAATTCTGTGGCAGATTTCTTCAAAGGTTATTCATGTGTTATTTTTACAGCTTTCTATTAGTGGTTACAGAAACTCAATTCTCTATTGCTGAAGAAAGAAGCTAGAAAACATAACCCAGACACCCTAAACGCTCTGAAAAGAGAATTAAAAAAAATCAAATATGCACTTCAAAACTCACAGTCTCACATATTCTGTGTGAGATTCTTAACGTGGGGATGGAAATACGTAGTTAGCTAGTAAGACAAGGCAAGAGGTCTGATTGTGCACAGACTTGCATACCAATTCATATAGTCATATGAATTATTAACAGCAGGTTATTTTTAACAATAGTATCCACAGTAGTATCTGCATTTCTAGGATCCCTCGGTTATTAATATTAAAAGTTGCATGAAGCACAGTCTAACTCCTCGTGGCTTTCTGGACTAGCTGAATTTGCTGATTTTTCTTGGTTCAACTTTAGTACTTTATTTTGCACTAAGTTCTGTACAGGATTAGGTGTGAAATAATATGCTAAAATCTACCCACTGTCTTCTTATTGAGTGTTTGCAGTTCTAACACAATTCAATCTCATAGAGTTTCTAAGTTTTTATTCTTTTTACAGAAAAAAATAGTACAAGAATACAGTAACAGCATGAACACCAAAATATTTTATTAATCTCAATTTAGACCCCCTGAAAGGAGTTAAAAGGATAATCATTTGGTCTGTGGTCAATATAAGTTCACTAAAACAAAATAGTTATTGTTATTTACATTGTCCAAAGATAAAGTGTCAGGAACTTCCAAAGTATTTTTTGGAAGTTCTTCCAAAAAATATGACCTGCTATTACTATAAGAATAGATGTTAAAATATTTTAAATGACTGGATAACCATAGCCAGTGCATACTGCTAGTATAACCTTCAAGCCAACATAAAAATTCAGTTGCCAAAATCCAAGAGTTGCTGAAAAGCTGCATTTCCTATTGATAACAAACCTGACACCCTTTCACCTGCCTGCAACAGGTACCCAGGTGCTACCACTGTTCCAGCTCCCCTTCCTTGGGGAATTCCCCAAAATTTAGTTTGGGATTTTGGTTCCTGCAGTAAAAGGTACTAAGCACCTCCCAGGACTTGCTCCAGTTAATAAGCCATTTGCAGGGACAAACTAATGAAAAAACAGAAGGTAGAATGGACTATAAAAAGCTGAAAAACCAGATGAGTAAACAGGGTCTCTTGTATCTTCTTGCAAATCATGTGCAGTCATGAGCAGATCACATGAAAATACACAACTGCATTTTCAGATCCCTATATTCCAGATGAAGAGAAGCTGAAAAACGTGAGACACATTTACTCCCCTCATCTGCTGTTATCTTGAAATCATCACAGTTTAGTATAATGTAGTGCAGGTTGGTAACTTCTGCCTAAGACAGGCCCTGCAATGAGATTACAGGAGATCTGAAGGTCAGTTCTGAACTGTATGATCTAAAGCAAATGTGGTGTCTACCTGCACTATATTTGTCTCTAGAAAATGTTGGACAACAAATAGGATAAGGCTGGAAGTGTTCATTGGGCAGAGAGATAAAACTGAAAGCAAAATGCTTGCTAGTTAGTGTATGTATCAAAGAAAATCTTACCAGACCACTGGGGGTTTTGCACATTACAATGCTGATGTCCATTACCTTCATTGTTAGCTTTTTATAAAGTCAGTTCTGCTTAAGGTACAATTGTTTTGGCAGAGTAGATGATTTCAACTGAAAACCTATTGGACAAGAATAAAAATAAAAAAGAACACCAAGAAACTTTATACACCAGAGGGATGGCATTTTGTAGAATAAATGATTTTTGATTTGGGGTCTTCTCTTCAGCTATCCAGCTACCAATTCTAGAAAACAGAATATTCCAAATCCACTAGCAAAGATCTCTACTATAAAGTAGGTTTCCTCTTCAAATGCAAACTAAATAGTAAATGACAGGATTTTCTATGGAATCAAATTATATTAAGTAAATTTCTCATGACATACCTTTTACATTCAATACCATCATGATTTACAGAAGCTGTTGCCACTCCTTTTCACTGTTAATTTATTGCATAGCTTTTCTCTTCATCTCACAGAAGAGGCAAGGCAAAAACATGGAGTTATAAATTACATTTCCTCTGCCAGAAACACATTACATAAATTAGAACAGACTTCATGAAGTGGGAACCTACTACAGATCCTCCCTTGTAAAAAATAAGGAGAAAAGACACTGTTAAAATAAATAAACAGATAAATAAAATTCTTAATCTTGTACATTTCAGGCCACTTTTTATAATCTCTTTTCATGAAACTGCAGCATGTATACTAATTTATAATCTCATAAAAATACCTTGTGTATGCTAGAAGATGAATAGATGCGCTCTGATTTTTCCCATACATCCATTGTAATAATTAATATCCTAGTCTCCTAACAGCTTTCTCCTCAAAAGAAAAGAGGAAAGAAAACAACAAAGGAAATATTCCCTAGGCACAATATTATTTTTGTTCTTGAACTCTCAATTTGCATATTTGTGTTCAATGAATAACATCATCTGACATCTCCACAGCTACCTCTTTATAGCAAAATATCATCTTTCTCTGCAAGCAAGAAGTCACCACCTTGCACATTGCCAAATGATGTATTCTAATCAAAGAATTTTATACTGTGACACATTTCTTAATTGGAAAATAGTTCCAGTTCCTATTTTGAAAATAATCGACAAGGCTTCTAGAACTTGCATCAAAAACACAGGTTCCCAAGGGCAGAAAATATTTATATCAAACACCAGGAAAGGTCTGTGACCACTTCACATTTTATATCAATATTCATTAGCTGTAGTACAAACTCAAATTAAGTGTTAGGAACCAAACATTATTACTAACCTCTTGGCTGCTATGGCAATCCATGAAAAATTAGTCATTCCTTTCCATTCACTTTCCTTTACAGAGATGTTTACATCAGGAAACTATGAATCACAGATCTTCGTTTTAAACTTCCTTTGATGAAGGATCTTACCACTTTCTGAAAGAAAACTCAACATAGAGATAGGGAAAATAAGTAATATTCTGACAAATTTAATATTTCTGATACACAGCACAACCTATCTGATGCATTTTACAGTAGCTGTAATTATTAAATATATTTATTAAACACTATAATATCCTGTTGTATGCATACAATTGTTTATTGCAGATAGTCTGTTGATTCAGCTGTACAGCTGATTTTATCTCTTTCCAATGAAAAATATGACTAAGAATAGTCAGAAAATAAACATTATATTTAAAGGAATGAATGATTTGTTATTTAGGCATGTTCTGTATCATAACAAAACAGATTAAAAAAAAGTTACAAGAATTGAACAGTTCCTGAACTGGGAGGATGTAAATTAAAAAAAAATACCCAAAATACTGTAACAAATGGTCAGAGCACTCAATTAAGGGAAACATGAGCATTTCATATTCATTCCACTGGTGCATACTCACTAGAAAAGGAAAAGAAAAACAACAAAGCAAATTTTTGGAAATGACAGTGAATAACATGAAATTACGTGTAGCAAGATTCCAAGAAAAGCTGTTCTCATGTCCAATAAAGCAATTAATTCTGGAGTAAGGAGACAGAGCAAGCAGAACTTGTGGGAGATGGACAGCAGAGATTGCAAGCAAAGAGCGTGAGAGCTAAACTATAAAAAAGGGAGTTTGGGAACTAACTGTAGATAAGCAGATTAGCTGAAAGAGGTTCCCTACAAGCCTAACTTTGGCATTCAGGTCCTCCAAGCTGATGCAAGTAGGCCCAGAGACTGAAGGATTTAAAAGTTGTTTTTCATTGCCTTGGATTTCAAAACACTGCGGCACCACCTTGCCCTTTAAAAAGTTGGCAGCTCTCTGCAATTTTTATTAAAATATCTGTGATGCTTCTTTTTAATTTGTCAAGCGAGGGCCAACACAGGTGGCAATTCAGAAGAGAAAGATGCATCTGCAACAGAAGCAACCTCTGAGGACATTACCCTGCTGTCAATGTTCATTGAAAACTCCTACCAACTTCTGTGAGATTTTTTCACGGTTAACGATGCTGAGTGTCACTCCAGATTCTCTTCACCTCCTCGGGAGGTAAACAATAATCCTCAAACATTGAGATAAATTCACTTTGCTTTATTTCCACTTTCTTCGGGAATATCTGGAAGAAATAAAGATACCTGTCCAGTTCAAATGTGATTTAATAAAACAGTGCATTCTATAAAACCCTGCAGGTTAAGGCAGTATCCATGGCCACCCACAACCGCCTTCCATGGGGGGAATGAGCTACAAAGGCATCAAAGACATGATATATGGCCCGAAGGAGACACCATAATGACCTAGAACAGTTGCCAGTTGTCTTATCCAATGGAAAGACCAGCTGAAGAGCTCGTAGAAAGGCAGATTTTGCACTTAAATAAGCCTGCTCATATTAACTTAAAAATGTATGCAACTAGAACAGAAAAGAAGTCATCTAAATTCAAATCAACCAGAACACTAAGGTTTTGTATAAAGTTTCATCTCATCTTGTAATCTGAAGAAAAAAAAAAAAGAACAAAATAATTTATTCAAGGGCTACCAGTAAGAGGACACCACTGTGCTGCTTAGGAGCTACTTTGGAGACCAAAGTGCAGTCAGCTGTCACATAACATCTCAATTCAGTTAACTTGTATTGCCAGTCATGTCAAACCATTCCTCCTATATCCCCCCAATTCAACCATTTATCATGTACTTATGGGTTACATACAGTACTTAAAAGTTATTTTGTAATCTAAACTCATGAGCACCTTTTGTGAATTTAATTTTCCCCCTAAAATAACGGCTGCCCCCTAAGTTGGCAGTCTTTAAGGCTGCAGTAATTTGACTTTTTTTTTTCCCAAGAAAATCATAATATACATTTATACTTTACAGGATTTTTTCCACACATGAATGAAAATAAAGTTCATGAATGTTCAAGGTAAAAGGATTTTTAAAAGAATTTGGAAAGTTTTAAGATAAATAGAGGTAGGCCAATAAATAATTTGTCATGATAAGGAGTGAAGGCTCATCTGATTTTACCATTCTTTAAATGTGTAGTCCCTTGTAAGTTTTGATAACAGAATCACTTGCATAAAAATTCTTTGAGTTTATCATGCAATTTGTCAGCACCAGCATCAGTGTCAGTGTGGCTATACACAAATATCTGCAGTATATTATATCTCATCTGGTTTAGTTTCATATACTTAGATGGAACATGCAGTTTCTACCAGATGAAGTTCCAGTATCCTTCCATTTACTTTTATTCCTAAAATATGGCTAAAATATTTTCCAAGATTTTGCTCCTACACCTGGAAGTTGTGAAATCAAGAGAAAAGAGTATGGAAGATAGGAAGAAAAATTAATTTATAACCAGCATCTTCATAACATTACACATCACTAGCTGGCTGAAGATAATAAAGTTATACATCCTGATGAAACGTCCTGGAGGAATAACATATTTTACAACATAAAACGTGAAAGTTTACATCTCTTTCTAGTTTTAATTTGTAATGCTTTATGAGCAATACTCATGTAAGGCCTATTCCCATAATGATGACTTAACTCCTATCTCCAGAGAAGTTAGATCTACTTGTCCAACTACAAATCACAGTAGAATGATTTTAGAAGGAATTATTGGGTATTGTGTCTTATTTAAATTTATGTGAACTTCAAACTATCTATCTGCCCTTTTTTTAGTTCTCTCTTCTTTAAATAAAACCAGAATAATAGACAGTTTTTAATAGTGAACACTGAATACTGAATATTTCTATAGGAAACATCACATCAAGGTCAAGAGAGCTGGTAGGAATTTAGGTGATGCAATTGAGATCAGGCTATATATGTTTTTATGCCTGGGGAAAGGATAGATTTGCTTTCATGATGTTATTATTCCTCTGAAGACTGTCAAAGAAGAAGCACCTGCTTTTATCAGCCTTAAAACGTGTGCTCTTCAGAATGACGAGAGTAGCTGTTCTCATTTTCAAAGAACGAATGAATGGTCAAGATTAAAAGTTTAGCAAAATAACAAATACATTAACAGGCTCCAGCAAAGGAAATCCTAAGTCCTAAAACATATTAAAGTTATCAGGACTTCCCAACAGCACAGCTTTTTCCTATTATTTGTCTTTGGTACCAGCAGTCAAACATGTGGCCTCTAATTGTTAATCTGGTCTTTTGTGATACTGTTAGCACACAACAATTTCATAGAGACTGACAGACTGTTTCTCTATGTCCCCACAATGTACTGCTCACCTGCAATTAATGATTTTATGTAATTTCTTCCATAGCTTTAAAAATCACTCAAGTATGTATTCTAGTAGACTTAGGAAAACACCTATAACTCCCTTTAATTATTCTTTGCTGTTTCTCAAATACTTTTTTAAGAGATGTACCATCTAAGATGCCATCAGCAGAATTTCTGATGTTGGTAACAAGCCCTTGACTCAATAAGTACTATAATACTTCTGCCACCCACATATCTGACCTTTAGAAATAACAATATGGAGTGTTTTAAACAGAGTAATTTGAGTTAAATAACATCTTGAAGAAGTTAGAGGTATCATTTGTCTAAACAAATTTCCAGAATCGTTGCAAGAACAATATATGCTCAGTGCCCAATCTCTTACCAAGTGGAAATCTGTAGAATTTTTTTTCTGTTCATACAATTATTGTTGTGCTTCTTCCTAACTATTACCCAACAACTCCAAAGATTTTCTTATGTTTTATACTGTTTATACTGTTTCATATGTTTTATACTGTTTGATTTTTCTCTCCTGTTCTGCACTATTTTCTTCTAGTATAGTTATCATTTTATAGCAAAGAAAGTCCCTTCTGAGTTCAGGCAGTTTTAGCTGAAACTTCACTCACAGCTCAAAACCACCGGCCATCCGAGGACAGAGTAAAAAATGTAATAAAGATGTACCTAAACAGGAAAACTTAACAAATTTTCCCTGAAGTTTGTCGCATCTATTCAGTGGATTTACTGAAATTGTTAGAAAATGACATTTTGGATTTTCACAAAAGGTTGACATATTATTGCGCCACTTTTTGAAATACCAGTAATTTGGGCTTGGAAATTTGGCTATTAAGTATGGCTTGAGGCAGAAAGAAAATGAATAAAGATAAAACATCTCATTGTTCTAAAAATGATTGTCGGTTTTCAGTTTATAATGTTTTTGAGTTTATGATGTTTGAGACAAGCATCATCTCAAACATTATAAAGTGAAAACCTAAAATCAATGATAATGATAGGTATTATCATGCTGTTACATTTGTCATGTATTGCTTTCAAGAAAAGAACATCACAAAGTTGAGGAAACTTCCATGAAACAATTAAAATGCCTTGAAAAATTTATTTGAAGCTTGACTTTTTTTTTTTCTAAGAATTTAGATATTAAGTATGCTTTTCTTTTTTTGCACGTGTGTGTAAATATTTTAGATTTTTTTTTCCCTGTAAAGGCCTTAGAGTTGTGTGATGAACAGAGTTTACAGATTTTTAGAATCTCTTCAAGTTCCTGAGAAGTACTTTTCTGAGAAGAAAAAAAAAAAGCCTCAAGAAAGTGGTTCAGAGGATAAATCATCTACAGAAGCTTAGGTAAGTAAGAGATCTTCACACTATATGTTTGGCTAGCTAAAGCAACTTTCATTTCTTCTAAAAAAATAAATGACATAAAACAAAATTTTCAGAAGAAAATTAATGGAATCCAAAAATTGTAACAAACTATACAACCAGATTATCATAGCAGAGTGATTTTCTGGAGTGATTTTCTACCCAAACCACATTTTTACAGCTTACAACTCCCTCTTCTCCTCTTCTGGGGAATTTAATACTTCACATTACAGCTGGCAGCTGGGTGAACGAGCCCCATGGATCTCTACTTCAATGAGTTCAGCCCTTCGAGACATTCCCAGGCCCTGCCAAGGGCCAAAGGGTTTTGGGAGGAAGGTGGTTGTTCTCAGGTCTTAACACATTGCCAGGTGGCACCTTCCTAGTTGAGATGAAGGGATTGGGGTGGTATCTGGTTTGCTTGACTTAGGAGCAGAAGCATCATTAGCAAATGACAAGCTGATAAGCAGCCTAGGATCTCTGCCACTAACTCTCAGGATAATGAGGGGAAGCGTCATTCTAATGGAGAATTTCAATAAATCAAGTTTCAGTGCTGAGAGTGCAGTATATGCATTGATTGCAATTTGCATTTGAAGCACATGCAGTGAAACTCCCTTGTGGGATGTTCAAGAAAACTTCACGGGAACAGAGTCAGCACTTGTTTTATCAATGAGATTCAAAGTCCTTATCAGCTCAGAGGATAATTTTATATAAACTTTCTTGAAAGATACGCTGCCAGAAACTTCAGGGGATTTTATTTCAAATTCTTGGGTGAATCTGAAGTCTTAGCAGAAAAAAGGACGCTCTTGAAAACTTTGAAAAAATGTTTCTGAGATTTTGGAAGAATTGCTGCTGGCTGGTTGCAATATTAATCAATATCAACAACTAATTTGGCTGTTTTTAAAGAGATCATCTTCATCAGAGTACTAGTAATATGAATGAAGGAGTCAAACATTCTATTTAAAAAGTAGATTGGCTAAGGAGACGCTTAGGTTTCCCCTGGATCCTACAGTAGACAGAGATCTTCAGCAGCCATTCAGGGTTCTGCCTGGCAACCCTACAGCTAAAAAACAGGCATAATAGACCAGAACCTGTAAAATTTGGTACTTAACTTTACCCAAGTGTCTGAACTTGCATATTGGAATAAGCTTTCTTATACATTAGAATGCATTGGTTAATCAAACTGCATCTTTGGGATTTCTAAAATGCAAAGGGCTTTGACTCATTGAGCAAGTATTTTAAAAATTGTCTGATTTATATTTTTCATTTATGACAGCCACATCCTATCTTCTTATGAATTCACCATTTCACTTACAAGCTAGAGATTTTTCTCATTTCTCTGAGATGATAAAAAGACGGAGCTAACATTGTATTAATAAATACTAATTTAATAATAAATAAATAATCTGCCAGAGTGAGGAATTAAAAAAGGAAGAAGATCAGTTAGATGTTCCACTATTTGACATTCAGGTAGGTGCGCAGAAGGGATCCAATTCACACTCCTACTGAGAGAAAACATTTTTCATCCCTGGCCAAACATTATCAATTAAATTTTACAAAATACAGAGGATTTAAATGGTTTACAGCGAAAGAGCTACAAGACTCCCTTTCTGTAAATCTTAGAGAAGGAGATGGCTCTCCACTAAACCAATAGAACCATGGATGATCATTACATGCTTGCTCTGTTATTTTTTTTCCTCTCCACCAATTATTGGCCACTATTTGAGGTAATAGACTGGACTACCCATAGCTTCAGAGTGACCCAGTATAGCTATTCTTTCCATTTTACATAGCACACAAAGCATAATGTACACATCCAGAGGAAGATACAGACAGAAATGGATAGGTAGTCTTCTCTTTTTACAGGCTTTCTGGGAGGGGATTTCTCAGTGTGAAGAGAAATAAGAAAAGTGATATTCGTAAAGGAAATCAGAAAGATTACTCATAGCACACTGGTTAAATAAATCCACAATGCCTAAATGTCTTATACAAATTGCAGGATTGAAACCCTGCCAAATACAGTACTAGAAAACCTTTAAACTTCTCTAATGGCTTCACCAAATATGTGCTGTCAAACTCAAATTTAGCTCAAACATGAACCAAGAGGAACTAAGAGAAAAAAATGATTGCATGTTTATATGATTTCTTAAGAGGAGAAGCTTGAACATTGTAGGTAATTGAGGGAAGAAAAATGAAGAGAGGAAACTAAGTCTAACTTTTCAAAAATATTTGCATTTTTCCTTTTCAATGAGTATGGAAAAAAGATGCAAAGGAGTGATGTGATTTATATCTTACAAACTGGAACTGCTTTATTTACATAATAAACTAATAAAATCAAGCAGAAAACACAGATATGAGAAAGTGCTGTACTTGGGCTTTTGTCTAGATAGAAGAGAAAAC
This sequence comes from Tinamus guttatus, assembly GCF_000705375.1. The sequence continues at coordinate 119,473 of NW_010589596.1, forward strand.
TAAAGGGACACTTTGCTTTTTTAATTTACACATCCATCTACTTCAGGCTAAGCTGGGCAGCTCTGCAGGCTTCCCTGGCTGTATTTAGGGCCAGTAGTTACCATAAGAGTTACTATAGCCAATTGGGACTATCATGGGACTGCCACCTCCTTAAATATGTAGATGCCTGCACTTTAGCACTCAAAATTCAGGTGTTTAAAAACCCTGAAGCTAAATTCCACCCTTTGTACATTAGTGATTGCTAATTATCATTAATTATCTCAAATGGAGCATTTAATCCTCGCTGAAGAGAGATTTATCTTATTAAGCGAAAGTGGAAAAAGAAGCTTTGGGAACAAGAACTTCTTCCTGTCGCTAAAACACTTTTAATTGTCTCATTAAAGAATATATTGTGCTGCACTTACAGATCCTGAAAGAAAATGAACACCTGTACAGAGGCAGCATCAGATCCGCAGGCAGAGCCAAGCCAAAGGAAAACAACCTGTTACATTATCCTCCAGAAAACAGCTTTTTCTAAAAGATACAGGTGGCCGCCTAGTTTATGACTTCAGCTCACATATGTATTTGCTCTCTAGGTGCTCAGTCAAGACAGTCTTCATCTTAGTTCCTTACTGCAGATTAATTATTTACCTGTATGTACATATATGTGTAATTACCTGTATTTACCATTTCTCCAAACAAAGGGCTCCAGAAGAAGTTCGAAGGCTTTAAGACAAAGCATTAGTAAAACAATTAGGGGAAAATAAGCTCATGTATTACATTTTCCCACCCCCAAAATTAAAAAATAAAAGTCTTTACATGTGCATATGTTTAGTCTCCTCAAGTTGTCTATCTTGAAGGATAATTTTTAAAACTGCGTATGTTTCTTGTCCTCATGGGGGCAAACTTCCCTTTTGTGTCTGTCTGAAATTTAGTACATTAGCACTTGATTATTCATTTTTTTTCTCTAAGCCTAAGTCTATGAGATAAAAGAAGCTACAGGAGAATTTGCAATATTTCATTATCTTAACAAATCTGCAAAGCACACAACTGTTTTTAAACACGCACATTTTAGTGCAAATATAATTCATAAAGAGAAGCAATAGCTACACTCAAAAGTCCATAGCATGGGTAAATACTGCAACTTAAAAGATTCTTAAAGAGAAAGCTCTTTGAATCTAGAAAAAAATCATATTTTATTAGTAAAAATAAATAAAGTTGTAATACCTGAAAAAACGAATTTACAGACAAAACTGTAAAATTTAAAAAGTCCAGAGAGGCAACTATTAAAAATTGTGTGTCTAACCAGCCACCTAGAACAGAAATAAAAAAAGGAATTATATAAAAAAAGAGAAATATAAAATAAAAAATAATATGTTAAAGTTCAGAGAATAACTAGATCTCTTCTTTGTAAGCTGCAGAATAAATGGTGGGGAGGGAAACAGAAAGAGAATAACTCAGATCACCTGCGGTGTACCATTAAAAATATAAATCTCATTCTGGAATCTGGCATGTGGATACATGCTAATAATAGAAGCATATCCAGATATCTAATACCTAAGAACAATGTATCAAAAAAGAGGGACTTTTGCTAAAAACAATAATTATTTTTAGAATGGCATTAATTGTTAAGCTGATTTTTACTTCTCATCTAGTTATAAATTATATATAGGTATATAAATATCGCTATATAAACTAGAATGATGGTAACTCTAGGTCTATCTGACATTTTGGTAATTACCTACTTTTCTTTATCTGTTGTCCCATTTAAGTTACCCACAGCAGTTCAGACAGCTCAAAATATAGGGAAGAGCACAGTTCTTCAAATCGCTATTGCATTACTGCTCAGAAGTCACATCTTTTAATTACTACCTTATCACGAAAAAGGTGCTTTTAAAATTACTCATCAAACTCTGTTCTCTGTATCCTTCAGCATATCTTCACTCATAGAAATCCAAGGATGAATCAGCTAGTGAGTTTTTTTGAATGTGCTGAGTGATATACATATTTATTTTCCCCAGTTCATTATTTTTCAATATTTGAGACACTACATGAAAATCAGCATTTATGATATTTACAGTTAACACTGCCAAAAAACATTACGTAGACATAGATTAAAATTTATGATTGCCTTCAACATAGACTGCTGTTTTTTAACTCTGAAAACAAAGTCTTTGATCTTAAAACAATACTTTTGGGTATGTATAGTTAAAGATGCTGATCTCTCAGACCAGTTGCTTCCCTGCACTTCAGGCTGCCTCTGGTGTTTCTGCACTGATGCTGACACAACCACTCGTTTGGATTCCTGGAAACTCGCACAGTAAACACCAAGCTGCCACGCAAGGGGGAACTTACTGAGCTTGCAAGAGACAATCTATTCGATGGCTTTATGTCAGAAGGGGTCATAAGTAAAAAATCAGCTTCTTTTATTCTTCATGATCCAAAGTATGTAAAAGCATATGGTCTTCAGTCTTCCATACAATTTTTTGTAGATTTGAAGATATTTCTTAACCAGAGCTGTTGATTTCTTTGATTTTTACTCACCAGAACAACAAACAGTACAGCAACCAAACTATTTAAGTGCAGACCTCTATTGAAATATTGTAGAGGGCTGACCTTTTATTGCTGTTATTTTGTTATTTTA
>NW_010589599.1:0-37501 GCF_000705375.1 Tinamus guttatus
GACCTGCTGGAGACGCTATTAGAAGAATGTCTTAAAGAACGATCATAACATACATAGCCTTAATTTGGTTAGAAAGCGACAGCTGCTAAGCAATAGCAACTTGGGTTTCAGCCACCAAGAACACACACAGGGTCCTGGGGAAGGCCTTCAGCGAAGCCAAGATCACAGCACCTTCGTTGCTATGAGTGCTGGAACTAAACAGCTCAACTTATCTGCAGAAATAATCAACTAAAATCACCCTCGACTGAAGTGCAAGCATGCCCAGGGATGATAGGATGATATGGTCCAGGACAGTGTGGCAGGGTGTTTCACGATCTGCTTTGGTGCTCTGGGCCAAGGAATCAGCCCTGGGCAGACCCAGAAGCCTCTAAAGTAAGTTCTCCAGCTATTTTCCTTTAGTTTTCTCACTTGGGCATATAGTTCTTCCCAAAACTCTGAGAGAAAGTTATAAATAATGAACAAGAATCACTAAGAACTGCCAACACGGAGCCAATATGATCTGTGAGAAACTGAGCTTAGGCTGCATGTTGCAGTCAGTTCTCCTGACATTTGCTCCTCTTGGGCTTTTGGACTGTAAATTCGGATGTTCCAAGTTTACAGCATCTCCTCTATATCTGTGCATTAGTCAGATCATGGTCTCCTGAAATACAATACTAGACTTAATACGAAAGTAATAGGAAAATTAGCATTACAATTATTCTACAACCAAGTAGCAACAGCAATTTACTACTGCTTAGTAGTAAAATTGGTAGCATTTAAAATAATGCATGAAGAAAGGGCACAGTCTAGGACAAGAAGAAACTCCAAATGAAAATTAGGGCAGCTTGATCTGGAAACACCACAGACAAAGAATTTTTCATCCTGTTCTCTTTTTTTTTGTGACACATAATAACATCAAGAAGGAGCAAAAACATTAAAAAGAAAATACAAACAATAAAGAAACAGACATTTGAGTGCAACAAGCAGGAAGATCAAGAAATTAACTCTTCCATAGATAATGACTCTATTCATGTAACTGATAAATAAACATTGTGATGATAGCTACAAAAGACCTCTGGAAATCACTAACCTACTGTTGATACTCTATAAGTGGCCTACCAATTAAGTGGCAATGTATGTCTGCACTGTCAAACTGTACTGAATCCAAGAGCCATGATTAATTTGCATATATATTTATTTCCATTTATATGAATCTGCATTGCCCTGAAGATGCTTCTAAGACTAAACAGAACATGTTGCAGCATGAATAAAAAATATCACATTTCAGTCCATAACAATACAATCCGTGAATAAGTCTTGTAGAATTGAACTTTGCTGTTTATATCGTATGAAACGTAATGTTACCGTGAACAGAATCTCTGCGACTCTTTCCAAGATACCCACTCACGCTTTCCTTGGTTGTCCCCCTCTGCTTTTCTTTCATCCACTTGACTACAATTAACAGGAATACAATACATCCCTGGAAAGGAAAGTATTTGGCTGAAAAATAAAATTTCCTTATACCAAGACTGATCAGACTATAATATATAAATTTCAGAGTCATAATGGTAGAAAATTACCAGTTGTTTGCCAAATGGATACTGGAAAAATCTCTAGACAGTATACCAGGAGGAGCATCATATTTAGAATAGATAACTACAGCCCCTCCTAGGTAGGATATCTAAAGTAGCCAACTGTGGAGTATATACATGACACTGTTATGGTCTCCCTGATCCTTAGGGTCATGGTCTTTTGCACTGTGACTCCACATTTCAGGCCAAGACTATTTTTCTTCTATTATTGATAATTCACATCAAGAAATTATATATTTTGTTTGGTTTTATCCATCTTCCTTGGCCAGGAGGTCAAAAAGTAGGGAGCTAACGTGTCATAAGATTGGAAGGGTCTTTTATCACCCTAATTACACATCAAGCCTATTTATATCCCTGGGACCACAGATGCTGCTTTCTTCACTGACTTCTTTAATATATATGTATTTTTTTTACACATGTATTATTTTTCCTGTGGCTCCAAATTATTCCTGGTAGATCCTTTTTGAAGTTAACTTTTTTTCTCAATAAGTTCACAGCTCACCTTTACTTTAGGTCTTATAAAAAGACCTGCATGTCTGAAGCTTGACTTTTCTCAGTACTTTAAAGCTATGGATTATCTACTGAGAAAAACAAGAGGCATTCTTACTTTGTACTTGTGCTGTGCCTTAATTAATGTCCTCATTAACCTGTAAGTAATTAACATTCTTTGCATTTTTATATCAGTGTTTATTTATCTAAACACAAACCAGATATTCTCATCAGCTATCAAACCTCTATTTTGTTTCTCTTCATTGAACTTATACTCATTTTTGTTTCATCAGTCTGCATCCTGTACAACACATGACATCCTAATGTACCCAGAAAGTCGGTAGGTTTATTGCAGTAGCTGGTTTTGCACATACTGCTGGTGAGAAAATGTTAATATCAGGAAAATTAAAACAAAATATTATTTTGACTGGAATTGTTGAAATGGGTGAAAAGCCAACATTTGTTTGAAAAATATTTAAGAAGGACAGTGTATGTATAAGGTAAAAGCTAGTTCATGAGCCACTAAAAATAGTTCATACCTATCAAAAACACATAGAGTTAGGCCTTTTTCATGGCAGCACCAAAAAAGGAAACTTGCTAATACTAACACTGCTCAGAAAAATATCCAAAATTTTATGGTTCCAGTACACTGGAGTCGAAATACTTTGTGTAGACATCAGGTCCCAACAAAACTTCACCTGAACTCAGCAGGGGAAACATTTATTTGGCATATGTTATGGCCAACATATTGGCCATGTCCCGTGGCCACAATCCGGTGACCCAGTCAGGTGGGAGCTGCAGCTTTGGGACCAGCAAAACTACCCAACATCATGGAAGAACTGTTAAGGTGGAAGACTTCTGAATTTGTCGCTTTTCAGATTTGGAATTAAATAGGATGTCAAAATCCTCCCTGAAATGAATTTTAATCCTTGAAGTTATAGTTTTGTATCTTTTAAATAATGTAGTACCTTGGAAAAAAAGGGAAGAAAATGCCTCTTCTCAGGGGGCGGGGGGAAAAGATGATTTCTGAAGGAAAACAGAAAAGAGGAATGGAGAATACAGTAAGGATGTCTTTTAAAATGATAAGTCTAAGAACCAAAGAAGCTATAAATGATTCTTCTTTGGGCATTAATCAGCTGAATCTGATGCCTGATGACTCACTGCATAAGTGAGATACTAGTTTATCTCTTTACTGTGTACAAAAATATCTGTGTACCATAGCAGAGTGCAGTGATGTCTATCTCTCTTCACAGTCAAGAAAAAGACAAATGGACAGTCAGGTATCCAGGGGGTAGAAGTACATGTAACTGAATGCAGCCTGACTTAACGAGCAGAGGGTCTTACTTTGTGTGTCATGTTTTATGTGTCTTGCTGTCTACTTAAAAACTACCTATTACCCTTCCCTCTTGCTGAAAATCTTCCTGAAGACAACAGCCATGACTTTCCAACTCAGTAATCGATTTAAAAGCTTAAGATAAAAATGTGACTTAACAAAAATTAGAAACTTTTATTATTAAGTTTCAAGTTTCTATTAAGTTTCTACTTGGCATAAAAAATAATCTTTTTGGCCAAAATGAACTTGCCTTTTCTTCAATTGGCAACAATCTTGTTTACTGAATGAATGTGACCTTATTTAGATTTTGGTGGCTTTTGCATTGCTATGTGTGAGTTACAAAGTAGGTGATGTTATCATCTGCTTTTTGATTTCCAGCTTTTAATCGTGAGCAATAAAAATAGAATTGAGTTTGCTGCATGGCCAAAGTTCTGAGACTCTGTCTCCAGGTATGCCAACTGCCTTATTTTCTATATGCAAAGCCAACTTTGTGAGAAAACAAACAAAAACACAGACACAGAAGACAACTTTTCAAAAGTTCAAAATTTTGCTGAACTTGTTTTCCAAGTAGCTAAGTCAATGGAAAAACAGGCTGTGGAGATAATACTCTGCATTAGAAATGACTCACCAGACAAACAATAGCCCTTTTCTAGTCAGGCTTTCTTTGATCTCAAATTATGTTTCCGACTATCCCTTAATCTGAGTCACTACTGGTTTGGAGTAATATTTACATGCAACTTTCCATCACCACACATTAAAAACGAACTAAGCAAGAGGAAATGGGGTCAGTTGAGAGACTGTTTTTACTCACCTCCTTTTTTCATATCTTCATTTTAGTACTCCTCCTCCCTCCTATTATGATATTCCTATTGATAACTCCTCTTCATGATTCACACAGATCACACTCCAATGAAATATCTGGAACTTGGTTTTCACTTTCTGAGCACTGCTCTGCTGGCTTCGCATCCTGCCTCCCTCGGGCTATTCCGCCTGTGACATGGTTGTGACAGGGAGAGGGTTTTCGGCATTTCTAGGGTGCTTAATGGAAAAGTGCCTTGATAAAAGGCTTGGGATGTTACCTTACTACAGATGACAGGAAAAAAAAGGGCAAGGTAAATTATAAAGTCCTAAAGGCAAGACAAAATAAGTTAATGGTGCTCTGTAAGGTATAGAAATTCATAAAGGGTAATCCAGGAGAGGAGAGAAGGTTGTTCTAGAAGATCAACTCATGACAAAAGACCTCTCTTAAAAAAAAAAAAAGGAAACAAACAAGCAAACTAACAAAAACAAGATGATGGCAATGACCGAAAGAAAGGAAAGAAAGGAAAGAGAACAGCATTAATAGAAAACTTGAAATGATTAAAAAATGAAGGCTTAAGTTATGTAAGTTTGAGCAACCAGAAAGCTGGGAAAAAAACCCCCGACATATCCCATATATGCAGTTTTATGCAGACCATGGGCTGCAAACTGTGCACTTGGAAGTCGCAGAAAGTTTTAGCTTTTATCAGCTAGTAATAGAGAGAAGATTTCTCTGTGTATATATATATATATATTCATTTTTTAATGTAGATCACCCGTAGAGACAGAATCATAGTGTGGAAAAAGCTACATAAGAATTCGCTTTGCAAAGATCTTCCTTCCTAAGAACTGCTTTTGAATCTGAAAAAAAAAAAAGGTGCACCTACAATCCTGAAAAAATAATGAAAGGAAAAACAACAGAAAGGAAACCTGAAGCATGGTTCTTGTAGATGAAGGTCAGTGGAGCCAAAGGGTTGAATAGCAATGGGGCATAGTCTGATGAAATAAATGAAGGGTTTTTGCATTGCAAGGTTAAGTATTGAAGTATGGGGTTTGCCTCAGCTATTCTCTGAAGATCTGATCTGTCCTTTCTGTTCCTAGCCCATAATAGAAAAAAATGACATTTCAGCATCCCTTTCCTTAAATTTCCTGTGATAAATATTTCATTTTACTATGCAAAACTGAGTTCAATGTCCTCTTTTCAATTTTCAAGAGACAGTTGAGCACCACAGGACTGGCTTTCCAGCACATGTCCTGAGCTTTCAAGGGGAGATGAGCTGAAATCCACAAGTGAAGTTAACTTTTTTGCAAATAAATAAATAAATAAATAAATGAAAGACTAGTGAAGTTGCAGCAGCTGGGCAAGTGAGGGAAGACTGTGAGCCAGGAACTCACGGATCCTGCACCGTCTTTGCTGCAGGTTTGATGTGAAAATCTTGGGCAAGTCATAGTCTTTCTGCCTCAGCTACTCCATCTCCGCAAGGTTAAATACAGCTGTACTCTTCCAAGACAACTTCTGAGTTCTTATTTTTGAGTTTATTTGGCCTTCCCGGCTGAAGCGGCCGCAATGGGCCCACGGGGAGCAGTTGTGCAGTGGGGATGGAGAGCGGGACAGGCCAGCTCGCGGGTGGGCTGCGTTTGCTGCTTCCTGCAGCGAGGAGGCCGCGGCAGCGGGCGCCCTCGGGCCGCCTCAGTGCTCCAGCTGCCCCTCTTGCACTTACAGACTCATAAATAGAGTTGTTATAAATATATTGGTTAGAAAATATAATATAAGGAAAGTATTAGTCATGCGCTGTGTTTTCCACTTTTCTGTCCTAGATACAAAAACAGATATATTCTAGGCATCCTAGCATCCTGTGACACCTCATTCAAAATCAGTAGGGACAGAATTTTAAATTCTGTTGAATTCTCTTGGATACAGGATTTTATTTCACTCATAGGCTGCTATTTATAGAGGAGATTTTCAAACATATCAGCAGAGATGCTCCCAGTAATAAAGACTCTGCAATTTAAAGACCAGACCCAACACAATTTAAAGACTAAACTCAACACACAGCAAAATCTACTGGTAGTTACAGCACTTCAGCAATGCTTGGAAAAATAAGTCACGTTCAAAGCAAACAGAAGAATGAAGCAAGGGGAACAATATGCTTTTCATTTAAATTAGAAGTCATTTAAAGAGAAGGTGATAACACAAAGTATTAAAAACATGTTGCTATTCACCAGTAACATATTCTACTATAAAAGCTAAATGTTTTCCTTTCACAAGACTATCTTTATAGGATCATTTGAAGTTTGTTTTTTTCCTTTTATGTGCTGTCACAATTTCAGTTTTCACTGGAGTTGATGATTTGAGAGATTTTGAACACATTCAAAGCTGACTGAATAATTCTACCAGTAAAGAAAATAGGAAGAAATCAGACTTGGGAATGTATTCCAGTACACAGAAACACATGTGTTACCACTAAAAAGCTATAGGCACAGCTCTATAGAATTACAGTCTCTCTTTTCAGTGTCCTGTGAGATAGACTTTTGGCTGGGGGTAAGGGAAGGGTAGGAATAGGCAAGCATAAATTTATTGAATTAGCTTCTATTTTCAGGTCAGAAGCAGGCACACTTAGAATATATTTCTGTAATTATTATATATGCTTTGGTTAGTCCTACACTAAGGTACCATGCTGCCCAAGTCAATATATAAACTCTGTTTCCATGGCACCATTTGCCTTCTGATGCCATTTGTTCTGTGTGCAGAAAATCCTGAGAAATGCTGCACCTTGGTACCAACACTGAGTCATCATAAGGTACGGGAAAGTGGAAACAAAGCAACATGAAACGTTATCCCCTGATTTCTTGGGTCAGCACTTTGTTTGTTTGTCTCCTGGGCTCTAGACTGTGCTTATTCTTCAGGAAGAACCAAATCACTACATTTTACCCCCAGCATTGTAATATTATTTAGGCTAAATGTCTATGATACTGCACACAAAGCAAGTTAGATATGAGCTCTAACTACATCAGCCAATTAAACAGCGCCCAGGCTCTGGTGTATAATGGTTAAATTGTCTACACTGGCACCTATATGGCTAAATTGTTAGATTGCTCTGTATCATCTTTTTGCCCGTGCACTGTCTTAAAACATTCCCAGCAATGATATGGAAACCAGATGCTTTCAAGGACATGAGCAGTTCCCTGCCGCTCTCAGTATATAGACTGCAGGGAAGCGTCCATCCATGAATGCATCCATTTTCTTTCATCCATTTTCTAGAACAAAGATAGGACCATGCCAGCACCATTCCGGGCCAGGTTTACTTTACTAGTGTATAAGTAGCTAAGGCATAGGTGCAGGAATGTTAAGGCAAGAAATAGCACTAAGCCACCCAACCCAACATGTTATTTAAAGGCATACAACTGCCAATATCGGACCATACTTCTTTATTCTTTGGGAAGATACTATGGGTGAGATTTGATTGACAACTACACTCTTAAGGTAGGTGCCTATCTGTGTGCTGGGCACCCGGGCTGCCATATACTCAGAGGACATTTATTCAACACCGTCAACGGAGACTGTGCTGTATGGAAGACTGAATCATCCAGGTTTCACTAACGAGACCTTAATTGACTATATTCAGAAATTGGACATCTAGCTTTTGTGTAGACACCTGTATTTGACATTTTAATCATGAAACGAGTTCTACCTAAAACATTATGTTCCTGATTTCAAAATTGCACATCAAGCTACAAAAGAGAAAGATGAATCAAAAAATAAGAACCTGCATTTTCAATTGATATTCAAAATCTCATTCTTCCTTCTCAGCTCTAGCGTCCTGGCTGACTTTGGCTGCATGACCCAACCGAGTCTCTTGGGCTGCCTCTTAAATAGCTGCCATCCATGCACGGAGAATATTTTGGCTCCCATCCATGCACAGAAAAAAAGAGTGTGAGGGAAAGTAGGTCACTCCAGGATGCAGATGGACTGAACATCTCTGGACTCGAAAGTACTTCAAAGTTCTCTCATGTAGGTTCCCTCTATGTATGTCCCTCTCCTCTCTCCTCTTGGTGAGGATGGACACTGTTTTTCCACTCCTATGTTAAATTTCTTCCTGGCTCCCAGGAACACATCTGGAATAACACAGAAGTTGCTCACTGACAATAGCCAAGAGGAATGTGCATTTCTCCCCCTTCCTGTTCAATCTTCCCTCTTTTCTCTTCCCATCCTATCCATATCCTCTGCAGACCCCTGAGGCTGGTTATAGAAGGACCCTGCCCATTCCTTGTGATTCTCTGTTTATCACGTTCTTTAATTAATAATCTTTCCTTCTATGCTAAATAGCTTCCTGCTGTTCACATTTTGAAGAGTTCCAACAGATTGAACAGTTTGTATCTGTTTGAGACGTGTTTTTCTGTGCAGATACCTGGTAGTGCTTATACCCCTCAGCTCCCATGTAGCTTTGGCAGGTTACAAGCCCCTGGCCATGCCAGCTCCGTGCTGAACCTTGCACTCTGGCGCAGCCCCTCACCAACCCACTGACGCTGCCAACCCGCTTCTAGCTGGGCAGGTGCCCCCTGCAAGCCCAGGAGCGCAGGCTGCAGCACAGCTCAGCACAGCCCCGCGTCACCTGTGCCATGCAGCACGTGCCGTAGGCTGAGCATGTCCTGAAGCCACCCAAGACATGGGTGGTTAAGAGCTCTCTCCGGGCTACCCACTTCTCATGCTGTCCCGCTGGTGGCTAACAGTTCTCCTGTATGCAGGTGAGTTTTCATTCGGATCTATAGCATTGTCATTTCCAGACTTTCCACTGGGGAAATTTATATCATCTGATGCATTTTAAGAGTTGATGATTGCATCATGCTCTTTTGCAGACAGCCCTAAAATTCACAAATGGTATGATGTTAATCAACAGATGAGTTGAGTCTGTCTTTTGGTTAGGCAATATTGATGCTGGAGATACCAAACCATGAGTTATTCGAAGTGCATGAATGCTGCTTTATAAAATACTGATATGTAATGATTTTCATAATAAATTACTTTTGAAGTTCCACATGTGTGAAAGTAGCTACTTGTTACTATTAAACTGCTAAATCATTATTAGCCAGTACTTCTTTGATGACTATCACCCAAAGCGTTTTAAAAGATTAATGTATAAGAAAAACGTGTGCCATGAGTAGAACCAGATAACTTTACTTTTTAACAAAGACTCAACATATATTGACTGATTTTCATTACCCTTGAACTGAAAATTAACTTATTGCTCAAATGATTTTGTAATTCATAAGATGATATTATTACAAGTGTCTGACTGTGAACAGGCAAATAGTGGCATCCTGACCTATCCATAATCCTTTTCAAATAAAGGGTAATATCTCATCTCTATGGGCTACAGAGGAGTAAAAAAAAAAAAAAAGCCAGAAAAAAAAAGGGCTCCGAGGGGAGACCCTTCCAATTATCCCACCAGTTAATGTTCTAGAGGGCTAGCCTGTTCATAAATACATGTATTTTTATGCAATTTAGTGACAGGAGTCCATGATTACCACGTTGACAGTTTCTCTGACAATATACTTGCCTTCAGCAATTTATGTTTCCTGTAATGAGAATCCTGGCCATTTTACTACATTTGGCACAAAGCACTTAGATAATATTCCGAGTCTGGAGAGCAACATAAGATAAATACTTTACCATTAATGGTGTCACTTTTCCCAACTTCATTTAGAGGCACTCAGCTGTGTTGCAGCTGTTACCAAAATATCACTAAAGGAACCAAGCAGTTCTCCCTTTCCCCTCCCAACCTGCATTAGATTTTTTTTTTTATTCCTTTCACAGAAAATTAATCCTTTGGCCTGTGAAAAATGTGAGATAAAGGTAATCTGTGCTAAATTACATAGTGTTCTAAAAATATCTTCCACTTCTTTCCTGCTTTTCCTTCTTGCATTTTCTTTGCTAATAAAAATACAAAACTGAAAGCCAGAAAGAGTAAAAGAGTCCCCGAAACTTTCTTTGTGATAGTCTACTTTTCTACAGCTGTAAAGCACCCTCTGCTTCATGTCTGTACACAACTTCATATACGTTTGTATGACTCTTATGTACTTCATATTTGCTTATAATTTATAACGTCCTGAACAGAAATATGTATGGTTCATGTCCTTGTTAGAGCACTAGTATAAACGTGAGCTACTACAACTGAAGAACTCATTTTGGCAGACTTTGTGTTAAAAACTTAGAGGAGTCCCCCTCAGGTCTAGATTTAAAAAAGGACCTAGATACTCTATTTGGTTTGATTTTTTTAGTATGTACCTACATATATGTGTATATATAAATATATACCTATATATGCCTACAGCTGACCCTATTAACATAGGCAGAAGTCCAAAGATTCAGATTTCAGATCTTCAGTCAGCTGCCCATCAGCATCAATATTACAAGCTCTACTGTATCCTGAGCATCAAATATTTTGTCCCTGACTTTGTATCCTGAAGTGGTGTAGATTCTCCCTGTGCACAAAGTCGGCCACTTTCACCTGTTTAATCTATTCTCTTGAACTCTACTCTTACGTTTCTGCACTGAGCTGCCAGACTAAGATATCCATAAATTTTCCTTTCTTAATATTTGTAATACATCAAATATTATCCAGCAACAATGCAACAGTGGTTCTGTGAACCAAGAAGTAAATATAATAAATATAGTAAATATAACCAAGAAGTTGAATATAATAATACTCTCATATTCTCTCTTTTCATCACCACATCTCAAAGCGCTAGGAAATTTAGGGTCATTATTCACATTTTATGAATAGGAAACAGTAGGGAAACTGTCTTGCTTGAAGTCATATAACAAGCTACTTGAGTAGCCAGGTCTTGTTAATGTTCACATCCTATCAGTTTACTGAAATAAGTGATGAACACATAAGAACTGTTGATGACTGAACCTTTAGGTCAGTTGCTCTTCATAGACTCATAGTTTTTAGTTATTTCTCTCTTTCAGGCTTAAGGATTTATTCTTGTTCTTTTATATCAAATAGAAACCTGTGATTTGGGATGCTTACCATTCAGATGAAAAAGAATCATAATAAAATTCAGTTAAGCTAATTCAGTATCCCAAATCCCTTTCACATTCCATTTGAGACACACAGTATTTGGGCTTTTATAGGAAATGCAGAGGAAACACTTGAGCTCAAGAAGCTGCTGTGTCTTACTCCCATTTGCACCACAAGTGTTTCCTTGTCTGGGCTCATTCAGTGTCTGAGTAGCTATTTATAAGCCGACATGTGTTTACTTGCCATCCTACATGGCTTATGTTTGTACGACAGGAAAAGCAATTAGCATGGTGATGAGCTTGACCTAATAAGCCCATTGCGAAGGAGGTGTAAGCCACATGGTGTTAGCCACATTTATGCAGCTTTCATTGCCCTGGAGTAGGACAGAGCAAGCTTGTGTCTACCTAGAAAAGACTCTTTTAGACCCAGAGCCTGCAACTGAGTGTCAGCTTCACGCAGAGGTTTGGTTTATATTGCAGCCAGCTACCAGCAGGTATTTCCAGCTGCATTGCTGCAGTTGTAAAACACTCAGCATAGGGAACAAAACAGGCGTACTGAGAGAGCCACACGGAGTTCCAGTCTACCAGGGCTGCTCTACAACCAGTACTTGCAAAAAACAGTGTAACAGTGGTTCAGAATGTGTACATTAGGTTCAGTAAGGATGTGACTTTCACAGACATTAAAATAGTGTAGACATATGGAGAAAGTCTGGTTCTGAACAGTTATTATCTGGATGCAGCATCCAAATGATGACTTCAATTTATTACCTTGAATTTCGATATGACGATTAGTCTTGGCTGACTACTTCAAAGAGTAACTATCCTTTGAAGCGGTTTCAAGCCTTTGCACACATCTTTGCCAAGCACCCATCACAGCCTTTTCCAGGAACCATATGGGGATAACACACATAAACTATGTCTTGAAGGCTCAAATCCATGTTAGAACGCAAAAATATCTTGCTGAGTCAATGGAGTTGCACGTGGTCCTCACTCTAAGCGAAGGAAAAGACTCCACATCTCTAGCTTCCTATTGCGCACATCTCTAAAGCTCCTCCCTGATTATATGTTGTCTAGATATTTTTCCCAATAAATAATATTAGAAATACTTTCAAGAAGTTATGTTATGCCACATACCTGTCACAGCCAGTCTGTAACACACATAGCCTAAATGTGACCGAAATGGCACAGCAATATAAAATGGCTATATTAAGAATGTAAAAGTAACAGGAAACTGTGAAGCTACATGTTTGAATACTCCTTGGTGGTACTGGCAGATCACACTGAGTGCTGCTTCCGCTGTCCCAAGCAGGCTGTAATCATGCCTGGGAGTCCACAGGAGCCCCAGAATTGCAGAAAAGACCTTAACTGAATTCAAATGCAGTAGATCATCTAAGAGAGAGCACCTCCCACACCAGGAATGGTAGAACAGCAAAGCTATTCAATGTATGCCAAGAGGAAAGGTGCTATAGTTGTTTCTCAGCTATGAGGACATATCTCTAAAATTAAAAAGAAAAAAAAAAAGAAAAAAAGAAACATTCCCAAACAACTTTTTGACAATGACATCAGTAAAGTGATGTTTCTGACTAGTCTCTCCACAACATCTTTCTTTGCTTTCACACACACACATCTCTCTCATTCTCCACTCATACTCCACTTAAAATTTCAATGGATTCAATCCACCACAATTTGTATATTCAGTGGGGAAAAAAATCTCACCCTGAACTGTTTCTCAGTATTAGTTCAGAGAGTTTGGTTAGTTAGCCTCCGCTTTCTCATAAAAGTATTTTGAAAACGTGTTTTGGGCCATAATTTTAGTCTTCATTGGAACTAAACCCAGATATTTCATAATTTGTCATGAGGAACATGAGATGGAAACACTGTTATTAGAGAATAGCCAAAGGAAAATGATCGGGTGCCCAACTTAGTGTCCATACTCTGCTTGCTTTGATGCAGGGACTCGACTCCACATATCTCAGTGACAGCTGAGTTCCATAACCACCAGGCTGAAGTTATTTTCCCTCCAGTTGGAACAGTTCCATCTTGTTTAAATAATTAAGTGTCCAGCAACCCGTGAAAAGTGTGTCTTTCTAATCTAGTGGCTATGGCATTCATCTGTCAAACTGACCTGTTCATCTGATAAGAAAGCATTCTGCAAAGGCATTTACAGCCAATTCATCCCTAATAACAAAGAGAAATTTTTTCTTCTCCTCCTGGCATTAGTTTTCTCAACAGCTTCCTATCTCCTGATCCAGCACCGGTCAGGACGTGCCACAGTGCTGGTAAGTTCATAAGCACTCTATATAGTGCATTGATACAATTAAAAAGAGGAGAAGAAAAAGGAAAAGGAGAAGAAGGAAAAAAAAATGCTGGAAAATCATTGAAGAAACCAGAAAATATCACTAATACTGTAAAGTGGAGTTTTAAAAAAATTACTTCCGAAATTCTAGTTACAATATATTTTGAAAATTGGCTATGGAAAAGAGCATATATAATGTTTCTAACTCTCATACGGTACCAAAATGTAGCAAAAACAATCTAGAGGAATTCTTAGTATTCTTTAGCAGGCAGAATGACCCATTAGATGCCAAAATGTCTGCATATAGTGGAGCTATGGGCCGTGAAATTTGGCCCCTTCTCCTGCAGGAAGCAGAATACATTTAATCCCACTAAGAACTTTATTAAGAAAGAAACATACGAGAAACTCTATAAAAGCACTTCTCTAGAGTAAGAAAAAATAGCTGGTAGTACATTTGGTTACAAGCTGTCCTTCCCCAAGTCACTGCACCACAAGTGTGGCAAACTGGCCCCTTCCAGCTGCTCATTCTGAAAGATCTGCTCTTTAACAAGAGGGCAAGATGAAGATGAAGAATAGCCCGTATTTACGCCACCATGGAGTCAACCTGCTCCCAAAGATTTTTTTTCTAGACACTTACCAAGAAAGAGCAGCAGGGCAAGGGCAAAACCATAGTTCCAATTTCTTCCACAGGGTTTAGCTGAAGCCTGCTTGCTCCCAAGGGCCTGCACCTTCCCACCTAGCTCCTTACTGGGCAACACATGGCCATGTCTCAGAGCCTTCGCCTTTCTATTTTGGACAAGATCTGTGCTCCAGTACTGACAGGGAAGGGCGCACTTTATTTGCTGCCATAGAGCTAAAGGGGTAAACCTGAAGGCCGGCGCAGAGCTGAACACTGTGCAGGCATTTGTGGTACCAGCTGCTATTTTAGCTCGGTTTTGAGAGCCGCCATGGAGGCCTTTGGGATGAAGGGCTGGTTGGCAGCACTGGGAAGAGCCAAGGCAGAGCAAGGCAGGGCCAGCCTGGGTGCTGCCGCCGGACACAGCCTTGCATCCTCCAGCCCTAATCAGCCCCATGTCCTGCTTCCAGGTGGCACAAACTACAAAAAAGATACCTAACATATTGAAACAGAATTTTAACATGCAGCTCTAAAAGCGCTACGGGGAGCCCAAGGCTGACAGCGGACACATTTTCGGAGCCTCTCCCGCGCGTCCCTGCTGCGGCTGGCTCCTGCTCCCACGCAGGGCCCCGCTGGTTGCCATGGTGAGGAGCCCGTGCTCCCGCTTTCCTTATTTCGTTTCTTCCCGAATGGCGACGCGCTGCTGCGCGGAGGCCCGGCCCGGGCCGTGCGCGGCCTGTCTTCTGGAAGAGCCACAACCTTAAGCATTCTATGATTCTATGATATTTATATAGCAAGTAGATTTCTACAGAATCCTTCCTGCCTCTGTAAAACAGGGAGAATTTGCAGAGGAAATGCTTATCATTAATTAGCTATGGAAGATGCTGCTCAGTTTTATCCTTCAGCGCTACAGGAAATCTTGTCATGCTAAAGTGACACAGGAGCAACATGTGCAAATATGTGAAGGTCACTTCACTTTTTTCACTGACTACATCTAGGGAGGCCAGAGCAGTTCAGAGTTCTTACTTAAAAACAAAATATGCACAGGGAATTTAATCCCTTTGCCCTTCTTACTGTCTCTGTCTCCCAACTTTTTAAAGCTTTTAAAAAGATTATTGCCAACTCCCACAGGAATATAGGGAGATTTTAGCTCCAGCATTGAAACAACAAATGGTTTGGATTTACACAGGTTGTGACACAGCTCAGGATCTGGACATAGGTGGTAGGCTTTGGTCTATCCAGATATTTCAATTCACAAAGTTTTATAATGAAAAAATATGTAGCTTCTAGCTATTCCTTTTTAAACATAAATTACATTAAATTACTTACAGGAATGTAGTGCACTCAGTTTAAAAACAGAACCTCCAACTCTCATCTTCTCTGGGGACAGGTTTGGCAACCCAGGACGCAGTGACTGGACAAGACACTGAGCATCTTATCTCGTGGCCACTGACTCTCCGATGTCCCTGTGGGCCAATGAACATTTCTTCTTTCCCTGTACTGTACCTATTATGTACTGTTAAGTTGCTTTAATGGTGCTAGTTATCTTTTAATTCATTCAGTGGGTATCCTACAGTTTAGTCATATGCATTGATGATTAATTAAGCTACCCCATATCTGTATTTAAATTAAAATCTAAGGAGAAATATTAAATTTTGTCCTTCTCTACAAGCTGAAATAGAGGGATAATCAAAGGATAAAATAATAGAAAAAAATCTTGTTCTCGACTTACAAAAGGGTGGAAATTAACAGATTCATTCTGATTGGTGACTCTATGCTATGGGAGTTATTTTATGATCCACATACTTGAACTGTATTATAGAATTAATTTTAAAGTCATACCTTTCATTAGTACAATGTATGTATTTGCATAATGTCAAAGAAATAATACTAAGTCTTCATTGTTATGGATCCTTACCTAAGGAGGTTACATGTCCTGCTGTCCTTGCGTGGGATAATAGGCAGTATTTCAGCACTAGGGATTTTTACCCAAGTCCTGCATTAAGCTAACAGTGAACTTTCCAGATTTTTACTTAGCTTAGTCTTACTTGATTGAAGCAAACACTTATCAGAAAAAAGTCCTTGAGGTCGTTAGTCAATAAAATGTCAGTCATACCAATGAAACAATTGAGTATGAATTCTGTTTAATTTGATGAGTATCATTCTGTGTGCTGCTTGGTGGGACCTAGATTTTAGCAATTATATGCAAGATTAAGGCAAGTAAGTATGGAAATTAATGTAATCAGATGCTAAGAGAGATTCAGAAATTATACAGCATCTTCTGCTCTTCACTACTAGCTTCTTGTTTGGTCATAAAACTCGCCTGGTGTCTATACTCAAATGATTATACTTTTGGAAAGTGATCAGTGGGTCACTAGACATCCGACACCCATCTGTGCCCTCCTAGTCTCAAGTTCATCAGCCTAGTGCCTGATTCTCTTTGAATTTCCATGAAGGCTTGATTTTCTACAGAAACCCCTGACAACTCACACCAACAACGTCAGGCTCCTCACCAAGCATACTCCCACAGCCACTTTCATGCAAAGGCAGAAACCTTCATCATCAACAACTGGGAGCTGGTTGGCAGCATCATATACTCTTTCCATCTCCCTCTCTGAATCCCCCAGCACAGACGAACTGACCAGCCTCAGACAAACTGACCATCTCCAGTCCAGAGGTGGTTGCGCAGGTCTCATAGTGGACACCTGCAGAGTGGAGGGTTTGCCACGCTGAGGGTTGCCATTTGAGAAGAATCAGCCCCTGCATCTAGTGGCATACAGAAGATTGACAGCCCAAATCACCACCCTAGGAAATAGCCCTGCCTTTGGTCTTTATTATTTACTTAAACTTTTCAAAAGGAGAGCCTAGCATTTGATTTCTCTCGGTTATGCTTACAAAGCCCAGCAGTGTGCAATCAGCTGAGTAACACAGTTAACAGATTGAAATTGCAAGCAGGAGGTCCCCAGACTCTCCCTGGACAAGCTACAAGCAGGTGATATGTCAGCTTAAAAGCACATCAGTAGACTTGAACAGATTTTTTTTTTCTTTGCTTTTTCATGATATTACACTGTAATCCCTCTGGACCTCCAGAAGTTAAGTGCCACAGGCTGAAGCCTGTGGTCTCAAAGACCAGCAGCTTGCAAAGGGTTAACTATACTAGCCACTCTATTCAAAAAAGGAGCAGGAGTGAGAAAGGTAGCTAGAAACCCGTTAGACCTATTCTCAGTACTAAACACTCATATTAATCATTAGGGAAAACAGGGCGTACTGCTTAGAGGATGACAGGCAGAAAAAAAATCCCAAATTCCAACAAAGATTTATTTGCTAGACAAATGCAAGCAAGTTATTTGAACAGGTGACCAAGAAAATAGATGATAGAAAGGTGATGAAAGCAATCTGTCTGTATTTCACCCAGGCATTTGATAAGCTGTCACATCAGAAACTGGGGAAAATGAGAAGACAGGAACAAGTACTATATTGACATCATTGATTAAAAACTGGCTGCCAGCCAGGAACAGGCAATATTAAGTATCTCAGTTTGCCAGTTAAAAAGGTGGGGAGCAAGGGGGTCTTGGATACACCACGATGGCCCATCTTCTCAACTCATTCTGAGACACTTCCACTATATTTTACGTGTGAGTTCTTAGGATTTATTTCAAAGGAATTAAAAAAAAAAGAGATAGATAAGGAGAAACCTTATAAATGAAGGCTGTAACTTTTTCTATGATTTTTACTGCAATTGAGGAAAGTATCTAGACTCCCCCCATGTATTTATTTTTCTCCTCCTCATATTTCCAGTTAATGGCTTTATTCCTCCTCACACTCTGTAGAAGTAATTTCTCTCTGAAGACTATATAAAAAGACTAGAAAAAAAAGGGTGAAAATCAATCTTTTGAATTCTACAAAAGTCAGGAACAGGTTATGGGAAATTATGACTGAGGATCAGGACCATGCTGCACATGCTGCACAAAACACTCAGGAGGACAAGCAGTAAATTCTGTTTCACTGAAGTCAAAGCAAAGTCACCCCATTGATTTTAATACAACACAAAAATATTTCACCCTTGTTCCCTACCTAACAGTCTCTCTGGCTAAAGTCCAAATAGGGAACCTCTAGAATGTCTGGAGAATTCAAAGTGCATTATGAAAACAAATATAATAAATTCAGGGCTATCTTGGAATTTATCTAATCTTGAAGCAGAAAGAAATTAAATGAAGTCTGCAAATCTGTAGGGTTTCAAAATAAAGGGCATGTTTCTACAAAAATCCCTTTCCCTTCACTCTTCTTTCTGCACTTTGTGTGCAATTCCCTGTTTATTTCAGTGGAAGAGCAGCATTTCAGTTTTGAAGAGGTGTTCATAACCCAGCATCAGATCTCATATGACCTGTCAATTATTTAATAACGTATCTTCAGCTTACACTCAGACTTCCTGTAAAATTGGAAATCTAAAAAGATTAAAGCAATTGTGACATTTTAAAGGAAAAAAAAAGTGCACTTCTCTAAAACATCTTTACTTTTTTCCCCATCAATAATGCATGTATAAAGCATATTAAGACCGACAAAACACAAACATATCGCATACAACTTCTTTCTCTGATGCAGTCTTCTGATTGATTTATCATGAATAACAGCTTCAAAAGCTGTGTGAAGATATATTTCCTATTAACTGCATAGTATTACATGAAGAGCTTTAATTTAATCTCTAGAGGACACACTTAAGAGTTATTACTTATACCCAAAGGTCTGATCAAGATCCCGAAAGACCAGTGTACAGTGTAAACTTTCAGTGTATCTTTTGTACAACTGAAACAAAAGACAGTGGATATGAGAATTTACACATTTTTTTATTTATTCTTTTTTTTGCCAAAGTTTGTCTAGTGTAGGATACAGAAGTTATTAAACAACTAAAAAAAAATGTGCTTTTTTTCCCCCTCTCCCTTATTTTGCCGTCCCCTGAACACAAAGGATGATTTTCTACCAGGGTCAGGCAGAGCTACTGCAATCGAAATACATACTATCAGCAACAACACAAATGATGCTTCTGGAAGGGAGGAACTGTGATAACTCTTGGATAATAAAATTGGCAATGCTGGGCAGGTAATAGCCTTCATTATATTCCTCAGATATCTTGTACTACTGTTATTCAGCTGGCTTTTTCTGGCTGGCAGCAAAGTAGGAGAGAGCCAGCTCTTTCTCATGACCATGCAGTGCTCTCATCATCAGTTCATGAAAATGTTGACTGTTAGCCAAGCTGGTGTGCATAAACTGACACGGATCTCCTCAATTCAATATTGTTACAATGACCTTCACTTAATGCAGAATTTGTCTAGAAAAATAGCACTTTCCATCATCCTTCTGCTGCAGCAATGCTTTTTATTAAGAGAAATTTCAAATGGTGAAGAGAACAACTGTAATATTTGAACAAATGAAGATTTTACTGTAACACCAGAAATAACACAGAAAGATTACATTATTGACCTGATCCTTCTGCAAGGGCATATGATACTTCAAAACAGGAATATTAAAGTGTTCAAACAGATGACTAAAGTACTAAAGTACTACAGTAAGTACTAAAAATATGAAACAACTTTGAGGTACTGAGCTCACATTCCAGTGCTGAAAGCTGGTTGGGGGTTGTCAAATTAATAAATGATTCAGCTCAAACTACTGCAACAACTCTTTCAGAGTATACTGTTCTGGCTTTTGTTGAAGCTTGAGTGATAACCCTAGAAAAACGTGGATAAATCCAAAATACAGAATGCCTTTAGAAACAAAGGACACACAGCGCTAGGACACACAGGTAGATATTCATATGTCATTCCATAATTTCCAAAAGCATATCTAATTCTACACTGCTTGAAAAGCTCCAAGTTCCAGGCAAAGGTCCACAAGCACACATAGTTTTTCAATTGTACATAACCCAAAGTTTAGTGTTTAGTTTCTTTCTGAACAGAGAGCTCTGTAGGAGTGAAAGTTGCTGTGAGAGGTTTCAATTTGATGAGTAAGGGAAAAACGATGCCCTCAAACAGCAGTAGCCACAGGGCAAAACTGTAGTTCTGGAGTCTTTCTGAAATCACTAGAGCTTATCTCTGTGTGCATGTATTTATATGTCTTTTCTGTTTTTTTCACTATATCTGAAGAGCTATAGTACCATTTAGTCTCTCAGCACTAAGAGATAAGTGTACATTTCAAGAATACTAATCTATCTTGATACTTTTTATTATGCAGATTTTAAATAACTCAAGTGTTTCCAAAATTCTTTTGAGTGCCTTGTTTGGCATCCTGGCCCAAACCATCGCTCCCTCAGCCACTGTGGAATTTGGTATGAGATGAGAACATTTGTACTCACATCTTTTTGTGAATTAGACAAAGTTTTATAGATCAAGATTTAAACTACTGTTATTCATACTTAAGATGTTTCCTTTTTTATTCGCTGTTCTTCTCATCAGTTCTCAGTGATGTAATTGCACTTGATTCATTACTATAACAGATTCAGAACTGGGAGTTCAGTGAGTCTCACATAAAGCCAAGGTATATTGATGGGAATGTTTTCAGTGATTTCAATATCCTCAGGATCAGGCTGTAGAGATTTAGCCACATAACACTGCTTCTAGAAATATTCTCTTATCAGTCCATCTGAAACAGTACCGGAACACAGAATAAATAATATCAGTATCCAAAATATCCAATACCAAAGATACTTTGTGGCTGAGGTAGAGAGAGCTGCATAGACAGAAACATCTCAGTGTACTGACTAAATACTAATGATGTACTGGAAACATACTGTTTTCACTCAGAATATCAAAAGTGCAATGCATTAACATGCAAAAATATCATACATAATATTGATATAATTAATACTCATTCATATGAGTAGTCATAGAGTCTGTACTCTACTTGATGAGATATTTTTTGGACAGGTGAATTGTATCCTTAAAATGGATAGAAAATTATTTGGACCTCTGGCTCAGTGTTGTGATCATCACCACGAAGTCCATCTGGTGACAGGTTACTAATGGCACCTCCAGGGATCAAAACCGGGGTGATACTGATTAACCTTGTAATTAATGATAGGGTGAGGGGATAAACCATGGTTTCAGTTTGGGGGGAACGGTCAATATGCTGGAGCACAGAACTCCTATTCAAAAGGACTCAGACAGGATAGAGTAGAGAAAAAGACCTCACAGTGTTGAAGGCAAATGTAAAGTCCTGCACCTGGGATGGAATGACCCATGCCATGGCAGACAATGTTAGCTACCTGGCTAGAAGGCAGCTTTGCAGAAAAGGATGTGTGGTTGCTCATGGACACCACACTGAGGTTTAGTCTGCACCTTCGAGAGTCAAACATTGGAGCAGGTTTCCCTGATTGAGGCTGGAGAGATCTCCATCCTTGGAGATATTCAAAACCTGACTCTACAACGCCCCAAGAAACTGTTCCAATTTGACTGTGCTTTGAATGGGAGCGAAACCAGATGTTCTGCAGAGGTCCTGTCCAATTTAAAATATTTTGTGATTCTTTATTTTAATATTTTGCTGACAGAAAACTGTAACAGAAATCTATTGATATTGTGTATTACAAAAGTCTAAGGCCTGTTGCTTACTACATCAACCTCTACCCATCTTTTATCATGAGCGAGTAGAGTTGTTCTTTCATATTTTTGCTTAGCATCAGGTCTGCTTCAGTTCTCACTTCAGCAAAAAAAGGTGGCATATTTGTCATTCTTAAAATAAAAAAATAATTTTGCAAGTCTCACTCTGCAACAATGCAAGTACGGCATACTCATAAGCCAGATATTTTCTAGCTAACAAGATATTTGCTAGCATCTGTTTTAGGTGATTTACTGCCTGTTCTCTGCATAGAAATAGCACTCCATTTGTAGCATGCACTCTTTGCTTAGTACATTTAATAAACAGATTGCCTTCTGCTCATGTGATAACACAAATTTACTTGGCCTTTAAAAATGCCCCTAAAAGACATATCCTTGTAGAACTGGATTTAGTCTATAAAATATGGCATTTTTTGACAACGCCATGCAATTAAAGGACATGTCTCAGAGTGTACAGAGCTCCCTGCAACATAAAAGCTTACTGTACACATTTCCTCTGCTACCTGACCTGCTTTCCAGTGTGCCTCTCCATGAAACGCTGCTTACCTTGTTGTCCTTAAAACATTCCTTTTTGGCACCCCATGGATTTTTATTACTTGCAGACAAAATGTGCGACTGTGCTCTAGTTAACCAGAAGCCTTTGAAGAGAAATTAGAGACTCTACTGTGCGGTAGCTTGGAGGCAGCAAAGTTCTTCTCTATGGAGATATAATGTGTGCTTGTGCTCTTGTCACAGCATCTGTATAAATATCAAGCTTGTTCAAGGTTGTATGTTGACAATTTTCTGCCTCTGCGTGGTATTCCTTTTGCCTAATGCTGCGTTCTAGGTGTCACCTTCCCTGCACTTCCTATGGTTTCTCTTTACTTTGCCTCCCTTTGCCTTTCTGACATCCAACATAGAACAACGAAGAAATGTTAACTATTATACGACATAACAAATATGGTCTCATCTTGTATTTGTTTTTGTTTACGGTCTCATTTGTTTATGGTCTCATTTTGTATTTGTTTGCTGTTTTTTACCATCACTCACTGTAATTGTCTTTTGTGAAAAAAAAAATTATAAAGTGAGTGATTCTTGATAGCTGCTAGGAAGTAGTAAAGAGCATTTTACCAACAATATTTACCACTTCAGCACTGGCAAAAGCTAACTTTCCACCATCTAGCAATTTAGTTTCAGGTATATTCTATATCCAAATTATAAGACTGAAAATAAATGCTAGCTTTTCTCCTAAATCACAGGACTGAATAAAGCCACTCCCTGTGAAGCTTCTCTTTGTGAGCGCTATATCTTTGAATTACCGTTTTTCTTAAATAAAACCCCACATTAAAAAGCCAAATAAACTGAGTTTTAATTCAACAGCAGTGGTGTTTCCCCTTAGTTTGGAGGAAGTGAAATGTCTCTGCTAAGAGAAAAAAAAAAGAAAAAAAAAAACAGTTGAGATTTCACACAGCCGTATCGATCCCTCAGTGGCCTTCCCCATTTCAGCTGGATTTCAAAGGGGAGGAGCAGCAGAGCATTGGCTATTCCAAACAGAACGTATTTCACTGTACAGACCTTTAAAATTTATAAAATATTAGGAAGAGTTCATTTATGTTATAGAGTCCTGAATTTCTTTCCAGAGTTTATTTTTGCCACACCAGTCATTTGAACACACCTCACTCACCTGCCGATGGTCGTTAAGCAGCACAACTTAACTGAGATCTCACAGATTTTCCCTCTGAGCACATGTCCAAATTCTGAGACACATAAAGACTCCAAAGACAAAAATAACTTAACACATTTGAACATTCAGTTTCTATGGAGACGAACAGAAGTAAAGTGTCTAATGCGAGTTCTCATTCAGCCGGATGCTTTACATATTAGGAACATTTCCCTATGCCTTCGGGACAGGCATGATTCCATACATAAATAAATAATAAAACTAAAAAAGGAACCACACAAAATCCCAGGCGCTCGTGTTTCTAATATGCAATAGTTACATACAAATCACTGCTGGCAGTCAATTCCTGCTCTTCTATTCCCACCCCACATCACCACCTTGTTGATATGTTTGGAGTATAGTCTGTGTCATTTTTAATAGGAAAACCTTTTTGCTAAAATATGAGCAAATTCAAAGTCCAGGACTTAGAAAATAGTAAGAAGCTCAGGTTCAGAGAATAATAGTTAGCCACTAGGATCTATCTGCCACAGATGCCTGATGCTGCCAGGTCAAAGTAATGAATGTTACATGAACAGTCTGACCTTTTTAGCCAGGATCAGCAAAAAGATGCCTCAAAAGCACAGCATCATGATTAGAGCTGTAGAAGCACTCAGGAGACTTCTCGTCTCCTGGCAGCTGGATACAAAGACCAGTTTTTAAAAAAGCATTTGAAGTGGCACTCTAGTCAGTCTTAAAGATCAAATTTAAAGAGGTTCTGTTCAAAATTATCATAATCTCTAATGCTTTTTTTTTCCTTCTGAATCTTGTGCTCCTCCAAGGCTTACCATTTAACCTAATGTCTCATTCAGCTCTTCCTTCACACAAACGGCACGCAAAATGCAGCATGAGACCATCAGTACTCAGGGTTTCTATAAAGCTTTTCGCAGAAAGACAGGCTCTGATGATTACTTGTGAGCCAACCTCTATGCAAGAGCCACCCAAGTTGTCATTAGCACAGCACTGAGCTTCGTCTCAGTTCTCTGCAGGGCTTTATTAGCTCCTTACTGTATCACACTAATTATGGCTGCATGGGTTTTGGCGTGCAACTTGCTCAGGAATGACCAGCTCAGAGCCTGAGCAGAGTGAATTCATACATGACTACAAATATAGATATATATCATGAAGATGAATTACAGTGAGAAAGCCAGCCTCATCCAGCCTGACTTTTTTTTTTTTTTACTTTATTTTAATATTACTGTGCCTATTTATCCCTCCAAGGACCTGCCAAATTTGTTGCACTGAAAGGCACAAATATCTGTTCAGCTAAAATTTATTATGCAAAAACCTCATGAAAAGCATGAAGCAGCTGTGAAAGCCCAATGAGATGCTCAGTGGAGGGAAGTCCAGCTGCCTGCTCAATTAGCAAACCTCTATCTGGGAGTCACCTGAGAAGCGTCTGGAGCAGAGGGGAACAGAGACAAGATCCTCCCACTGCTCTGGGCATGTGGCTGCATCTGCCCTGTGCTCAGGACCATGTGGTCAGTCCCAATTTCTGTGAGCGTGGCACAGTGCTGTATCAAAGTGAGCTTTTCCTGGCATGACTTTGGTTTCTGGTGCTCACACAATCCTGTCTATGCCCCAGGCTCCTTCACTGGCAGTGTGGCTTCATAATGATACTTCAAACACAGGCTGCTCGCTTTGCAAGGGGAAGGTTATTCCAGCCAAGGTCTTGCTACGCTGCAGACTCAGCCAGGAAGGTTCGTACTGACAGGTCTAGTCCCTGAACACTACAGATGCACACGGCTGGCACCGTGTTACGTGGATTTAGCACTCAAGCAAATTTTAATTTAGAGATATCTGCGCTTCATATTCCACAGCATTATTGCTATCAGTTGTCTGTAGTGCACGTTAATTACATATCCTTGCATTCTTATTTATATATGCCTTATCTATACTTTTATTATTAGGTTATTAGGAAGATCTGACTTATGCAGTTGGGCTGTCCACTTGCCTGGCAGTTGGCACTTTCCCACCCACTAGCTGTGAACTGAAAGGACTGTTTAAAAGACAAACACAATTCCTAGAGATAATTTGTGGAAAACAGAAAATGAGTAAAGGAGAGAAGGCAAGTGAGTGTCTCCACCAGGGCAGAACCCAGCCAGGAGAGCAAAGCTGGCATCTGGCACACAGGGATCAGCCAGACGGTGCTGCATGCGTCCCGGTTAGCAACAGCATTGCTACTGTATGGGGTGTTACACAGGAAGAGGGGATGGAATAAGATGATGAGCACACAGAAGTTCATAGGAAATTAGACTACAACATTTCAGTTTGTTTAAATAACAACTCGTTGTTTTGTGTAGGTTATGTTGCTCATCAATTATCCAGATTCATTAAGACTTGCCTATAAACTTAATATAGTACTAGTTCAGTAGCTGATGGAAAAAAAAAAAACATTTTGATTATCGTTCACCAAAGCTGCAATAAAGAGGTTTATGCTACTTGACTAGAATTCTAGACCAAACTATTGGTGTATCTTCAAGTACTTTAAACTCCCTTTCTCAAGTTTTTTTGTATGACTATTTGAGTCAACAGAAGCAAGATTCATCTGCTTAAATGAATTTGAGCAGTCTTGAATCCATAAATAGTCAATGTGGAGATAAAGTACATTTAATGTGCTATTCATCTAATCTTAAAACAGACATCTAAAATAGGTCAGATGAATCATATCCTGAAAGTGCCTGTTTCTCTCCATTTATTGTAAAGTGAGGCTAGGGTAACTAGCTTTAGCATAGACACCTACAGTGTAAGCACTTAAGAGTCAGGTGAGATGAACATCACGTTAAAAATTCAAATGTAAAATCGGATGTTTAATATACAGCAAAACTATGCCAAAGTTCCAACACCACAAGTGAAATTCCTTAGCAAGAAGGAAGAGAAAAATCTCATTAAATCCCAGATGAATCCTTCTTTTTCTAAAAGCAAAGCCAAAGATTACTTCTACATAAAAAAAATCCATTTTTTTCCAACATTGTTGTTTTATGTCTCTGATGCAGAAAAAGACTCCCTCAAACAACTATGCCTGAGTGTGATGCTCACATGTAGCAGATGCACTAGTCATGCTACTTGGAACCAGAGAACTTCTCTACTGTCTCCTCTTCCGAGTTCCCCAATTCGCCTCTCAACAGCACAAACCTTCCTTGAACACCTGCAGGGGACACCTGCAGCCCTGCCAACTAACTCCTACGGATTTATTGTCCCATCAGCTTGTCACGGAACATGTTACCCCAGATCATGTTGCCCCTCACTTAGCAAACTAAGCAGTTGTCTGAAATGATTCAACAAGATTTAATTTTCTTTTTTTTTTCTTTCTTCTTCTTCCTTGCTGTCTATCTATCTATCTTTGTATCTATCTACCTATCTATCTATGTTTCATTTTTTAGAAAAAAAAAAAAGGCAAGTGAAGTGGTAAGTAAATCAAATCTGAAGCTCCATTCTAGCCTGCGGTTACTAAGAAGACTCCGTAGTACCTATTGTGAGTATTCCCTGCCCAGATCCGTCCAGATGGTGACTCACACGCGCAAGGCCGGGAGGGCGCACGCGGACCACCCCCGAGCCTGCTCGCCAGCTCCCTCCCTGCTCGCAGCCCGCTGGGGCTCTCTCCCAGCTGCACCGTCTGCGAGGTGAAGGCCGGTGCTCTCCCAGCCCTCACAATGACACGTGGCTCCGCGGCTGTCTACAGCGAGGGCCTGTAGCATCCACAGCACTGCCACGGGCTCTATTTCTCCTATGACTAACATAAGGGAACCAGCTTGCACAGAGGAATTAGTTGCTCCGAGTTAGGCACAGTGAATTCTCCCAGCTATGTTCACACTCATCCCAAGGTATGAAAATATCCCAAGGATGAAAATATAGGCAAACTTGAGGCATAATATGTAGGGATTAGTTAACTGAACTATCAGTGTTTGAGAACAAGATGTCACAGGAATCCAAAAGGGACTTTTACTAAGGATGGTACAGAACCTGTGCAGGTTCATAAAACTTCAATTTCTCCTACTTTTTAGAAAGTTTTAGAATATACAGGCTACGATGAGAACAGTTTCAGGCAGCAATAGTTTATACATGCATCTTGTACTAACACATGCAAAAGCTCACCTAGCATACTTTCCACAACCAGCATTGATGGAAAAAACAATTGGACTTCAGCCACATAAAAAATAGCCTCCGTTTTGTAGCATTACCTTGATTCAAGAAAACTATTTTGCTATATTACATAATTCTTGTGCAGTTAGAGTAAGTTTTTATTATCCATATAAGAAAGTTGCTTGCATACAAATTGTAGTTTTTTCTCAATGAATAAAAAAGATGCCTTCAAAGACATAAAAATAGACCCTTGAATGACTTGCACTATAATCTCCATAATTCTTATTGTACATATGCTTGTGATTGCATAACATATTGTGTTGGAGAGGTTTGCAAAAGGTCACACATACTGTATGCAATATTTTAAAGGCTAAGCATTGGAATACAGAAGGAGAGATTGAGAAAACACAGACACGAGCTTGGATCTTTGAAACAAGCACACACTTCACAAAACTTTTCACAGTTTATAAGGACTAAGTAATCTGACATCTATCTATTTACCCATGAAGTTCACTAATGCCATTAAAAGGTGTGACGATCAGCAATCCCAGCTATAATTCACCTTGGCAGTAGCTAGCTAGCACATCCAGCAAATCCTGCCCTGGCTGTTCTGTCACTGACTAAAATGGGGCAATAAGGAGTTTTGTTTGTTTGTTTTTAAATAATGAAATCATTTTCTTATCTTGAATGATACCAAAGGATAACTAAGAAAAATCAGAACAGACTAGAAAGGTTTCAGAAAAGACTGGAAAGCAGATGCAGTTGCAGAAAAATTCCTGATGACAGAAGGATGACGATGACTCCAAACGATGGATCATCATTTAGGAAGTCATGGGGCAGGGCTTTTAAGCTTCTTTTTTTCCTTCTTTCCTATTTAATAGTGGATCACCCTGAAGAAGACCATGGCTGCATCTCCAGATCAATTAGCCTCAAAGGAGCCACAACAACCTGGAGCAGAGACGAGCGGCCCCATCGCTCTGTGACGCCTCACGGAGGGAACCCTCAGCCATCCAGTGGCCATGGAGAAAACTACTGTGGTGGGCAGAAGGTGCATCACTAAAATAAA
Source organism: Tinamus guttatus (assembly GCF_000705375.1). The sequence goes on from NW_010589599.1 coordinate 28,580, forward strand.
GACTATTGCTTAGAAATAGCAGCACAGACCTGTTGGTACTCATAAATATCACGGGCCAGGGACATCTTGCTGGCTTGGAGGCAGGCTGGCTCTTGCTCCTGCAGCTGAAGCCACTTCGCCCCCGTCTTCAGCCTTCTCCAATGAGACACCTGACTCCAAATTGCCTCTGGGAAAGGTGCCAGTCTGACTTAACCCTTGAGATATTCCCTGGGGCAGGGGTGTGATGGAGATGTCACTGTGTGGGCGCCCACCCGGCAGTGAGGGGTCAGGGTCTGGGCGGCTCCTGCTGTGGGTGCAGTGGGGACACAGGGCACCAGGTCCCCTGACCTCCTGCACTTGCCATTCAGAGCAGGTCGATGTGAGAGGGGTGACGGGGCTGGAGAATGAGTCTGCCGAGGAGGACAGCAAGGCTTGGTCCAAGAGCTAGAGGAGAAACACGGTCTTATCACTATTTATTTTTTCCTGTTGCCATTAGCAGAGCACATTAAGACAGATCCCAGAAATGACCCACAAAATGCTTCTGAGATGGAGACAATGCATCTGCACCTAAAAGCCAAATTGTCCCAACAAATGAAAATGGAAGAGATTTAAAGAAGATAACTGCTTTGTTTAATGGAGTTATTCCACATTATGAGATGAATGAAAAATAGGATGCTTTTTAGGGGAAAAAGGCATTCTGTGTTTATAGCTTAAATATATTAGTGAATGCATCTCTATAATCATAAATAATTGCTTTCTTCTCATAATATTTATCTATTTTACTTGGATTATATGCTGAAACATAAATACAGTTTTCTAGAGAAATATCTTTTTCTTGACTTATTTCTGGTCTCACAGATAGATAAATCTCTGTTTATTTAGTAGCTACATAATTTCATAAAATAATGTCATGAGGAAAAATATGGGTTTCAAATTCCAGTTTCTGTAGTTGGGACAAACATAGCACTTTTTATTGAATAAGAAATGAACAGTTACAGGGGATCCATCTTGAATGGTGTGGAAAGTGTGTTACAAGAATGTCAGTAATTCTCTGAAGGGGAAAAAATGTTACTTTTTAGTCAGGGTTCAGTTAGAATATTGTAAAAGATATAATATGAAATTAGATTTTGGCTAAAACTCATAAGGGCTTGGACTACAACTCTTAAACGTATTTTAGCATTGGGTATTTTTGGTTAACTCTGCAACTTTTAACATGGTGCAAAGAGGATGCAGAAAGGAGGCAGGTAGAGTCTTAATTGCAACATTTGCTTAGCCCATATTTCATTTCTCTGTAACTACACATATTTAAACCATCAGCAATGGAGATATAAAACAGATTTAAGGGTGATGTCTCCCTGATTATATTGCAATTTGAAAACTACCTACTTAATGATTATGAAAGGTACATACATATTCGTATTTTATACAAATATGAAATAATATATCATCTCAGCGTTTGCTCTTGGGGATTAGTGTAAAATGCTGTCATTAAACAAAGCAAAAATCTGATGCTGGACGAAGTATTAATATTGTTCTATTATAATAAGATGTCATAAAAATTCTATCATCTCAAGCACTTACTTATATAAAAATTTGTGAGCTACGGTTCCCATAGCAACAGGCAACATATTTTAGCTAACATAGCTGCTTTCCATTCTAGGGACTTCATTGTCATTGCAGTTCATAAATACAAATTGATTTGTTTTCTAAGAATCTAACATGGTGAGAAAATATTGGAAACATCCTGAGGAAAGTAGAGCTTTCACTTCAGATGTCAGCTGATTAAAGGCTTCTTCTGACCTGTATTTCATGGGATTTTCTACCATCACCAACCCATTGTGTATTAACTTAGCTCTGATAGCAGTGCAGGAGCTCCAGAAAAAGCCACCTGAAGGTGGCCTGCATCTACCTCAGTCTGACTCCTTCTAGGATCTGCAGAAGCAGCTGCTTTGCTGGCCGATTCCCTCCTTCTCTCCTTCCTCCCCTCAGTTACCAGAATAAGATTTTCTGCAGCACAGAGTCAGCACAACATATCTGCGACACCTGTGAAGTCTCTTGGATTGCGCCTCCACACAGCTACCAGCTTAATGTACTGCCGACACTCTCCCATCGTCATGTATCTTTGCTTTCCCAACCCTCTGGGAAGCTCAATATTAATCTGAAACACTTTCAAGTCTTTCTGAAAACACCTGGCTCTATCGTTTTCAACAATTACCAAAAAAAAAAAAAAAAAAAAAAGAGTGTCTATGAAAAAGTTTTGAAAGATGCCCTATAAGAGATACCAGAACTGATATACTCACTCAGTTTTGCTGAGTTTTTACACTTTGGTTTAATCTAAATGGAAGGTCTGAAGAGAAGCAATATAAATTTTTATCTGCTAAAAATGCCAGTCTGCAATCCTTTCCTTGCAAACAATGATATCTTGCAATATTTTCTCAGTGAGGTTACAAAAATTCCTTCCAGAGGCAGGACATTAATCCATGTCAGCCAGCAAATCACCACCTCTTCATGGATAACTGGTGCTTTTGAAAGCAAGCTGCATTGCCCACTATATACGATACGCTCTTGAATTAAGTGCTGGCGTGACCCTTGAAGTTCTGCTGTTTTGAGCCCCTGGCAAGGACTCTAAGGCACCTACATCTTCATGGATCTTCCTTCCTACCCAAATATATGGAGGGCATAAGCGCTGAGCTGTTTAACAGCTGTGAATTAATCATACATGACATCAGCATGCAGACAGTTTATCTGACTGAATTTATTTCTCATTTTGCTGAGTTGAGCAGTGCACCAAAGATGGGAACTGGGACAGGTGGCTCAGAAAGCAGCCGTGGTGCTGGAGTTCAGTGCCCTGTCCTGTGGGCAGGTAACGTGCAGATTTGGCACTGGCAATTAAGGGATGCAGGTGTGCGATGTAATATACACCACTTAGCAACTTCAGCTCAAAAACATTTAAAAAGAAACCAGCTAGTTACTTCTTTCCAACAGCAATGCAATGTGTACCTATCTCCAGACAATGATGCTATGACACAGAGGGATAATCTACTTATTTTTACATCCATTGAAACAGGTATGCAGAACCTGCCTATTATTTTGTTCAAAGCATGTATGATCTAGGACTCTGATGAAGCCTGAAGTGTTCAGCTGATACGGAAAAAGCATTCCACTCCTCACAGCCAGTATTCAAGAGCGCTTCTTCTCATGCAGCTGAATACGTACAACAAATGAGCATTGAGTTATGCTGTTTAAATAGACATCAACATTTTTTTTATTTTTCGGTACAAATTCTTCAATCCCCTCTCATAGATTTCAGCTTGGCAATTTTAAGGTCCTCAGCCACCAGGCAGGTTGATTGTGCTTATCACACTGGAGAAAAAAGTAAATATCTTGGTTCTGTAAAAAAAACCCAATGAAGTGTTAAGCACCAAAATTGGAAAAAAGCCATCTCCACATTAATTAGCACTGCCTAGTCTTGCAGTAAAATCAGATGCACACTTACACAAGCCACTGATCTTGATAGACAAATCTCACACTACCACATCCAAATTTCTGGTGGTAGGAATCACAACCATGCTTATTCAGAGAGAAACAAAACAGTGGAAAAATACTAGCTGTTGCATCCCCAATTCTCCTGATCACTTCTGGACCGAGATCAGGATTAGTAAACATTTCTAGAACTATCTGAAACCAAGAAAAAACCCCTTCTAAGTCAAGTCAGGCATCTTGTCAAGTAAATTTTGAAATAGCAAAGACAGTACACAAAATTTTAACTTTGAGTAGTCCTGTTCAATAACTTCAAAAGAATGATAGTATGGTTTATTTTTGTTAAATGTCTTGTAACAGGACTGAAATATCCGATCCTTGATCTATGCAGTATGCTAAACTTCTATGTAGATTCTGTTGGTTTCTGGCAAGTTTTCTGAACACCTCTTGCCCTTGCAATTGATTTGGTAACCTTCAAGAGAAGTGAAAAATCCAAATCCCTAACCCATTGTAAATGTCAAAAATAAACTTTTTAAAAATATTCTGAGATAGTATTATTTTTGAGAAAGCAAATTTGTAAAAAATCTATTACAACAACCGTATAGCAGTATTATTTGAAACATATCTAACTGTTTACACGAACAATCAAAATTCACAAAGAGTTCTTTCTTAATCACTAAATTGGCCATGGAGGATCGTAAGGATCGTCATTCATATTGTGTCTGGAAAATAGATATACAGAATAGTCACACAGACATATAGACATTTAGAATGGAAAAATGTAGGAATACATACTATTTCCTGTGGAAAATATTCTAGGTACAGCCTTAGGTTAGTCTAAACACACAAGTAAAGGGCAGCATTGAGCAGTGTGTAATTGTAGTTAATTAGAATCATCATCAATGCAGTATTCCTTACTTGCCTATTTTACGCAGCAGCAATCTGAAAACTTGAAAACACTTCACAAATTTACCCCTGAAAAAGGCTGCATTTCATCCATGTTATTAAAATGAGGAAATTAAAGGAGAGTGGTTCTAAGGGAAGAGCCACATATCGCAAGAAGCCAGGCTTTCAGTTCTGACTGCCAGACTTTTGTCTCAGCTTTAAGGCCATTCTTCTTACTTACTTTTTTCTCCTACTTCCTATGACAGCATGCTAGAGAAAACAGTCCGTTTCCTTCCTAAGAAATGTAACATTCAGTGCAAAGTTAAAACTAGACAGGTTTTAATAGTACCTACAATGGAAAGCTCAATAATTATACACAATACTTCACAGGTATGTCAGAATCTATAAAAACTGTACGCTCTAGCAGATTAATGTCAAATTTATGCCTTGAGCCAACATGGTTGTCCACTTTTCAATTCATAATCTAAATTATCCTCCTTAAGGATTTGCCTTCAGCTATAATTCCAATTTAATATCTTTCTTTATAGGAGTTCTTGTGGAGTAGAGAATTAGTTTAAAACTTCTGAATAAATTTATCTTCGAAGACTTTAACATTTCAGAGTCTTTATTTGACCTGTTTTTCCCAACATTATGAAGTGCTCAGGCTATTTAAGATGTTTCATAGTGTAATAGGTTCACAACAATTTCCAGCAGCATCACAGGCTAAATGTAGAGCAAGAGTAGTTGAATGACAGTTTAGAAAAATCACTGCCTTAATAGAATGTTCAGGATAATTTGACAAGCCCAATATCATAATTACTGTTGCCCTTGCAGCTCCCAAATAATTATGTTTCAGATTTTTATGGGAAGAAAATTTTTAATTAAAAAGGGAAACAAGTCATGAATTCATACATTTGTAAATCAAATAATTTTCTTTTTTTTTTTGAATTTTATTTCCTTTTAATTCTGTGTGCTAGTGATGAATGAGACATATAATTACTCTAATGCATTCCGCACCCTTGCCATGAAGTACCCCAGAGCAGTTAACAACAATAATTAAAAAAAATCAAAAAACCTGAATGAATTAGAAGCACAAAAAAAAAAAAACATTTCAAATGTTAACTTGACATTAAACCTGATCAGGAATTGTGCAGATCTCATAGAATCATACAATCCTAGAATCATAGAATCGTTAACGTTGGAAGGGACCTCTAGAGATCATCTAGTCCAACCCCCCTGCACACGCAGGGTCACCTAGAGCACGTGGCACAGGACTGCATCCAAGTGGGTTTTGAAGATCTCCAGAGAAGGAGACTCTACAACCTCTCTGGGCAGCCTGTTCCAGGGCTCTGTCACCCTCACTGTTAAGAAATTTTTCCTTAAGTTCCTGTGGAACTTTTGGTGCTTCAGTTTGTGGCTGTTTCCTCTAGTCCTATCTCTGGCCTCCACTGAAAAGAGGCCGGCCACATCCTCCTCCTCTCCTCCCATAAAGACCTTCTTTGAGGTATTTATATACATTGGTCAGGTCCCTCTCAGCCTTCTCTTCTCCAGGCTGAACAGCCCAGCTCCCTCAGCCTCTCCTCATAGGGCAGATGTTCCAGGCCCCTGATCATCCTTGTGGCCCTGCGCTGGACTCTCTCCAGCAGCTCCACATCCCTCTTATACTGTGGAGCCCAGAACTGGACACAGTACTCCAGATGCGGCCTCACCAGGGCTGAGTAGAGGGGCAGGATCACCTCCCTCGACCTGCTGGAGATGCTCTTCTTAATGCACCCCAGGATCCCATTGGCCCTCTTGGCCACGAGGGCACACTGCTGCCTCATGGTCAACTTGTTGTCCATGTCATCCAGAAAAATGTTATATAAATATCTAAGAAATGAAATATAGTCATCTGTACATCTATAACAATGGCTGCTTGTAACAGTTCTTGCCCAACAAATACAAAACATAGTGAAGACCTAAAGCAGTGAAACTAAGTAATCCAAAAGAGCAGTATAAACCCCAGTGGAAAGGATCATCATCATATGCCTCTGTAAGATTCCTTATTTCAACAGAGGAGTAAATAGTACCTTCTAAGTCTGAAATTACCTTGTTTTTGAGAAACCTTCATACCCTTTAAATCTCCTTTTTTGGCATATACTTACATAGAAAATGAACAAGCAAAACCGAGAATGTAGAAATCAAAATTTTAAATACTGCAATAAATCCCATGCCATTGCAGGGCAGGATTATCCCTTTTCTGTCTCTCTTCCTGTCTTTGGTGCTCTGTGGCAGCCTGTACCCCGGGCAGCACAGCCACCCTGCCCCGCACACCCTGCCTTCATCCCAGCCTAGGAAAGCCGGGCAGCCCCCGGGATGGGCAGGCTCCAGGGCTCAACTGCCCAGAGCAAGTGGCTCCACCTCAGCTCGGTCGGGATGCTCATGAGCTATTCAGGACCAGGCGTCTGAAAAACCTCAGAAACAATAAAAATGTCCGCAAAATAAATCTCACCAAATTTGAAGCTTTTTGAATTTTATTTTTTAAATCTTCCCCTTCCCAGTGCAAATTCACCTCTCAAACATTTCATTTTACTATGGAATTTCTTGTTTTTTCACCTGAAGGTTTTTCTAACAGCCTGATATTTTGAACAGAAGAACTATGTGCTGTTAAACTCTACTTAAGACTTGGAAGGCCACGGGAGCATAGTGTAAACAAAAGCTTTCACCTCTCAGTTTTCACTGGAGTCAAGAAAGTGAAGGACCAAACACAGATGTATAAGGAATTAATAAAACTATAAAATTATTATCAGAGAAGCCAGATAAGACCTATGCCGGATAAAGTGTAATAGATGAAAGAACACTTATTTCTTGTTTGTGATATTGTCTACTGAATTTTGCAGAGCAAGAAGCACAAAGGAACTCAACTGTGTGGGAAGCTCAACTGTGAGTGCCAGTATTTTCCTTCTGTTTACTGCCCCATCATACTCCATGCCCCTATTGCCTTCATTGCCTTCATTTTAAGTTTTTTTCATCGAGACTGTACTCAACCTGAATTGAAATATTTTGCTCTTTTTGAGACAGATCTAACTAAAAAAGAATGGCACTAAACTTCAGCAGAAAGGTTAGAAAAAATCCATTTCTTGGAAAAAAAATCAAGAGGACAGCTAGCCCAAAGCATCTGTGAAATAATAATTTCTCTAAATTCGTTCTTTAAAGATCTGTCACCTCTAATCAAATAACATTGAACTTTGATATTTTGTTGTTGATAATCTCGGACTAAATTCCATTCAGTGCTATTTGTTCAAAAACATCCATTCTTTGTTAATATTCAACCCAATCCTAAACATGCTTTTGGCAAATGCAGAGAAAAAGGATAAATGAAACAAGATGTACTCCCTCTCCCTGCTGAATGCTCCTGTATCTGCAAATAATATGGCTGAACTGACACTTTCAAATAAACCGTGCTTGCAGCTACAAAGCCCTAATACTGGATGCAATGACTAAGATATCCATTTAACTTCTTACCTTAGTAGATCTGTAAATAGGAACACGCACAGTACAGTGAATGATTAATCAGCATGTGAATTAATAGTTAATATATGAAAAAATTGTTACTTCTTCTGGAAAATAAGCAGGACACCAGCCAACCACCTTCATTAAAAATACATGGGAATTACAGTTTACATTATGGGTTTACTCTTCATTAGCATTTGAGACCCTCTTTCCTTTAACACTTCTCACATATGCCAAATTCCTATCATAACCTGAGCTACTATATGAAAACTTGGAGTGCAATTTCCACACAGTTTTAACTACAAATTATTTCACTCCACTGTGAGCACTTCTTTTTGCATGACCTTGATATGGGAAAAGCCATGACCAGATTTTCAGAAACAACCACCAAACGAACATTTTGAAGTTGAAGGCTAGCATTACGTTGTTCACAATGAAGAACTATTAAAGTTTTGGATAAACCTAGCCATAAACTTGTCCCTGAGATATTCCATACAACTTCAAGCTTGGCTAGATAAACTGCAATAAAACAGTGTTTGTTATTCATGCAAAGAAGAAAAAGTCTGTAGATCTTGTGAAAAGGGTTTGGACACCTTAGTTTTGGGTGCTCATGAGAAAGGACAAGGGATTCCAGAGCTGACAGCAGAATGGAATTAAAAGATGATAAAACAGAGAGGTAGAAGGTGCATTTGGATTTTCTACTGTAGCTTCCTAACTCAGGTGGCACTAAATTAATACACATGTGATCCGAAATACGAATTCGAAGCTCCTTTTATAACCCGTGCAAAGCAACTTAGAGAGTTGGTATAAACTTATCTCCAAACATCTCTATGGAGCTCCCATGCAATGAATGCACATTCCTGACCTCTTAAATGCGGCAACACAAGATAGTGGGTATTGGGCTACGCTTGAACTGGGGCACTATTCAGTGTAGCAATAGTAAGTACATTGGCACCTTTGCAATTCCAACTGCTAAGTTCACATCTGAGTACATAAAAGCAGAAATGATACTGCATTACAGTTAGGAACACTGGGGGAGCAGTTGTGGGTTTTTTTTTGTTCTATGTTCTTTTCCTTTTTTTTTTT
>NW_010589600.1:0-23621 GCF_000705375.1 Tinamus guttatus
GAGTGCAAGTGAATATGGCTAGCACAGAAGAGAAAATAGTAGGGAAAATTTTAGGGAAATGTTTTATAAAAAGGAGCACTAGGACACAATTGCAACCCTTCCCCACAAGCTACAGTGCCTGGGACTAGGCTTGAACTGGTTAACATTGAGTCCAAACTCAGAATTCCCCAGAGGCATTGAAATCACATCACCATCCCGCACTGCTCATGGGGCAGAGAGCAGCTCAGGCAAAAAGAGGAGGCTGCCAGGCTGGAAACTGGGAGGGTGTGACAGAAAAAAACAACCCAGACATTTGTCCCGTCAGTTCGGACTTTGGCCAGCCCTTAGCCTTTCATGTGCTTTCTGTTGCTGTTGCTTTTCAGCAATTAGGAGAAAAGCCACATTTGCAGCACAAACAGCCCCCTGTGGGGTGAAACACTAAGTCAGGCAGAAATCAGCAGCAGCAGTTGGCAGCTTGGGAAGGTCTGGCTCTTCACCAGGTTGCACATCTTCTAAAGCTGGCCCTGGCCGCCGCGCCACGGTGCAAGGTCCATGCCGATCGCCTGCCCGGAGAGCTGGCCGCGCCACCAGCAACCTGTTCCCAACTAATCCCTTCCCCTCTCCTTGCTCTGCTTCTCTCCTTCACTGTGAGTCCATTTTCACATGGAGAGGCAGGAGGTCCCGAGCTGTGAAAGGCATCTTGATAATTCACGTGGACCTTCAGCAGGGCTTGAATATCCAGTTGTGCCCTAGATGCCCTGATACCAGAGTCGGTCAGGCCCAGGGCCCCCACTCATGGCCCACTGCAGCTAAGATGAAGTTAAACTGCTGTCAACCTGCATTTATTTTGGAGCCATCACTATTTACAGGAGTAACTTTCATAGAGTTCCTCCAGGTCCAGATGTTAGATCCTTTTGTTAAGTTACAAGGCTCATTCTTACACGCTGCACCCAAAATAAGAGTAAGCAAACCCAAGGCCCTGGTGCAGGTTTCCTAACCCAAGGTCCTACCTTGCAGGCTGCTGCTGGACCCCGTCTCCTGCCCGGACACCCTCCTCTGCGCCTGCAACACCCACTCGTGTGCCCACCTGGTCCTGCTGCCCACCAAGGCACAACACCTTCCTCCCCGAGGAAACGGCGGCAGCCTGGCCAGAAAGCAAGAATGCCATTTTGCAAAGCGTTTGTCCCGCTGTGGCTTAACGGGCTTTGTTTGACTTTTGTGCAAAAAATGAGGGAGCGTTCAGCGGAAAGAAATGCACGGCAGATAAGCATATAAACCAAGGATTAAGTCACCCGCTGGGGAGATGAGAACCTTTACATTAACTCTCTGATTTATTCTAGGAATTGGGCTTCTGTTAATCACCTATTTTTTTGGTTCATTGGCCTAGTTGTATTTTGGGATGAATATACCATTTTGTCACATCAGAAATGGAACATTAATAGGAACGTAGTGTTAATTTGGAGGATGCTTGTATGCACTGAAAAGAAATAAATGATGCCATAATTAATGTTGAAAAATAATTCAGTCAAACCTTGGAAGATTTACAGAAGGCAGAAATGCAATGCAAATTTCCTTGCTTGAAATATTCATAAGTGATTTTGTGAGTCATTACAGCTACTCTGTAAACAATGTTTTAAGTAGCCAGTGCTTTGCTCTCCATTTCTTGCTCTTTCTCCTATGGATCACTAAGTTTTGTAGCCTTCTCCCTTGCCTGCTAGGTCTGAGGGTCCAAACTCTGGCTGTGGTTCAAACCCAGCTCTCTCCATGCCGAAGGCAGGGCTTGGGCTTTCACTTTGGGGCCCACCACTAAGCATGCAGAGCATCCTTATTTACTGCAGCAAAATCCTCCTCTGGGCCAAACCCTACAGCAGGTGCTTGATGAATATCACCAGTTGCTATTGCAAGATACTGCTGCCCTAAAAGTGTTTTTCACGCAAACGGAGCAAGCTGCAAACCAGACCATGAAGCAAGTCCCACTTCTCCGATGCTTGCCGGTCAGGGAGGGCAGCAGCTCCTCTTAGAAGAGCAAATAAAGTCTAGAGAACAAGAGCAACACATGGCCCTATGGGGCTACTGAGGACCTTGCAGCAGAGCTCAACAGCCCCAGCTCACCTGGAGATGCTCTTGCATTTTGTGAAGCAGTGACACCTTCGTGACGAGCAGTAAAGGGAGAGAAACACAGAGGAGCCTGTTGAAGGTCACCTCACTGATAGGACCAGCAGCAACCCCTGACTCCTACATCAGCCCTGCAGCTTCTGCAGAGACCTGCCTTTTCTAGGAGACACAGAGTCAACTGCAGGTCTTCGTTAAAGGGGAATTGCAGCCTAACGAGCTTTGTGTCAGCTCCTCACAGTGGCAAAAAGGATGTCCAGACACCCCAGGGCGGTAGGGAGCAAGTCTCTGCTGACTGCAGCAAGCCATGAGATCTTTTATAGCTTCACAGATCATGTTGGTCTCTTTTGGTGCACAGGTGGCCAAGGCTTTCACACGTTGTTTTAACTGCTCCATTTCTGCTTTTCTGACCAGAACATCCCCCACTGTGTTGAGGAGATCCAGCCTCTTCAAAGAACCCTCCACAAAGAAGGCACCAAGGACCCAGCACTTCTCCAGTGTATATACCGGCCCTAAAGGTGGCTTCATGCAAAGTTTAGGGCCACCTTTTCCAAGACAGAAAATCTAACATTACGCAAACAAGGCATAAAAGCTGGAAGCTGAGTTTTCTTTGTTGCTGCTTTTGGCCTTGGTTTTATACTTTATTCTTTCTTTGAGCTTTCATTCACCCTGCCAGGTTTATCAAGAGAAACAACCTGTCAGGCACCATAACATTGACCGCCTAATTTTCCTAAAGGTAACGGATAGAAAGTCCCTAATTGCACGTTTCCTTCTGTAACTTTTTAGCTTCCATGATGAAGCAGGAGACAGCATTATGGCATTTACGGGTATTGATTATTTAAACTAATGGACCGAGACTGATTGAATCCATTTGCACCGCGAGGGGTTTCTGCTTTGTTTTCCTTTTATGAGCTCAATAGGAAATACCTCCCAAACTCAGGGCAAAGAGGCCAGGTGAATTAGAGTGCACCCAATTCCTGGCTGCTCCAGCTGAGGTGGTGGTGGTGCCTGGAGGAGTTTCCTCATCCCTCAGTTGCTCTGCAGTGGGCAGCAGGAACAACCACCAGTGTGTGATATCGACTTCCTAGCTCTTTTACTGGAGTTTCCTATCATAGTAGCTGTGCCTGCAGTGGTGCTCTATGTCAATGAGGCCATAAGAGAAGTATCACCCAAGCATTCCAGATAAAGCTTGTGAGACAAAGGTAAGACCACCAGATATATCAGGATACAGATGTGCAGAGACCAAAGGTTGCTGTGTTAGTCTTCTTTCTAGCTGGTAATTTGTGGTCTCAGGTTTTTCATGAGAATGTCTTGCCAAATCTCACTAAACTGCAAGTTGCAGAAAGCATAAGCAAGCATAGAAGTACGTGAGACCTTGCAAATGTCTGAGAGGTACCCAGAGCATCCAGCAAGAGTTTGTTCATCAAACAAACTGCCGTGCAGGGCTCCCCAGAGAGCTACCTTAGACCAGCACAACAAAGCACACAATATCGTACGCATCTTCTGTGTAATTTCAGATGCGGGTACAACTGGGTAGCTAGTGCTCTAGACCAAGCTGACCAGGCTTACCTTTACACCTAAATTTCCTTGCTATTACCAGGAGGCACCAAGACTCATCTTTAAAATTGCTTACTCTTCGGTATTTGTAAGAAATAACTTGTAGCAGAAATAAGGCAAGGAAAAATATTTGGGCAGAATTTATCTTCTTTTCTGCCTCCTTGAGGGCAAAGGGAGAAGCTGTAAAGCTCTTGAGTTTTGACATTTTCCTCAACTCAAGTCAAAGGGGTCCATAATCTAGGCCATACACTACCATGCTGCCCATAAAACCCACTTTGCTTTGCATGGGTTGATGATACAGTCCCTATAGGCTCTTCAAGTTTCTAGAAACAGTTTTGTGCTGTGCTATTTCACTGCTTAAAGAAAAGATGGCTAAAAAATACCAACTGGTATGTAGTATGGAAACAGTCCCTGTCAAGAACCTCTAGGTTATGTTGTAAGATTAAGATTTTGGCTGATCAAGGCAAAAAATGTTGAGATAACCGATTTTGCTGGTATGGCTGCTGACTGGATGATGCACAGTATTTGGATTACGCAATTGGAAAGATACAAAATTAGCATGGTGCAGGATAAACAAATTAAATTTTTCCCAGCTGAATCACTGAAGACATAGGTGCAGGAAGAGAGGCTTCAAAATAACCATTTCAAAAAGAAATATTTTCTCACTCAAAGCAAAATTAGGGATGTAGGAAGGCAATTAGATGATCTCATGGTCCTTTCTGGGTTTCATGAGCTCTGAACTGCTTTGTGCCTTGCCAATACCTCTCAAAATAGGTGTTACTCATTTAGTGTTATTTTGGGATGCTATGTTCCTGTGAGCAAGACAGACTTTTCCATAGGACTGGATTCACAAACCATGCAAAACTAGGCATCAAACAAGGCATGGTTGCAGGAACACAGAGTTTTAGCCCCAATATGCCAGAAGAAGCGTTTGAGAAAGATAAAGATTATTGAAAAAAATATCAGAATTTTTCAGCTATATTTTAATTTGTCAAAAAGAAAAAAGCTAACCTCCTAATAAACAGTGATATGCAGTTTATATTGATATCTTGCAAAGGTTATAGACCTTCATGTATACTTGACAGGTAAAAATTTAATGACTGACGACTATAAACACTGACTTTCCACTTTAAAAGAAAAAAAAAGAAATTAGTGTTTCAAAATCTATTTAGAAACTCCACATTCAGACAACAAAGGCCTCTCCATCGCTCACCTGCCTGGGGTTGGTGTGACTTACAGCATCAGAAGCATGAACAAACCCCACCTTTTTGTGCCCCACGCTGGCAGTCTCCCTCTGGGATGACACGTGTCCTCCTGCCCCAGGTGATGTGTTGAGGGCCATGTGGCTCCACTGCTGTCTCTTCTCCACTGTTGAGGTCTGGATTGCTCTGCTGCCCACCAACACGGTACCAGGCAGGATTCCTCACTTGCCCCCTCCTCAGCATGGCCAGCCCCTTTCCACCACAACCCACTTTGGCTAGATAAGGTGCCCAGAGAGTCTGTGGCATCTCCATCCTTGGAGCTATTCAAAATCCAGTGTGAGGGGGTTCTGGGCCACCTGCTCCAGGTGACCCTGCTTGACGAAGTTTTCCATGGAGGTCCAACACCAGCTATTGTGCAATTCTTGGAAGGACGCAAGTCTCCCTGAGGGCTGGTGCCATGCCAGCACCCTGCTGTCATCCCAGCTATCCCCAGGATCCTGCGGGAGCGGAGCCGGGAGGGACGCGCAGCAGGGACGGCCAGCGCAGAGCGCGTGTCGGGAGGAGGCCGCGTGCCCCATCTCCTGGCAGGCACCTGGCAGGTCACCAGCTCAACTCCCAAGGGGATGCGGTAGCATGGAGACACAATTTACAGGCCTTTCTTCGGAATAAAACACAAACGAGAACCAAAAATGATCTTTATGACATCTTTGCCATTTTTCGGTGGGAAAAAGAGCTGTGGTTTTCAAGCAGCAGGGCAACGCTGACCTCTGCTGCCTAAAAGTAAAATTACTAGAAATGACAAAGAAAATGTCTAGCTTGCTTTGAACAGGCAAAAATGCAATGAGCAGGCAGCCCCCATGAACCTGTTCAAAGTTTTGCTCCACTGGCTGGAAAAGTGGCTCAGAGAAAGAGCATCCCGGAACCAGACATGGTGTTTCACTCAGGCAAGCAGAAATGTGGTTTTCTGAAGCCCATAATCTAGCATGGTGCAGAAAGATCTCTAAGATGCCTTATAAAGACAACTTCAAAATAGTTCATGTTTAGAAAAGATTTGCATTTCAAAACTAGTGTCAAAATGCAATTACAAAAACGCAGGTTATTATTCTGAAAGATGCTTTGCATCGGGCAATGTCTAGCCTTGAAGGCAGAAGTGTTGGTAGGAATTTCCTGGGGCAGCTCCTCAGGGGTCAGGCTGTCTAATATTGCCTTTAATGCTCTTGGCATAAAAGTGAAGAGTGTAGTGACAAAAATGTGCTGATGACACAAACCGAGGGGTCATCTTCAGTACAGAGGAGGACTGGGTAAGTTTGTGAACTGAAAACATCAGCTCCAGAGCAATCAGAGAAAGCGCAGGGAGGTAAATGAAACATCTCCTTTATTGAAGTACTTGCCTCTCCCATGGATGCCATTCCCACCCAACAATCCTTCTCTACGGGAAATTTTGCTGGTTTGGAAATAGAGTAACATGGGGTAGATGTTCCTCCTGTTTCCATCTGCATTCATGTCCACAAAATATGACATCTCCTGGAGGAGGAAGAGCAAAAGATTCCGTGGGCCTGACCCCAGAGCAATTGCTTCTGCTTGCCCCACACAGGATATTATGGCTGCTATTCTGGGCAGCGACCAAGGCAAGTGAAATGACTGACTCGTGTATAGAAAAGGGACTCACAAAATGCAGCTGAAGGATACGCTGTGCAAGCTGGTGCTGCTGCTCATCAGGGAGAGAATTATGTGTGCTTGTGGTGAAGGTGGCCTATCCTGGGACATGTATTTCCTAGTCATTGTCACAAGGGCAATTTGTCTTTGGTAATTAGTTTCTGTGCCTTAGAGCAGTGAGGTGCAAACAAGCATTTAACACTGATGTATCGCAGCACTTCCCTTGGTGGATGGATGGTGCTGGTGTTGGCCAGGGCTGGTGCATCAGTGTCTTCTGCAGTGAGGGGAATTGTTCGCACAGTAGTCCAGCCATGAGCTATACTATACATGTTTTTAAATACAAGCTTTTTTAAAAAAAAAATACAGGCTTTTAAAGACAAATCTAGGGTACAAATCTTCTCTGACCTGCTCATGCTCTGGAAGACGGCAGCAACATTTTCTTCCTCCTGCTCCAGCACATACATCCAAAGCACTTCCCAAGGGAAGGTAACTCTGAGGTCCTTTTTCATGACCAGGAGCCCATCTTCAGGCCACAACTCACTTCAGGCCACAACTTTTGAGGTCAACACATGAGTGCTGACAGCCAGCATGAAGTCCCTGCTAATCCCACACTTTCCTGCTCATCTTTCTGCTTCATCTGTCTGATTCAGCATTGGGGACATGCCGGCCTTGGCACTGATTGCTCTGAGGCTTTGCAGATCACCAATAGCACCACGAGGTTTAGTCCGATGCACCCCTGCTAAGCCCACACTTTTCTGCTCATCTTTCTGCTTCAGTGCTGGGGACATGCTGGCCTTGGCGCTGGTTGCTCTGAGGCTTTGCAGATCACCGATAGCACCACGAGGTTTAGTCCGATGCAGATTTTCCAACACTGATGACTTTAGCTCCGGTTCTTTAATCCTCAGCCTGTCCTGCACAGTGTCTACATGGGAAACAAGAGAAATCTGTTCCCTTTAGAGTTATGTCTTGTCACTACACACAAGCCTCATACTAATTGAAAATACTGCAGACCCAAACTTTATCTGTGGCAAATGTCCATATCCCAACACGTCCACACTGATTTACACCAGAGAAAGAGCTGATGCTCTAAGATTAACTTTCCTGATGTCATGTCAAAGAGAAATGCAGAAGCTGGAAGACTAGGGAAAACAGAAACATCCTTCACTCTTTTCAACATTGTGATTTCTCCAGTTTTAAATGACATCTGGAGATGCCAGAAGTGAAGAACAATTATCACTCTTTGCTATGGTTTGTATGACACTGACATCACAAATCCCATCCTTTAATGACATCCAAAGGGGGCCATGGTCTTCCCAAAAAACGCAAAGAAGTCCCTGCCAGGAAATCAGCTACACAGCTTTCAAGCCCATAGTTTGCCCTGGTGAACAAGTTGCCAGGTGTAGTTTGTTGCAAAACCAAAACAGAGGTGCTCAAATACAGTGTGCTACAGGAAAGGATCCAGAGATAAGAAAAGCCGGTCAACATCAAAGAGGAGCATTTAGGTCTTGTTTCTAGTGAAGGCAAGGATAGAATGGTTTCTGGAGATGGAAGCCAGCACATCCAGGGTCATAGAAGGACTGACACATAATGTCACAGACCCAGGAGGAAGGGTCTGTAATAAATCTGTCAGGTCGTGAATGCTGCTATGGGATTGCAGGCTGAAAAAATGTGATCCAGGAAATATAAGGCCTGATAGACTGACCTAAATTGCATGGACAGCCTCAGAGAAAATTCTGAAGGAAACTTTAATGGTCAAAGTGGAAAATAAGGAGTCATGTCCCAAGGGGTTCCAGGCAACATGTCACAAAAGGTTTTTTTGGGAGGATCATTCATCCGTTTACTCATTCAGACTGGAAAAATGCCATGGCCCTAATCATTCCTGTCTTTAAATAAGGTACTACCTGGGAAGTAATTATTTCATCAGGACAACATCTGAAGACTACGATGTAGTTGAGGAAATGTCAAAAAGGTGAATACTGGGTGCTCTTTTGGAAAGCAAACAGTAAGACTGCAGAAAATCTATTAGGCTGATGCTTATAGGTCGAACATATAACTGAATTAAAGAACTTAGCAAACAGGACAGACATGTGAAATCTGTTGAACAGGAACTATGATGGTGCCTAGAGGTGTAGGAATGCCATAGCAAGGGGAACAGAGACTTTTGAAGATTTCGGTAGCAGAATACACTGACAATTCATTGCAATGTCTGCAAGGGCCAAAAACAGGAGTACTCTCACCTGGAAAGCATCAAACCGAAACACCACAGGAGAAAAGAGGTGCCATTTTACCCTAGAGTGACTAGGAATACAGAACTAAGGCAAGCTATTGATGTCTGGCAAAAAAAGAGCAGAATAAATGTATTTATGTTACAATGAAAACTATCTTAAGGTGTTTACTGGAAAGAATAGACTAAGAATAGTCACTAATGTATATAGAACAAAAGCAGAAATTAAAATAACCTTATTCTATATACTAGAGTGGACTGCAAAATACCTGCTAATCTAGTAATGAGCTATAGACTGCAAAATCTGTTATACTTAGCACCTTTTTTTATTTGATTAAATGTTATTATTCTTTGGTAGGAAACTGTTTTAGTCTATGCTATCTAATTATTTCTGTGAAAATGCTGCATGTTAATCCTTATGACTGTGAAATTAAAAGCAAGCATGAAGTCTCATTTTGATGAAGAGAGTCTTCTAGAATTGCAAGAAATGAGACTTCAAGGTCCATCACCTGGATACAGTGGCTCTTGTGCAACCATATCTGGCAAAGCGCAATTTGAAAACCTGTCATTCCTACATTTCCGTCTACCTTTCTCCTCCCTCTAGATTTAATTTAATTCCCATACTTTGCCTTATTTGAACGTCTGCACTCCACAGCATGATGTTGCAGCAAACAAACAAACAAAAAATACCACAGCTGGACTTAAAAGCCTAGGTTGTATACTAAAATTCACAATTAGACAAAAACAGTTAAAACTCTAGTGATCTGATGAATAAAAAATGCTTTGATAAGAGAACCTGCCTAAGCTTGAAGTATGATCATAATGTGCTCTGTCTGGAAAAAAGCTTCTTTCCTCAACTTTCCTCAAATTTCTCAGACCTAGAGGAGAATTTTTGCATTACTATTACTGAAATAACCATCAAGGTCTTCAGTCAAGCAGCTCTCCAGCTTGGATGTGCAAGTTATCAAATAAAATTCTATTTCTGAGTATTTCAAATGTGGAATTTTCTCAGCTGCAAATTCAAAGAGAAACTTATGCCTAGGAGCTTTATTATCATTCGAGGAGTTATCAAAGAAGAGAAAACATCAGGAGAGAGCATAAGAGCGGATCTGGTTAAAAAGTGCAAACCACTTTTTTTCCTGACAAGTCAAATATCAAAATAAATTCCCTTCAGGAAGATCCACATGAGTTTTCATCAGTTTTCTCACTGGACTTTTATTAGCACAAATGAACACAGGAAGCAAACCTCATGCTGAAAGTGCTCTGCCCACCTCTGAAGGGGAAGTTTATTAGGAAGGGCTAATTGGGTGAAGAAATTCTCTACTTCAAGAGGTCCTTTTCATGTCAACGTTTAACAATCTCGCTCCGCACAAACTCACTCTGGAGCGTGACTTTCTGCTGTCACACTGAATGGGTAGAGCAGCAGCCGCTCACGTCAACTATTTTTATTTCCATTGTAGAGAAACAACTGCCCTTTCCTCAGTGATCAGAGGGAAATACATGCCACAGCAGAGGATGGAAAACGAGGTCTTTGGGTTAAAGGACACATTATTTCCACCCACATGACCTGCTTTGGCTCGGTGAACCCATGTACATGAGTGTCTTGGCTCGGACACGTGAGGTGGGATTGAGCAGCATCCAAAGCTTCGTGCCAGGGCTCTGCAGCAGCTGGGGCCAGCGGCTGCCTTTAGCAAAGAGCATCCATCACGTTGAGGGCAGTGTAAAGCCCTCTGCATCCATCACTGAATAATCAGCTGGAGCAGACGCATGGGAGCACGTGTTTTTTAAGGTTTTGCAAACTGTTGATGTCATCCAACATCATCTGCATTTAGGGCTGGGAAGATTTAGAGTACCTGCACTTGTTGCTAGAGGGAAAGCCATAGGAACTTCACAGCTCATCAGGAAAGGAAGGGTTTGGTCCCATCATGATAAAACTGGTCCTGTGATACACAGAACTGGTCAAGGGTTGGTTCCCACAAGGTTTTGTGTGATTGGCATTGATAAGTACTCATTTTGTCCAAGCACTTTAGGGGACAGTTCTTCTGAATTGTGATGGCAGCACCACCTCTGGGCTTGTAAAAGCTATGATCTTTTTTTTTTTTTTTTACGGCTAAGGAGACAACTGAAAAGAGAAATACTTTAGGAAAAAAATAACCATTTTAAAAGACTCCTCAGGATTTTCTTTTGCTATTTAGGAATGGAATTGAAAGTATTAGCAAAAGAGGTGTGTTTGCATTTTTACGTGACAGAAAGACCATTTGTGTGCAAAATGAGAGCCCAAGAGAAGAGCCATCGGCCTGCTCTGCATTCTGCCCCACGCGCTGCAGAGCGCCTGCAACGCAATTAATAACGTCAGGCCCCTTTACACTTGTAGAGAAGTTATTTATTATTAGTATTGTATTGGCACGACACTTATCACCTCGGTAATATAGCCTCTCACTTACGGTAATGCATCTGGCCTCATAACCTGCCTCCGAGGGATGGAAGATTTTAAAGATGGGAAATTCAGGCCCAGCAAGATTAAATGATTACGACGGCTGGGGAGGCTCCGGCAGGGCCGCATCAAGACACAGGCCTCGAGGGAGCAGCAGCAGCACTTAATTACAAAAATGAACTGCCCTTTGCATGCTCAGATTTAAATGCTTCTCTGCTAGAGAGAAAGAAGATACCCAGCTGGGAAATTTTAAAGAGCTGGTACATTGTTATATTATTTCTTGGAAATATTATAATTTGCAAATTATATTATTTTGGAAAGAGAATATGACAGACCTCGGAGGACTGAAATCCAAATTCCACGAGTGTATTTATTTGCTACCTTTGCAAAGCGTGCCTGGAGCCAGGTGGTGCAGGCGCTGAGAAGAGCTGTCCTTCTGCCATGCTTTTGGTGCAGGAGGTCCATAGCCAGGAGTTTGCCAGAAGGCAGAGAACGGGGGAAGAACCAAAAAGAGACATGTTTTCTCTGGTCCCTATTTCTTCCCTTATTTCTTCCCAGTCATGTGGACTAGGTGGACTTCTGGGCAAGGTGGACATGTTGAAATCTCATGTAGTCTTACATTTTCAAAAACTGTTACAACATACATAAAAATGACTCCGGTCTCTGTATAAATGCTATTTGTTGCAGATAATGGAAGCGCTAGATCTACTTAAGTGCCTGCCTGACCCTGCCATAAATTGGTGGACCATATATGCTAAGGGGAGGCTGTTCCCCTGGTGTGACCCGAATTACAGCTTACCCATACTGAGGAGAAAGCATGAAGTTCTCTCTCCCTTCAGCTCCCTTACATGCTTTTGTACTAGACTTTATATTAATGTCTTTAGTTAACATTTCAAAAGCATCAGGGATATTAATAAACATTAAGCACAAGCTCAGGAATAATTCACACAAAATGCAGTGAAGGCGTCTTCTGGCAGTGCCCACTGTTTTAAGGCACTTCTAATGGGGTGACGCACTCCCAGCAAAACCCCAGCACAACCACAGGTTGTGTCACCAGAGGTCTCAGAGACAAAAATGCCACGTGGCCTTTGGCAGGGATTCCTGGTGCATTCTCACCCTGTCCACCAAGCCCACGGGAAGGTTTTTCCTCAGCTCCGGCTGCCTTTGGATAACACCATGGGGAGGAAGGAGGCACTGCTGGAGAGGTGACCTGGGAGGGAAAAGCTTGAGAGTTAAACACAAGCTTAAGAAGGACATCCAGATTGAAATTCGTATTTTCTCCATTGCTATTTTTAAGCACATATGAAAACAAGTCCCATCACTCTGGGGTAAGTTTGGGTGAATAATTTTTTACACTGAAGGTTATTCACAGTTCAGTTGTTTCCTTCCCAATGGTAATTATTTCGGTTTGGGGTTAGATCATATGAATCACAGGGATTTTTTTTTTTTCCTTCCAAACTGGAGAGCGGATATTTAAAACTGGAGAATAATCCATAGTCAATAACAAATAGTGAAGAAGGTCTATATGCTAATGTGTTAAATCTGTAGAATTTCTGCCCAAGTTTCCCCAAATACCTGCTGCTGTCCCCAAATAACAAATGTTGTGCCCTGTCAAAGCCTGACAAACCAAAGTCAACATTTATCTGTATGAAAACATCTGCAAATCAAGTGCTTTTAGACTGTTTGTTCAGCACTATAAAGTATATTAGCATTTCTTCCAGAAATAATAAAATCAAAACATCTACCCTCTGGAGGATCGCTTAGCTACCTTATAAAACAAAACCCCTTTGAGTTATGAAAGCATTACTAAGTGCTCATAAAAACAAGGGGCTCAGTCTTGTCATACCGAAGCCGGTGGAGAAATGCCCATTGGGTTGAGACGTAAAGCAAACACAGCCGCTGGAGCAATGAGCTGTAATCTGCTTTAATCCATAGTATCAGCTGTTGACAGATATGTGCCGGGCGATTAATAGGATGCTAAAAAAAAATGTTAACAAAGCAGTGGGGACTGAGAGGCTGCTATGAGGATTTCTTTATCCTGCTTCTACATTCACCAGAGGAATCGTCATTATGACATGCAACAGAACACGTGCGTTGTTGTCTCCAAACTCACCAGCAGATCGAAGCCACGGTGTCATCAGACTATGGGGAACTAGTGGCAGCGAAGCTGCTGCTCTGCTCTCGGCTGCTCCTGCTCGGAGAGCGGAGGAACGCTCCGATGGGACCCGGCTCTGTCAGACGTTCTGCAAACCCCCTTCCCCACCAAAACCTCCCGCTCTAACTTGTACTCTTCAAACACTTTTCTTGGAAGGTTTCTTTGTTGCTTTTGTTGCTGCTCAAACAAGGAATTAATGAAGGCCAGGGACTGAAAAAGGAGCTGCAAGGTTTTTGTTTTGCTTTGTTTTTCTCCTATGATAGGGCCTGTTGCAAGGATTATTGCAGTGGTGATCATTCCTCCTATGAAGGTCCATACAAGCCCCAGGAAGTCTAATGTGACCCACCACCAACACCCGGTGATACAACTGGCCTTCCCTCTGACGCTGCTGCGTGCAAAACGCACAGGCAAGGCTCATGCCTTGGGCCATCAGCACCAGCTCCATCAAAAGACACCGCACGTCACGCTCGCTCTTACCCCCTTGCTTCCCACCACAAGGATTTCTGGGAAAGATCAGTCCTGCACCTGGCAAGGACGCTCAGCTTAATCTTTCCAAGGAAACAATTCTAAAAACATCTTGTTTCCGAGAAGCTGGAAGGCTGGGTTTGGGGCATAAGCATGACCTCAGTTGTCCTGGGAAAACCTCTGCACTTTCCCAAGCATAAGCCAGTGGGAACCACTCTGCCACATCTAGCTCCCGCCTCACATCTATTCCCCAGGGTGAGTGACAGAGATGGTTTTGCAGCACTGTCTTACTCAAGAACTGGCACTACAAATCCCAAACCTTAGGGCAGGGCAAAGCTTAGTATCTTAAAGAACGCTACTTAATATAGATCCTATATGGCTCATGACCATTGGAGACTTCCCCTTAGATCTGTGCATTTATTTGATGCCCTTCTTATCCAAAGCTTTTCTACATTCTCCATACAAGCCTGGACAGATTTCTGCAGGCAAAGACCAAAGAAAATAAAGTGCTCAGGGTCCGTATTTTTATGTTTTGCTGCCTGATTGAGGTTAGTTTTAATCTTTTCAGTACACACTCCAGGATTTTACTGATCTTGTTATTTCATGGGATTATTCAGAAATAAGTCACGACATTTTCCAGTTCCTACTCCACCTTCCTCTCCGGGCAGGGAAGACTTAATATCCATTGCAGCAGCAAGACATTTAGCCCCAAAGATCAAATATAGATCCACTAAAAAGCAAACTATGCTTCCCTCCTATAATATAGGAAAGAACAGGAGGGGTGTGTTGTGGATGCCTTCCTCCAGCTTTCCGCTTTTCCGTGCAGCCTCCCAAGTGTCTTGGAATGCAGAGAGAATCTGCTGGCCATGGCAGCTCCCTTGTGGCTGCCCAAACTCCATCTGGCCTGACGGGAACGACTGTGTGTTTGGAAAAGCACGTCTGAGAGCTGATAAGTGACCTGCTAATGCAAGAACAAATATATAAATAAACATAATAAGCACTGTGGCACTTTGAGTATCGTTTGTCCCAGGTGCGCACGTGCAATTTCTCTTAAATGACCTTCTTTCCCAGAATCAGACTGAAAATTACACTTAAACCATTAAACATTAGGGGTTTTGTTCTTTCTTGTTTGTTTGTTTCTTTTTTTAATGGGGCTTACTCTTTCATCTTCCCTGGTTGTCACTAACCGGGTTGTCTAGTGTCACTCACCAGCTTGTCTGCTTTGAAGTGCTCCCTCTTCTTTGAGCACGGTGCATTGATTTGCCACGGTGCAAATCGGTTCTGCCAAATCGCTGCTTCCTGGAAGCACAGCTCTCCAGCCAGGAAACTGCAAGGTCTGGGAGGAGGGAAGGGTGAAAACCTACCTGCTGTTTTAGTTGGCTTAGAGTCTGCAGAATTCGGACTTTCCCAATGTCTAACAGGCGTTATTAGGTGGACGTTATTCTGAGGGTCTTTGGAGCTTGAAAACTAAGCCTGATATCTGATATATTTTGATTATGCTTTAAATATACGACTACGAGAGCTGGAAGAATGGAGCAAGAGATCACTAATATAGTGAAATAAAACATGGCAATTATTCACGGAAGAGCCCTCCATGAGAGCAGCAACAAGAGACCTTCCTCCAGTCCAGACTTATATTCCCTTCCCCAGGCTGGGAGCAAGGATATAGAATAAAAAATAATACAGATCAAAACAAAGAAAAGATTGTGCAAGGCTCTGGGGTGCTCGGAAGGAGGTCGTCACCTTTTCGGCTGGCAGCGCTGCACCCTCTGGCAGTGACTTCATGCAGACACACGGATGGACGTGAGCCAGGTGGCTTTGGCAGCACCACCAGGGCTTCGAGGAACGGTGGCCTGGGATATTTTGGAAGAAACTGTGCTGGGTTCTTGATGCTGGGGTAAATTTCAGGTTTCAGGGCACATGAGGCCCTGGTCCGCTCAAGCAGGAGAGGATGCATGGGTGGACAGACAGACGGATGGCCTCAGAGGCACAACACAAACTGCAGCACCCTGTTTTTCCCTGGTGAAGAGCCGCGGAGCTGCACGGCCCAGGCGGACACGGCGCGGGGCGCCTGGCCTGGACCTGTCACGTATTTGCCCTCGTGTAAAGAGGAGCCTCAGCCAAGCGCCACGTGGCCCGAGCAAGTCGTGAGCAAGAAGCAGAGAGAGAAACCACCCCCGTGGCGCCCTGCGACAGGCACTGCCTGGTAATGCAGGTTGTTTTAAAGGTTAAGGCTGCTCAGCTTGCTCATAAGTTAGCAAGCCTGATGTGCAGTTATTAAAATATTCAGTCCAAAATCTTTGGTCTTCGTGTTGACCACAATGGCCTTCCTAGACGAGCAGGTGAAAACCTTTGTAGCACTGAGCGGTTTCTTTAGGATATCAGTTCTCGTTAGAGAACTGTAGAGATTTGTATTAAATTTTCAGTTAATTCTAGTTCTTCTTAGGGCCCGACCTTGTCTTTTGCACTTAAAATAAATTCCTACCATTTCCATAAAAGGGTATTTTGCATTTCTCTATTTTTAACTAAATAACTTCTTTGCTCTTTTGCTATCTTTAAGCCCACAATTACAGAATGAGAGGGGAACTTCTTGATTTCAAATTACTTTTATTTTACATGGAGAGAAAACAGTAGTAACAAAATTAATACCTGCCTGAAAGAGTCCAGCAATGCTGCAGACAGAAGTGGGGTCTGCAGCCCCCTCTCAGGCCTTTTTATCCCCCTTTCCCCTTGGGCCAGCTGCAAAACAACTGCAGGTCTGTGCAGCAAATAGCCATAAAAACATGGCTTTGGCAATAGAAAATGCCATGTGTAGAGAGAGAACTGGAAATCCCAGTGTCAAAACCATCGATGGTACATATACTGTTAAAAAAATATCTCCCTGTGGTTTCTTCCTTCTGAGAAGCTGCATTGCTCCCTGGACTGCAGCCTGGTGGACCAGGACTTCCCTGGAGGGCACGGAGTGACTGCCCATGACACACAGTCATGTTGCAGGCTCCCAGACCTTGCAGATCTCCTAAGGCTGGACTAAATACCTGGGGTGAAATCTTGGCCCCGTCAACCAGGGGGACAAAGAGCTCATCCACAGTATTGAGTCTGGTTCCATCCAACCTGCGAGCAGGAGGCTGTGAGCTGCACCTCTCTTTCCCACCTACCTCCTCTCAAA
The DNA here is from genome assembly GCF_000705375.1 of Tinamus guttatus. The sequence goes on from NW_010589600.1 coordinate 16,951, forward strand.
TGTTGTCGGTTGCCTCCTTTCTACGCTACCCCCTACTACAGCAGAGCTCTGCCCCTACGCCCACCCCAGTTTGTCTTCTGCAGCTGGCCCAGACCTTAGGATTCAACTACGATCATACTGAGGTTGTTGTTGAGGATGATCCTCCCATCCTTCCTGCTGCTGCATTCGGGCTGGCAGAGAGCCTCTTGGAGACGCTGCTTGAGGTCCACGGGTGCAGTGCCCAGGAAGTTTTTCGTCCCTGTTAGGAAATCTATCATGTGGCCTCCAACTGGATCCCCCTCGATAAAGCACTCCGTGATGTCCCAGTCAGACGGGAACTCGTAAACTTGGTATTCAACCCCGATTCTCTTCAAAATATCCTCGATGTCACTGGATGTGACGTAGTGGCCGCTGTCAGTTAAAGGCAAGCAGTGGCTGTACTTCTTCCATAGGGTGGCCCATCCACTACTCTCTATCAGATGTGGCAGGAGGAAAGGTTAGTTTTGCAAAACCAAGGCAGGGGAACTCCAGCTAATACAAATGCTACATTGGTCTGAAATGCTCCCGCGCCGCTGGCACAGACCTTGCCAGGAGCAGGAGAACTGCTTTTCTCTGTCTTGGATCTACTTATAAACATCCCTGACCAGACAGAAGTAAACCTGGGGGTCTCCCTCAACGCTCCTCCCACGCTTCTCCTAGCTATTTAGAGGTGATTGTCACAAGGGGAGGGCTCTCACAGCACTTGGCTTGTCTTTGGCCATGTCATCGTGACCACGTCCTGACTCGTTTTTGTGGCAGGGCACGTGCCAAGACAAGCAGCCTGGCGGTGTGAGCGTTGCCCTATAGACACTGCAGCGTAACAGCTACTGGAGTGAGAACCACTCGGTTGTCCTGGAGTCCTGCTGCTCGCTGTGGCACTGCCTCCTGCTGCCACTGAAGTCAGTGACAACATCCTTGTTGTCTTCAAAAAGGGCAGGATTAAGCCTCGCTCGTTAATAATCACCTTTCTCTCTAGCTATTAATTTCACAACAGGAGGCCACTGTGAGCTAAAAGTGGCAACACATCCATCCATAACACATCCAGGGAGACAAGAACACATAGGTTATGCATAAGTAGTCCCATCAGACATTGATGTCCAGGAGATTAAGCAAAAGATTGCATGTTCCCAGCAAAATCCAGTGTTTGCTTTATTCAATTACTGCAGGAAAAAGTGCTACCTAAATCCCAAGACAAATATCGGTGGTTTTCATATTTCAAAATCCTTAAAAAAAAAAAAAGAAAAAAAGAAAAAAGTCAAAAGCCCCTCTCACCTGACAAAATTATGATCAGGAGTTTACCATGATGGTCTAGGCAGCTGTGGAAAAACTTGATCGTGTTAGGAATGTCTTCAACACGGTACAGCATCTAGAAGTGACGGTTACATACAGCCATTATTCTACCTCTGCAGAGCACCAGGTCTTCAAAGACTTAGATTCCTTATCTTCCTATCTGTGCTGCTTTAACATGCTTTCCTCATTCCCAAGCAAGGAGATTAATGTATGCTTTAAGCTGTATGGAGAAACCAAAGGACTTGGAGAAGAAAAAAGAAAGACTAAGAAACTGTGTTCTGTTTCAAACTGATAACCAACAACAGGAAGATGGCGTTGAACTGACAGCAGTATCTTTCTGCTGCCTGGAAAAGACAGTATCTATATAGAGACACATAATTTATGACCCCACAACAGGTACAAATTTCACTAACTTTTCCTTTAGTGCCATCCCATCTAGTCCAATTAAACCAAAATGTTCTTTTCTTTATTTCTTTTCTTTTTGCAGTGGCAAAGGATAGTTGTTGGCCTCTGCATCACCTTGGATTGCCTGGTGTCACCAGACAATCTCTGTTCCTGACCAAGGAGCCAAACAGCCATGAACAGCACCCACATTTGCCCCTACCAGCCTCAGCCCTGATGGGTTTGGTGCTTGCACAACTGCCAGAGCAATGACCACTCGCTGGAGAGCTGTGTGTGGCTCTGGTCTCCACAGCTCGGAGCACATAGCAGAGGGAGTCTTTGAAGCTAATGCTGCCATGTTGCTAATATTAATAAAATATTTGCGTTGCTAAAGCATCACCTGAATCATACGAATCACCTGCATTACCTGAATCATATGGATGAAGTCAAACTTTTTCTGTGTGCTCTTCTCTGTCACCTGTTGTTCATACTCGGAGGAAGTGAGCTGGTGCCAGACAAAAGAGACCTTCTGGAGATCGGGAGCTTGATTAACCAACTCTGGTCAGAAGCAGAAGAAAAACAGATTTTTTTTTGACAAACAAACAAACAGGAAAAGCTCTTCATCCACATCAGCAGTCCTCACTGCACCCCAGGCACACACACACCAGGGTACCTCACCTTTGTATGCTGCCACGTGCTGTGGGTTGGGCTCTATGATCTCTGTGTTAATGAAGACGCCTGGGTGTTCAGCCTGCAGGATCCTGATCATCTTCAAGTCCTGCTCACCTGTTCAATAAACAGAAATCCGTTACTTAAAAGAGGATTGGAATGGTGCTAGGAGGACTCACATGGTAGCACACCTGGTATTAGGAGATCCTCAGAGCAGAAGTGATGCCCTTTTTACCTTAGGACTTGTATGGTGGCATCTAAGACCCTAATAGTCTTCCTTGGAGAATGTATTTCCTAATAAGACTAAGAATTAGGAGGAGATAAGCAACAGCATGGAAAACTCACAACTCACAAAAATGAGGACCACATCAAAAGTTCTATTTTGAATCAGACTGAGTTTCCATTTTATATTACTTACTTTACTTATATTACTTCTGGTTTATACTACCTAGTGCAAATGGTGTATATTTGAGAACCAAAAGATTTTTCTTTTCCTTCCATCTTTCTCATATGCTCCAGGATAGCCCCAGCTGGGGAGAACAATTTAATGCTACTTTCCTTTTACTCGGGAAAGCAAGGAAACAAGTGAAAACCATATTACTTTCACTTAAAAGTGTTAATGCTCACACTTCAGCTGCATGTTTTTAAAAGCAAAAGCCTTTTCTGACAAATCTAACTGCTGCTTCTTTCCTCTGTTTTTTATTTTCTCCCTCCCAATGTCCTAGGAAAAAAGAAGTCAGATGTTTTACCATTTACAAAAAATATATAGCATTTAAAGCAGGTTTTTAAACATTGCTTCCAAGCGATTGTTTCTCTCTGGGGGGAAATACCATTTGCAATTAAGCCCTATTTATCACTGGGAAAAAGAAAAAGAAAAAAAAAAAAGTTTTTAAAAAAGCAGCACATCTTGCAAAAGCTGCCCCGGCCTGTGCAAGGGACAGCTGTGTCCCCAGGTTTGCTTGCTCGGAGCTCTAAAGCATAGCCCAATCTTGGCCTCTAGGATGGCAATGAAAACAAGAGAGATGGGATGGGTGGGATATCTGGGTGGGATATGTTTGGGTGGAACAAATGTCTTCTTTGATGTCCCTAAGTTTTTGTGCTGAGGTTTGCAGCAGCTCTTTTCTCCCCTGGAGCAGGAGCCTGCTCTGAGGCACATAGACTCAAGAGAGAGTCATCAGGAGACACAGCCTAAGCTAAGACCATCACATTCACCTTGCTGGGAGAGGACCGGTCCATGCTGGGGAAATGGGTGCAGGAGGGAAGGGAGCATCATCCCTGTCCCAGCTCAGGAACTCTGCTTTGAAAAGCAGGAATTTTGTCTTTCAGCACCTTGGCTGTGCTTTCTGCAGCAGCTGGATCCACCTCGGTGCCACCACGCTCTTACCTGTGCCACTGCCAACTCCCAGGACGTTCAGGGTGGATTTCCCATTGCCCAGCCTGAAATTACAAGTAGACACAACTCATTACTTAACTGCACGCTTTCATACGCTTTAATTCTACTCTCCAGAATGTCATCTATATCTAGATATTTAACTGAGACTTGCCACGTGCATTGGCTAGGGATCTGAGCATGACATGTAAGGGCGTGTGCCGAGGCCAGGCCCGACACTAGCAGAGTCCTATTTCCAGGTACAGTAGACATCCAAATACAGCACTGCCCTTCCCGTGCCAGGGGGCTTTCTGCAAACAAGGCTGGGCCACGTTTGCTCTTCCCGTAGTGCACGGGCCTCACGTTACTCTTGCTGCACAACAGCAGGGATTCCACAGGAGGGAAGAGGGCCATAAACCCTGTAGGCCGGGAGCTGGTCAAGGATCTGACATGGATCAGAAACCAGAAGTTCCTACCTACGTTTTTTTTTTTTTCTCGCTGTGGGAAATGTAGTGACATGAAAAAATGCTCAGACTTGAAAGAGTTTTGAATTTAGAGGGTTTTAAAACTATCTGGAGTCATCCAGGCATAGTGTGTTACATCTCTACTTCCCTAACGTGGTTTATCATTTGATACTTAAGCAATGCAAATCAACTTAGAATAGAAATAAGGAGGCTTTAGGGAACTGGGGAAATGAAGAATTAGTCACTGGAAGAGAATTAGAGATGCGATATTGATGTGTGAGGAAGTCCCCAAAGCAGGAAGAGAGCACAAGAGAGAGATTTCTTTTGAAAAAAGCTTTTGAAAAAGCTTTAACCCTTGGAAAATCAGCTAATGAAAGGAGATGGACATGAAAATGAGGTCTTGAGCCTTTTCCTAATAAAAGCTGAGGAGTGGCACAGTGTATTAATTGAAATGTCTTCCATAGGCATTAAATCTAACATTCCCTTAAGGGATGTTCCCTTAAGTCCCCTTAAGGGAAGTGCATTAAAAGTTTCTTCATCCCCCAGAAATCCCTTCACCTGTTTGCTGAGCTTCCCACTCAGCATCTCACCGTCATTTCCCATTTTGTGGCGACGCTCCTTACCCAGCCATGATGTGGGGCATTGCCTGCTCGTTGAACGCCTCCATGCACTGGTGCTCCGTAGAGTGCTCCAGAAATATCTTGAAGGCCTCCACGTACTCCTCAGATGTGAGACTTCTCATGGGAGGCACCACGTGCAGCTCTTGAGAGACAAGAATCGTGTATTAGCAGCTACAAGGCAAATGCAGAATCCAGTCCCTTATAGGAAACCATCCCCAAGAGGATGCATGTCCCCAGAGCCTCATGCATCCTATAAGCACCCCACAGCCTCTTCATACCTCACCGTTGGAAAACTGCTCTTAGGTGCACTTTGACACCAACGCATTTGTCTAGGTACATAGCTAACTCCATATGTTCTACATATCTCACTGTGGAAAACAGCCCTGAATTTCCTGAAGCTGCCACACTGAGAGCATTTGGGTTGCAGAAAGGGCAAGAGGAAACTGAAGCAGTTCAGCTGAACGAGGACTCTCCATCAGGAAAAAGCCCTGTGCTGAGTCTCCTGCCTCCAGCTGCAGTCCTGGCTCAGCTGTGGGCTCCCTGCACCTCTGCGGATGAGCAGACAGGCCATTTCATGGCAGACGGAGTCGAAACGGGTGCCAAAGGATCCTGGAATGGTCTGGCATGCTCCTCTCGCAGGAGAACAGAGCTGATCCAACATCAGGCAGGCACTGCAAGGAGCAGGCTTGTGCCTAAAGGGCAGTACTTGGAGGGACGTCCTCTGTTTTATCTTATTAGAAGTCTCCTATCTAACATCTACATTTAACCTGTTGCATCTAATAAGAGAACCTTGTTTTAGGCCTCAAAAAGAAAATTATATTTCAGGCAGGATTGTACTATCTTTAAATGGATGCCTAAGGTCTTTCCAAAAACCACATCTCACAAGCAACTGTGCTGCAGGTAATGTGAATGGAGATGCTCCAGCCAGCTCTTTCAACCCTCAGAGTCCTCACAGCAGCCTGTCCAGTGTCCACTTCTGTGGATATGGTATATATTTCAAAATCTCTCCTCAACACATTGAAAATATATCCTAAAATAAACCTGAAATCAGCTGGATTGGAGTCAAGGTAACATCCAGTTTCTTTTCTTTTCTTTCTTTCTTTTTTTTTTTTTAATCAGCCTCTAATTCTAACAAAATTAACACATATTTGGCGGGTGGGCATTTTTACTTTTTTTTTCCTCCCCAATACCTGAATCATCACGTGGCGTTGTCAGAATCTCTGCCTCAAAGTTCATGCTGCAGAACCTATTCCTGGAAGGGAAGAATAACATTTCAGTTATTTGAGGGCTTTTTGAAGCTGCATCGAGAATGCAAAATAAAAAGAAAAGCTATCCCTCACTTGATAATCAAATCATTGGTGATCTTTTACCATCACAGAAGAAAATAAAAACTTCTTGATTAGAACTGCTTGTCCATGCATGGTTACACGGGACTTGCCACCTGCACCAATAGTTGTCTAAGGTGCATCAAGGAAGATGATAAAATCCATAGAACTGAAAGGGCAAGAGGTGAAAATTTCATTTGCCCACGAATGAAATGTTTTCATTTTTTTAGATCTTTTTGGCCTTTAGGTCTTTAGGTCTGTTTTTTCTCTGCCAAAGAAAAATTTCTGCCCTAAGCAAGGATTGAGCCTAGAAAGAAAGAAATGCAAGTCTTGTCATCATAGGGTTTTAAGATATAAATGTCATGATGGAGATGCACATGACATATCATAAGAGGCAGTATGGAAGTGACCACAGATTCAGATAACACATCGCTTAGGTTAGTGATGACAGGGAAAGTCTAAGGTGTCCCAGAAGCACTTGGAGAAGATGGGGCACTGACTGACTGCACCAGCAAGTGACTTGTCCAAAATCCTT
>NW_010589600.1:24569-35935 GCF_000705375.1 Tinamus guttatus
CACGGCCGCACAAATAGGTCGCCGGCCGTGCTCTCCACTGGCTCCTCGTCTTGCTCAGAGGCACATTTATCTAATCGCTTAAGGACTGCTGCTCTCTGAGGCAAAACCTGCCCGGTATAACCCTCAGTTCCCATCGCAAGGGAAATACTTGGTGCAAAAAATGTCATTCTGCAAGAGGGGAGCTCTGGGGGACGGGCACATCGCCAGATGTTTTGCAGCGTTCGTTTTCCCCGTGGCTAAAGATGGGAATAGTTCTCATGAAGGAACAAATTCTGCTTCACGTTAATCCTATTAAAGACATAGCAGGTCCTGGGTGGCACCTGGTCTCGGTGTTTACTTGACTTAAAGATGTCCTGGGTAGTAGGTTATTGTCTGTCACATCCCTGACCAAAGGGCTGTCCCAAATCCGGCCGCATTGTCCGCAGCAAAGGCTCTGAGCCGTCAGAAAGGAGAGAACAGCAGCAAAAAACAGCTCAGACAGGAGCCAGCGAAGATTACTCCAAGCTAGATTAAAATTCCTTCAAAAACTGGTCACATGTTTCTTTTCCATTTTTCCCAGGCCACTGAAAAGTGGAGCAGAAAGCGCTGGGAGACGGCAGGCACTGGGTATATTTTACTAAATCTGAGGCTTTTACACCAGTTGCACACTAGGTGGTAGTGCAAGGATGCTTTTTTCTGCTTTTCTGCTCTCACCCTGTGAAATCAGAAGTTGTCCCAGGATCCAGGTGAAAAACTCTCTCCTAGGCTATTATTAAAGGTATATTTCTGGCTTTTGGCAAATCCTGGGATAGCCAGCACCTGCACCAGGGTTCAAAATGCAAAAGAGCCTTTGAAAGAGGTACAGAAATAGGCTCATTTAAAGGCAATTGCCTGAGAGCTCTCCAGGACTGGTGGGAGAAGAGAGGAGGGATTGCAGTGAGGTCTCAGGCAGGATAGTTAATGCTGTAAAGGAACAGCTAGTACCTCTGAGATGCCTGGGAAATGAAGGCTTTGATAAATTGCCTGAAAGTCAAATCATATTACAGCATAAGGGTAAACCCAGAAAACTGGGAGAACCATTCAGTATTTAGGGGGTGAAGTATATCTCTCAAGCTATAAGCTTAAAGCATTGAGCTAATGCCATCAGTTCATAGCAATTTATGTCTTAGGAACGAAGCGGGGGATGACTGCTGTGCGTTTTAAATTGCACGTCCAAGAATCGCTAGAAATTGATTCTTGGATTTCATTAAACAAACAGAAGTGCAAGGATATATATACACATATACATACTTTTTTTTTTTTTCCTGAGCAAGATGGTGGATGGGTTACTGGAGAGAAAAATAAACTAGCACTGAGATAGCAACTGATTCTGTTTTCCCTGTGATCTTTGAATGCTGGATGCTGCAGACTTCCCTGAGACACCTCAGACCATTCCCGCCCCAGGTGCCAGCAGTCTCTGGAGCGGGTCCTATGGGCCGCTCTGGGTGTTTGTGCTTCTCTTTTTTTCTCTCTGCTGCTTGACAGTCTCCTCATGGCGACAACGAAACGCCTGTTTTGCAGGAAACCATTTGAGCTTTATGGATGGGCCTCAGCAGGCACTTCCAGGCGTCCATAAAGCATACCGGCACGCTCCCGGGCGCATTGCTAACCTGACGGAAGAATTGATCAAAACTGATAGAGATACAGGGCCCCGAGTCCCTTTACAGCCTGTCTCTGCGCCGCTCCGCTCGTACGGCACCAGCGGAGCCGAGCCGGGCAAAACGCCTGCTTGGAGGAGGGAAAAGTGAAAAATAAATTAAAAACTCCAATTCCATGCACAGGTTTTCCTGGGAATGTATCCCAAACCTATGGCCCGAAACTTGGTCTGGTCTTATCTGCACACTGAATGCCCTGTTGAATTTTTGCCCTTTTCTTTCTTGCCCTGGTTAAATCATAACTTTATGAAGGAGCTTTCCCAAAGCAGTGACACTTTTACCCTCACTTTCTCCTACCAGCTCTAGAGAGGGAATTAAAATTCAGGATCCATCACCAGCACTTTAATTATTCAGTGTTATCAAGTTGTCACCAGGCCTTTAATTATTTTCCAGTTTATCCCTAATATCGCGCACTCTGAGGGCGGTAGGACAGGCCTGCAGCTGCAGTGGGGAACGCCGGTGTCCCCGTCGACAGCGCGCGCTGGAGGTGACACCGCTAATGAAACCCGCTCGTCTCCCTGCCATGAGATCCCCTCACCGAGATAGGGCTCATCCGCGGTTGGCACGAGATTTAATTACGATCCTTTGGTACCAATAAAAACTTAATAATAGATTCAAAGCAAGCAGACAGGATAGAGAGATACCAATTAAAAACTAAATAATATATGCAAAATGAGCAGAGGCGAGAGAGCAGGGCTTGGGGTACCGCATCCACGGCAAGGTTGGGGTGAGACAGTGAAGGTAAAAGGCCTTCACTGGGCACTTGGCCTTTCAGACAACAGCACGATGCCGTTAAGGCTGTTTTTCTCTAGCATATGTGTACTGACATTATCCAGAGCGTTCTGGAGACAAGAACCAAACTGGGCCCGGATCACGGGGGGCAGATTTGCAAAGTTTGGGGCAGGTCAATGCCCCAGGCTGCAGCCAGGACGGCAGCAGCATCCTCCCACCACATGGTGAACAGCCACATCCTGATGCCTGCCTACAGCTTGGAGGAATGTCCAGGGAAGCAGGAAGGGATTTTGGTTGCTTTTTAATTAGAAACAGTGCAATGGCAAGGAGCTGAAATCCCTACTCCCTTGAGGACACGAGTCGCTTTGCTGTTGATTTGAAGGACAGCAGGGTTGGCTCCAGTGAGGCTGGACCACACGTTGCAATCAAAGCTGCTCCCATTTTCTCTAATTTCTGCATTTCTGGCATTGAGGGTGGGCAGTGGGAAACACCTATGAGCTGCAAGGCGGTGGCAATGTTGCGTATTGATTTCTTTAATTACCATTTCCAAGACTCTCTAGTGTCTCCACAAGGAAGAGGAGCAGTAGCAGTAAAGACTGAGTGACCCAGCAAGGACTTTGCAAAGGGCAGAGCCTGGGAGCACCCCAGAAAGTAAAAGGCACATGTTCCTGATGGAGATCCGCAGGGAAGCCCACACTGTCGGCAGGGCAAGGAAAAGTGTTCCTCAGGGTTGGAAAATCAACATGGTGAAGAAAGTGGGAAAGCAAAGAGATGTTGTTACTTATATTACCCACCGATACGCACTGAGGTCTCGGTGGGGCTCCAGGAGGCTCTGGCAAGCCACATTTTTACCAAAAAATCATCCCAGAGCTGCATGCAGTAATGAGCTACCCGGCAAAGTCATTGGGAAATACAGCCCAGTAGCTTGGAGCATGCAAAGGTGCCCATCCACTGGTCGAGGCCCTTTCATCTCCACAAAAACCTTGGGACTTAGTTTTTATATTAGCTTAGAACATATATAAGTTAAACTAAGAGCCAGCAGATTTATGCTATCTGTGTCGTGCCACTTTACAGCTATTTCTGCCTGGGCCAGCAGCACTTAATCTAGTCATCCGTCTCGTATTCGTAGGTATCATCCAGATAGAGCCATTTTTCTATTATCTGACAAATGAGCATTCTGTACATGAAAAAGCAGTTGTCATACAGTAGGCATAAGTTAATCCACCCGCTTGGTAAAGACTACCTGCATTTGCATCGTGCCCTCCTTGCGACGCCCTTTGCAGCAGTAGTAGGTAGTAGATGGCACCAAAACAAATGCAACATGAATTGAGGGAATCCAACCAATAAGTAGTAAATATCTATAGTAAAAAAGAATAATAACAGAGGCTGCCTCCATGCAAACATCCATGTAGACTCTGCTGCAAACAGCGGGACAGCAAGGCCGCTGCAGACAGTGCTGTCCCCTTGGGAGGGCAGCCCCATCTCCAGCTACTTAACGACCCATGTTACCACTTGCAATGGACACACATTTTTCCCCTGGAAAAATACCTAGTTCAGCAAGGGAAGCAGAGATGAAATGAGGAAACGCCTTGGTGAGGTGAGCACCAAAATTCACCCAGGGAGAAAGTGGTTGCAAGAAGAGCCCTGCGCCCACGGCGGGAGCGCTTCCTCCGCGCCAAGCGGAGCTGCCGGGATCGCAGCATCCCCCTTCTTTTCCATTCGAGCCCCTGTTGAATATTCATCATGTTATGGAGGGACATATTTATGTCTGGGAAAACACAAGTGCTCTCGTAAAACGACTCAAGGGCAATAAAGCATAAATTGTCTTTAGACCCGTAGAAAGGGTTCTGAAGTCACAAACAAGGCATAAAATAATACAGAGCTAGAAAGTGCTTTTTCCTTATTAGGTTTATCAAAGTAAAACTAGTCTGGCAAGCCTGTTCTATCAAGCAAATGGATGTGGAAAAAAAAGGAATGGAAATTCTGATTCATATTCATTGTTTCAGTGTCAGCGAGCTAAGAAAAAAGCTTCCCTTTAAATTTGTTACTTTGGAAAGCCGATCTGAAGTTTTACAGACAAAATAATCAAAGCTGATAAAGAAGCAAAAGGAAATCAAAGGTAATTAATAGAAACAAAGAAAGCAAGAGAAGAGGTCAAAGTGTCTAATATTAAAAAAAAAAAGAAGAAGAAAAGCAGAGGACATGCTTTTCTGCATGAAGAACAGCTTTAGGTACGGCCAGAATTTTAATGGGGAGATTTTCTCCTAGAGCTCCTAGCATTGGCCCAGTTATCCCTGTGTGCATCCGGGTCCCACTGCTAACACCCACAGGAGCCACCTTGTCCCCACTGGTGTCACCGGCCGTGGAGTCCGTCTGGATACGGGTTACGGCTTTTTGTTCCCTCTACGTTAGGTGTTACCAGTCCTACCTGCAGTGCCTGAGAAGTGACACCAAGAGCAGAGCTGGTGCTGACCCTCCTGCTTTGCTCAGCAGAAGCCAACAGAAGACACCCCACACGTGCCACCAAGTGAGGAGATGTAACTGCCCATGTGGGTGGGCACGTGTGTATTTAGCATCCTTGCTGACTTGAAAATTGAGCATATTCTTCTTCATGAGGCCACAGAAGCTTCATGCAACCACAGGAGACCTGCAGCTTTCTGGTTTCAAAGTTCCTCAAATTTCATGGGTCTAGAAATCAGATGAAGAGTAAAAGCTCAACCATTAAATGGAAAAATATTACGGTTTTTATTATATGGGAGACTCACCCCTAGTGATTTGTAAGCAGAGGTGCTAGTTCATCGAGTCTTTTGATTTCTGCAATATTAAATCATGGGGATGTGAAGCAGGAACTGCAAAGGGGATCCATCAGTCTCACCTTTGAGATGGTCGATTCGTATCTAGACAGTGTTCTTCCAATATATTAAAAATACTGCACAACTTTACAAAACTGAAAGGTTTTTCTTTCCTTTTTTTTTCTTTTTTTTTTTCCTTTGGTCAGAAATGATCCCTTTTATATATACTGGGGCAACACAGGCAGAGTAAGTCAGTCCTTTTGGCCTCCCTGCAGCCTGATGAGCGCTGTGGATGGATTTGTGCTCCTCTCTGCTACATCTGGCTTTGCTCCCATCAGCTCATCAATACAGGTGTTGGTGAGAAAGTTGACAGAGAGCGGAAAATTATGACAGACCCTAATCATGAGGAAAGCACAGAATTACTCGAGTAGTCCGTGCAAACCTACTTCTCACAAGAAGACAGCAGTTGCAGCAACAAATTGAGTAAAAAAATAATTTGGCAGGAAGTGCCAGCAGCTACTTCCAGGTACTGCTTTGCAGTAATAGAAACTACACAGGAAAAAAATGGATGTGGATAGGCCACATTGTAGAAAGGAACAGAATGACAAACAACTGTGATGTGACACATCTGCACCACAGCTTTTGGTCCGCAATTCAGATTTTATCAGACATTCCCCTCCTCTGCCCTCTCCGGGTAGGGTTTTGCCTGATGCTACAAGAGATCAGAGACCTTATCTGCAAGTTAATGCCCGCGAAATGCAACGTGCAGAACTGAGCTGACAAGAAGCTGGCTGCAATGGCGAAGGAAAGCCACCCTGCCCTGCTGCCTCTTCTGCAGAAAAGCTCCTTGAAGCCTGGTCACGAGGGGCTTCCTGCAGAAACCAGACTGCACCCTGCCCACCCTGCAAAACCCACCGCCTTCAGACTCAGAATTACTGCTTGGGGCCCCACTTCATCTGCTTTCTGTTGAAGATTTTTCACTGTTATTATGTTTGAAGGGTCCTTTGTCCAAATGTCATCTTGGCATCGCATGTCTACAATATTCATAACATGCAGGTGAACTTTCATAAAGCAGAAGAGAAAATTAACATTCTTTATCAGGGGAAATTGCACCTGATTTTTCGTTCTATCAAAACATCTCTTCACAGATGGGATAAATCCCATGAACTGTTTTAACCCACGTCTCTGCCTACAGTCCGTTCTACACCCTCTGTAACAAAGCATGTAATCAAAGCAAATGAGCGTAATTACCAGCCAGTGCAAATATGGGGGCTTGGGATTCTTTCCTGAGACATTTCATATGTGACCGATGAACGTTGCTTACATTTTAAAACAAGAACAAACTATATTAGATTGGAAGATAAAAGGTTGTATATTAAAAAATTCATGCAGGAAGCATCCTGTAGCTATGATTACCATTATAACTAACCATTCTAACCCATTCTTTCCTCCTCAGGTGTAAATGTAACCAGATTACAAAGTGCGGCCAAATAATAAACCAGTTCAAGGGACAGGGGAGTCCTGTGCTATTAGATTTTCTCGTGAGGTTTTTCTTTCCTTCACCCCTGCAGGAAGGAACAAGCAAAGACTACATGCAATTCCATTTATTTAATAATAGTTTGGGTAAATTCCTCCGGTTTATTGCATGAAGTCCTGTGAGCTGTTGCTTGAAGACCTGCTGCGTGCGCTTTACCCATCTGTATGAGCAGGAGAGCCCCTGGGCCACATCAGGATATGTGTGATTGCCCTCGTCTTTCTAGTCCTAGTTATCCAGCGGCATTAGACAGTCTTCTTTAAGGTAACTTCACACCAAATAAAAGTTTCTAGACCACTAAAAACACCCAAACGCATCTGTCCGGGGCAGGAGCGTGTCACGCCTGTAACAGCGGCACCTCATTCTTTTAAATAATGCTTTAAATCAGACAGAATCTTAATCTGTCCAGAGACAAGCTGGCACGGCCGGTATCCCGCTCCATCTTTTCCAAGTCCTGAATTGCATTGTTTCTTTTCTGCATTACTGCTTCCCAAATGAAGACAACCCCTGACGTTGCGTTCAACTACGTCTCCTTCTGTTCACAGGGGAAACTAAGCTGCATATGAGTTAAAAAATAACTCTTTCAAGAAACCAGCTATGCTATGTTAACAGCAAATGAGCTGGTCTCTAAAGATAACTTTATACTTGCCAGGACTAAACCAAAATGAAGTGTTTAACCCTTTCCTTCCAAGAGAGATAGTATAGCTTTTTATGAAACTGGTCAGGAATGCAGATATATTTGAGCAAAGAGAATTACACAATTAGGATATTCTTACAGATATGAGCACAAACTGACTCACAGGTCTTGACCTACCTCGTCTTGGAGGAAGTTTTACAGCAGCCCCTTACCAGGGCAAAGAAAATTACCTCCTTCCTCCGCAGTAAAGCAGAGCCCGGAGGCAGGGAAGGAGCGTGGCTGGCATCCCACCCTGCTCACGCAGCACCAAGCTCTCCACGACTTGAGGCGGTTTCTCCTGGAGAAACAGAGTTTGATGGCACACACCTCCCATAAAAGCCCAGCTGCTCCAAGCATTTAGTCGCAAGCATATGCATAGATGTGGTACCTGTGCATGCAAATGTCCTATTTCTAAGCATAATTTAAACAATTGCATGAATTATGCAGGCACACAACACTTCAGCACTTCTTGGTAATTTGTTTTCTGGCATTTTACTGCAGTTGGTGCTATTCTACTTCCCTGCCGAAGAGAGAATCCCACAGAAGAAAGATCTCAGGCTTTCAGATAGAGTTGCATCTTTCACAGCTGTAATACAGAGATAGGAAACATCTGGTAGCGGGCACTGAAATCAGTGAGTGCTGAAACTAGAAGTATGACACAGTAAGGGCATACTCCTCTATTGATGCTTATTAACTACCAAAACAGACTGCCAGGACATTTGGCAACCTCTTCATCATTAGATTCTGTTAAACACAATCAGGCTACTCTCCTAAAGGGATGACCTGCTCAGGAGTGGAGGAATTACCTTGCTGCATCAGACCAAGACCTCCTTCCTAGCTGCAGCAGCGGTCAGCACTAGCTCCTTTGGCACAAAGTTTAGGAAACATTGAGCAGGCAACATTTGGGATTAATCCTCTTTCATGTCATGACTCACTCCGGACACTAAAATGCAAGAATCAACTCTGTGCTTTAAAAAAAATGCTCTAAGGGCTGAGTATCCTTTTCAGCACATTTATGCAGGGCTCTTACAAGCAGCAATAATCTTGGTACCTGTCTAAATATCCAATGCCTTTTTCTGAATTATGTTACATTCTCAGTCTCATTGATCCTGCAGGACCACAAGCTCCTCAGCTCAATTTCACAGCTTCATTCAATCCCCAGTTATCGAATACCTGCAATTACATTGTGAAATTTTCATGAACGATCATTTCTGGCTCTAAATTATGAAGCTCTGCAGTTCTGCGTTGCATATTAACATTCTCATATAAATAATTATCTATCCCACATCATGTAAAACACAGTGTATATTGCACATACAGACAAAGGTGCTACACACATACATGAAACTCTTCAATATTATCAGCAACAATTGTCCCCTGCAGAACTGGACCGGTTTTGTGGGCAGTGCCTTGAGTTATGTCTCTTCAGCAACCATTGGGTCTTCAGTTGAGATGTATCTCCTGCAACATCCCGGGGCTATCCCTGCTCTCAGGACAGAGCAGCTCCAATGGATACTGCTCCGCCAGGATTAAAAATAAGGCCCTTGCAATGCAGCAACCTTGTATAAATCAGGGCACTTCAGTGGTTCTCCAAGCCCACTAATGTTTTCACTTCTCGGGCTGGCCCGTGGAAGAGAAAAGCATCATTTGGACTTCAATATTTGTTGATATGGAGGGCAATGATCACACATTGCAGCTACCATTTTTTGTATCATTGTCCCTACTTTCCCATGCTTTTTTGAACAGCTTACAATGGAGTTTGTTTCTTTGTTATTCTCAGAGAAGTATTCTCCTCACATCCTAGTCCACAGGAAACAGACATATATTAAGATCTGGCAACATTCTTCTTGTACCTCTCAGCCTATACATGTTAATCCAAGGTTCAGCACAGGAGGAATAAAGGGGTGTTAGAACACCAAAGTTACTGAAAAATACTTGATCCTGCTTGGTAACCCATAAGCAGCTCTCGTTCTGCAGAAGAAAGTGGGGCTAGCAGAACATCTACCTCGGGAAATTGGGTTTGTAACCCTTTTCCCTCCCAGTTTGCCTACCCAGGAGGACCCGATGATCTCTAGACCACCAGCCTTCTTCACTGAAACACAAAACCTAGACCAAACACTCTCCAGGTCTGCAATTATTTTCTGAACTTCTTTTACTACTCAATACAGCACAGACTCCCCCCAGACTGTATGAGAACAGAGGCCAATTTCAGACGCAGTAAAACACTAATAATGTTGTTTGCACACATTTAATTCAATATACCAGAAGCAATATTCTCACTCTCCTTAGCATTTTATTTGCTTATAAATACAAGCCAATACCACAAGATGGCACTTTCTTACTTGCAACATGTACTATTATAAACACTTATCCTCTTCAAATGTTCCCAGATGTTTACAATATGTAGCTTTTCAGCAGTTTTGAAACATTTAAAAAAGCAAGACCTTCTACAAACAGTATTTGTGTTAGATGTATATTAAATGAGGTCAGGTAATTAAATTTGAAAAAAGAATTTATAAATATTTCAGATAAGAAAATTTAAATACAAAAGCAGAGTTTGTATTAATTAAACTGAATAACAATTTAAACTGGCCATAATGTATCTACATGGTTTAATTTAATTCAAAATACTTTTCAAACAATCAAGTCCTTTAGCCACCCATCAAAACACCCATCTACTCAACTCTTTCAAAAATATTTTCAGTTAAGAAACCACGTAGGCTTTTTCATACCAATCCTTATTCTGTCCTATAGGTGGAAATGAAACAAAAATCATATTCCAGACTAGAAAACAGGATAAGAAGCAATAAACTTTAAAAAAACTGATAATTTCAGACACTTCAACTCATTCTTCTTTGTGGTCCTCAAAATGCATGATCCAGTTTTAAAGTCTTTCGAACGAAATGTAAACACTAGAAAACTCATTGTTGAAATATGTGAAGAATAAAGAGCCCTGCACTAATATAGTGCATAATGATGCTGTGTCAAACTTGTCATTTACAATAAATGTCACATTTTCCTCAGGATTGTCATGCCTTTTTATTTATTTTTAGTAATGCCTTTTGACGTCTGTAGATTTTTATTTTATATTCCCATTGCTCAACAGGAAGAGATGTGTTTTCTGGTTCCTTCAGCACTCTTTCACAGGATCCAAGTCTTTGACTCTTTCTTTTTCTTTTTTGTAAGAGGTGGCAACAGTCTAGGTTTGCCATCTTTCTGTTCTGCCCAGCATATTACACATCAGGAGATTCCTCAAAAAACTGAGAAGTCTGCGACTTACAAAAAAAGAAAGCAGTTAAGGCAGTGGATGTCTACGTTTGGGCTTCTTTTTTCCTGTTACATGTCCACGTCGCCGTCGTAGGCTAAGGTGAGAGGCTTCTGTTGTGGAGGAGGGCTTTGATTCTGTTTTGTTTTTTTGCTGCGAGGAAAATAAAAGCATTTCAGGACATAAGGAAAAAATGCAAACTGTAGTAGTGTATAAAGCTTAAAATATAACCATAAGAAAATCACACAACTCTCTCTGCTAGCTATTTTGTTTTTCAGTTACGTGACCCTGCAGGAGAGGGGTCCCTTGGGAGCAAGGCAGCCCGGAGCTCTGCCCGTGCTGCACGTGTGCAGGTTGGGTTGCAGCCTGCCTAGAAGCACAGGGCAGCCCACGGCCTGCCGGGCTCTGCATCTGCAGGACGAAATCAGAAATCCCCAGTGTTGTCATCTTGGACGACAGAACAAGGGATATCTCACAGAAAAATGGAGATACCGCCTGCTTGCAACAGAGATATAGTCATTTTTCCCTTGCCTTGAAGAAGCAATAACTGTTGCTTTTGAGACATGTTCTTACTAGTCTTCAAGTGATGGAGAAATGTTTGAGGTTTAAAAAGTTCTCTATATGCTCCACTTGGGTATCACTGAGATGTGGTACTTACATCTTACAAAGAAACTCCCAACTACCATCCAAACTC
>NW_010589600.1:41593-143395 GCF_000705375.1 Tinamus guttatus
ATGGAATAGAAGAAGAGCTAAAGAATCTGGGCTCTCTACCGTGCATGTGATTTTCTCTTCCTTTCTTTAGAGTTAGGAAGAGGTTGCAGCACTATCAGTTGGTACAAGTCAGGCAGGCCTTTTAGTACGTGCACACCTGTTTCTTCCTGTGACCTGGCACACAACAGGGGGGAACTCACCCAATTATTCTCATTTAACAACATGCATGATGCTGACCTGGTAACACGGTTGGTAAAACCCTACCTGTCTTTCCCACATACAAATCTGAATCCATATTCTGAAGGAGCGTGGAAAGGCGCTCCCTCTGTCCTTTGAGCAGCTGATTCACAGCAAGAAATAAGATGGCATGAAGACTTTTTAGTCACAATCGTGCATGCAGTTTTTGGCTATACCTGTGACGTTTATCCCATCTGAGCGTTGACACCACACGGTGCGCTCATTTTCTTGCCAAAGGCTGGTTTTCCACAGATAGCTGTAACACTTCCCTCCTACAACACAAAGCCACCAGTACCAGTCAGTCTTCACATCTGAACATAATCAAAACAAGTTCTTGAAGAGGAGAGAGCAGCGTTGTGGCAACGATACCTGAGCAAGGCCGCGTCTCCATGACTTGTCCAGAACAGCTCTCTTGGTTCTCAAAAGCCTGACCTATAAATGTCCTTGACCGAGACTGGCGACCTGTTGTCTCAAAGCTCCGGCCACCAATGCACGTGAGCTCACAAGAGCTCCACTCCGACCACTCTGTCAGGTGGCAATCACCTATACATTGAATGAACAAATCGTGGGTTATCAAACTGAATCAGCCATAAAGCACAAGAACAGCCTAGGTTTACATCAGCTTTAACAGCGAAACACCACCAGTTTGTCACCCAGTGATAGTCGTTGTTCAGATGTTCTGCTTCATCTAGTATCTTATCTCCCCCCGAAAAGAACGACTAGGAGCTTGAACAGTTGAGGCCTGAGCATAACTCTGGCTTTTGTAAAATACCTTAAAACAAAAAATGAACAACAGCTGTTCTACCAGCATGAGTTACATTTGCTGAACTACGGAGGCACCTCTACCTCAAAAAGCTATTTCAAACAGGAATCTGCTGCGACTCCCCAGTGACTTTACCTGGGCAAGGCACAGAACAGGGTAATTGCAGCACACTCTCTTTTGGTGGTAGCTCACCACATAAAGCATTTTCCACTGGTCTGGAGGTAACAGGAACAGATGCATCGTGCACTACACATGTGAGGTTGCGGACTTGGAAACCATCTCCACACTGTCCACCCTGTAAAATGACAGAAAGGAACAGAAACACATGCTGCTGACACAGGCCCATCACAGAAGAAAGAAGGTTGATTCCACCTGGAAAAGCTTCCAAGACATGAATCTGCTCCCTGGACTGAACTCTCTTCCAAGTATGCCAGGTCATGGGAGGACAGAGGGAGATCTCCAGGCATGTCTCTGCTGAAGCAGAAACCCAGGAGCACTGCCAGGTTCCTCCCCCTGTGCTGACAGGGTTGTATTGGGATGTATGTCACAACCAAAGCATGAAAACAGCACACAAATGCCCTCCTATCAGCTCTGCCTCTGGGAGTCGACGGGATGCTACACACGGATGAGAACTACTGTACTCAGCACTAACACAGTTCAGAGTGGAATGGGGTCACAACTCTAGGGCAGCATAAGAGGAGTTTTCTTTAAGAGCAGCAAAAGAAAATGCAATAGTGAAACGAATTAGCTGGAACAAATCAAATACACAGGACTTGAAGCCTGTGCCTAGCAGTGGCATGGATGGAAAGGATGTGTGAAGAGCATTGCTTCAGGACAGTTGGTCACTTCCCATATAGCAAAGCTTGTAACCTTCTGTGACAAGAGGTGGATACCAAAAATCATGAATATCCTGGAAAAGAATCACATTCTTGTGGGTTGAGCCTTCATGCCTTTGATTAGAGCTACTGAATTTACTGACTCTTAAGACAGGCCCAGCTACCTGAAAGCAAAAATTCTCAGCTACTCTAAAGAAGCCAAAGGCAGAGCCTGGCCACAAAAAAGGGACATTTCTATTCACCTCCTCTGATAATAAAGCCCAACACAACTGTTTGAATTATCTAACTCTGCAGCAGTAAAAATTTGTCAACGCTTTTAATTTGACTGCTAGGATTGTCGTTCACCAGGATGTTTGTGTAATTCCTTAATTGTGCAGACAGGTATTGATTCTGAAGTGGACAGATATCACCATTCAGTGCACACACTCTACTGAATTGTCTTCCAACATTAGCCACGGTCTGTTAGCACTGAATTAACTTTGAACAAGCAATAGAAAGCTCCATCTGAGCCACTCCTCAGCCCAGCCCTGAAACATTTAGCAATATAACAAAATACCAGCTACACCTTTCCTCGAAACCCAGAATCATTTGGCTAAACTGATGATCGAGGACTGAGGATGCTGGGCCATTTTAAAGGCTGGAATTGTTTCATCCCCTCTGACAAGCAGGGTTGCAATGATGGCAGAGGCAAGCACCTTAAATCTGTGTGACGCTCTTTGCACATGCCGCTGAAACCCTGTAGAAATGACACTTCACAAAATTCAGTAAATAAAACTCGAGAGCTGAAAAGCTGCCTTTATATAACTGGGGGAAGTGCTACTTGGATCACTTGGCAGCACATTTTTTTTTTAAATAATGGACTTCATCTGTGGAAGTGAAAGGCTCCCTACCAGGCACATTTATTCACCAGTATGTTTGATAGCAAAAATCTCAAGAATGGCTCTCCCATATACATGTGGTACCTTTTTCATTTTCTGCATTCCTCTTTTTGCTGACACACAATGAAATGAAAATAGGAGCCTAACTAGTTGGATTTAAAGCAGTTTCTAATCAAAAGTGTCTTAGAGAAGTATTAGTGCAGATTTACTATATGCAGCGAGATTTTCAAGTTTTCAACACCATGTTTCACTTTAGTCAGTATGTAACTTACTGTTCTAAATTACTGTTTCACCACCAAAACCTCTACTGCGGTCTCAGATTAATGGTGTGTGAATAACTCATGCAGCTGTCAATTGGGTTAGAGTTCTTAGAAATTGCTGGTGGAAACAGAATACGATGTGGAGAAAATTCTCTGGGGAAATGGGCACTTATCAAACAGTAGTGTATTTCCAGCTCAAAGAAATGGCTCATGGAATGACTGAAGATTACTAGAAAGGCCAAAAATAGTTTTTAAAATGATATGTATTCTTTTATATATAACATATCTAAATATCTATAAATTTATGTATTATACAAATAGTTTATATAAAAATATGAACAACAGATATAAACAAAGCTCTTTTCTTTTGGTACCATAGTCTCCACTATGAGAACCAACATGCTTCAAGGCAACATTTGTCATTCCTCTACCATGCAACACTGGAAATATACTCATATTTTCCTATGCTTAGGATAAGAAATAAATAAGAACCATGGCATCTCAAACACTTCAAAAGGTAAAGGTTAGCTTTTGAATAGTGGCTTCCATTTACTTACTTTCATTCAAGGCCAGAAGTAGTTTTTTGCAATCAACAGAAACCAATGACACACTTCAGAAGTGCAATGCTGCCCTGCCATTTATGGATGGATCTGACATTGACTTTCTCAATACATCTGGCAAGGTCATATGCAATGCAGGAGCACTGTATTAACTTTCATATCATCTTAAAAATTATTCATGTCCTCAAAATTATACATTTGAGGATCTAATTAATAGGTGTGGAATCAGTGGAAGTTTGCTACAGTAATGGCACAACGAGGATCCAGTGAATAGCTCCTAATCAGAGGAAAATTGCCTAGGAGATTATCAAATATTCAGAACTCTGGGGGATCCAATCTGTGTTGTAAATGCCTTTCCCTAGTAGATGTGATGATCTGAGGCTTGCGCAAAACCAGGATTTTTCTCTCAAGCCATGAGCTCCTTGCAGAAAATGTGCAGGGCCCCGAGCTCCAGTGGGCAGGACAAATTCCTGCACTGCCCCTTTCCACCACAGAGAGAGCCTGGGGTTCCCTTGGGGATCTCCATCCTCCCCACACGCAGCCTGCCCCCATGAGTCCCCTTCACCCCACACGACCCCTCAGGAAGCAAGGAGAAGATTTTGGCTTTTAGTCATTCGCTAGAGAGGAGAGATACAACTAACCAAATGCAAGTGTAATCTAGGATAGTGTTTGGACAACCAGAGATGTTTTAATTTGCTAACATGCTGCTGTATGACAGCATCTACACAGACCTACTCTTACTTCACCCTCTCCTGGGTTCCATGTAAGCTCACAGGTATTTTAGGTAAACAGTTGATTGCCCAATGCCAGTCTCATCCATGTTGGTGCTGAATTACATAAAAATTCTTAATAAGAAAGATTTATATGATCATATTTAACGGACACATTTAAAACACTTTAGGAAGGAAGGGTTCATAGCTTGGGAATCAAAGGTACTTAGTGCTCGGTAATGCCTAGCTACTTGGCTTATATTTTTAGAATGGAAAAATTATGTCAGCCACAGTGTCAGACACCGCTAATTTTTACCGTTTGCCTCCTACAAATCAGGGTAAAATAATTCAACATTTTCCAGGAGGAAAATGATCCATGCAATGTATCCCTTTAAGACTATCTATATTGTCTGGTTTCAAAGTTCTTCCTCCCCTTGAACACTGAAGTCTGCCTGTGATACATGCAATTTCCTGGACAGCCACGCAACCATTGATAGACTGCGAAAGTCAGCAACACAAAACCCTTCACAAGCTCTATTGCTAAACACACAAACACCCCTAATTATTCACATGAAGTCAACTTACGGTCCTTCGATGATTAAGAAATACATTCTCATTTATCTCATAATACAAGGAAGAAATAATTTAGCCTTATAATTAGGTGTCCTGCTTATATTACTACAGGAGGACATTTTCATAATATGTATTTTGGTTCTACTACACTGTGCATTTACCTTATTTAACAAATTACCCTTGAAAGCAGGACTTCTGAGAGCTTTCTTTAGAAAGTAAGCTTAAGCTTCTTTTCCAGAGGAGCACAAGATAAATCGCCCTATATTTATGAACTGCATTTAATTCCTAAGCACCTCATTAAAGAGAGCTGGACATGAAAAAAATGGCTCCTCTCCAAAAAAACAAAACAAAGAGCAGAGAAACTACAACACAGTAATTTGAGAGGAGAAACAAGCTGTATCACACTGAGAGCGCGGAACGCGATGCGGGTTAGAGCGGGTTATGATTACTTGCTTTGAGCTGAAATTTTGCAGTCTGCTGGATGCACACATTTTTATTCTTCAAGACGCATTATTCAGCTGGAATATGCTTGAGCGTTAAAAGAATTAATAAGGAATATGAATTATCAGCTAGGTTATTTCCTGTAGTTGAAGCTCCTCTTCCTAACGTTCAGCAGAATTTACTTGCCTTAGGTGGACAAAAAGCCAGTTGAGGATGTGATAAATAAATATGCAGTACATACACAGATCATACGTACATCTTCAGTTGCAGTGAGTTGTCATTCAGTGTAAGAACAGCGGAAGGAAGGCGGCCCTAATTGCTTCACTGATCTTGGACTGTCCAAAGACAGTAACAATCCAGATTTCATTTATAATCTAGGTATCTGTGATGCCACTGGGACTATTTTGTGCAGCTTTAAGATACTTTCCTGCACCCAATTTGCCGCTGTCAAGAAAGCAAGTAGGTACTCAAGAAGCCACACCATACTAGAGGGCAGGCCACAAAAGACAAAAAACATGTCTTTACACGCATTATTGGCCTAATTTCCTATACTCTGCAGTTTGGAGAAGCAGCCACAGACCCTTGCAGAGGTCCATGCCCTGGGATTGGAGAGGAGGTTCTTCCCCTCCACCACACTTCTCACCTGCACCTCTGCAAAACCGGCTTGATGCAGACTGAGCAGGTTCCATTCTGCCTGGGAAACTTCAGCACAAGAGATTCACGTCCACTTAATCTGGCTTACTAACTAATATGCTTGAATATATGAAACACGATCTAATGGATAAGGGGAAAAAAAGTGTGTGTGTGTGGGGGAGGAAATCAATTCAAGCTTGATGCAACTCAAGGGTAGTGAGAAATGAAGACGCCAGTGCTGACAAAGCAGAGGTGCAGAGTGTATGTGCAGCACATGGCAATTTATTCCAGCCATTTTTAGATCATTAAAAAGATAGTCACACTTAGGAGAAAGCAGAAATCAGCATTTCATACCATAACTTACACTATCGTACTTAACAGCTTGTAGAGAGAGACCTGCTGTAGAGCATTTAAAAAAAAAACAACAAACCAAAACAAAAAAACAACACGTAGAAGGAGAAAAAAAGGGGAAGGAGAAAAAAAAACCCACAAAATGCTCCTGAAAACTGGCCTATTTTTGTGTTAGAGTTATTTTATATAATTAAATTATAGGTCACCATGGCTATGCTCACTCAAGCACATTTACTCTGTAAATCTCCTTTAATACCTCTATCAGCTCATAGTACTAGCACTCATATTGTTATAAATAGTTTTTGATGGCTGCAAGATTATGTGAGCAGGTTTACTGTTCTTGCACTTTCCCCGCTTAACCATGGATCTTATCAACGCTATCAATGAAAAAAGGAAAAAAAAAAAAATAAACTTGGGAGCACATACCTCTATTTTATCCACCCCAGACTCCACTGACTGGTTAGTGTACAGAGGAGGTGAAACAGCTTTGCAGCTCAGTGGGAAGGCAGTTCTCAGAGCAGCTCTGCAGCTTTGCTTGTTGTGTCCTTATTCTGCTCCCTGTCCTGGTTTACCCTCTCCTTACAGCCTCCCACTATGTCTCTTCCACAGGAGCACCCACCCTAGTGAAGAGATCGAGTCTCCTCTCAAGGGAGGCAGTGAGGAGGATGGTGCTGGCCTCTTTACACTGGTGGCCACCGACAGAACTAGAGGAAATGGCCAGAAATTGAAGCATCAAAAGTTCCACAGGAACTTAAGGAAAAATTTCTGAACAGTGAGGGTGACGGAGCACTGGAACAGGCTGCCCAGAGAGGTTGTGGAGTCTCCTTCTCTGGAGATCTTCAAACCTGCTTGGATGCCACCCTGTGCCACGTGCTCTAGGTGACCCTGCATGTGCAGGGGGGGTGGGTTAGATGATCTCTAAAGGTCCCTTCCAACCTTAAGCATTCTATGATTCTATGATAACCATCAAGTCCGACTGTAAAGCCATCCTCCCTTGTATGCCCACAGAGAACAAGGAGACGAGGCCAGGGCCTCACCAAGGGCTCAGTCCTGTCGAAAGACCCATTTGTGAAGCTCTCAAGACCCCGGTAGGTGCTGGCATCCCAACCACCCCTCAAAAAGTCCCATGTGTACCAGCAGCCTCACGGTCAGAACTGATAACCTTAGAACCAAACGCGGAGAACCCTGTTTGGGGCATACAGCAGGGGTATGCTCCCTGCCCAACAGACTGTTTTGTTTTTTGGAGGCTTTTTATTTTAATACTGGCAGCTGTGGAGAGATTTTATGGACAGAACTTTGATGTTTTATGCCTGTAAATTAGCAACACTTTATAAAAATGCAGTTAAAAGTAGTTTGGCTTTTCTTTAATTAACACCATATATAAAATCCATCTCTTTTTACAAACTTGCTACATTGCTGACAAATCCATAGCGCCGTTGTGACACCCTGTACATGAGGTTATCAATAGAAATAATGTGAGATCTTGTGAGAAGTAGTTATATGGGTTTATCATTATTACTAGTTCATTTTTCCACCAATAAAAAGCTGTTGAGAAAGCAATTATTCAGGAAAGCTATTGGATAATACGGATGCAATTACTAAATTTTCCATTCTGTGGAAACAGTCACTGATGCTTTGTATATTTTCCAAATATACTGTTTGTTTAGGCAATACATTTAAAACTTGACTAAACCCTGACTATTAAATATGACAAGAAAGTAACAGCATCATTTCCGACATTATAATTCAATATGTTTCCACAGATTTTTAACAAATGAAATTTTCTTTTTATGACCAATTATGTGCATCTAATTTGAAAATTGCAAGTACTCTAATGGCTATTACCGGCCATAACCACTTCTACAACTTCCATTAAAATCCTATTTATTATTGGTGAAAACTTCTTTGCTAGTGAATGGAAAAAGCAATTACGTTACTACTTCTGAAATAATAAAGCTGAATACATTCATTAAAGTTGCAGCAATTCCATTTTCTTCTCCTTTGCTGTCCATTTAAGTCTAGGAACATTTTCTTTCGAAATGTTTCAATCAGAATCCAGACTACAATTAAAAAGAAGAGGGAAAAAAGCCTGATGGAGTGGGATGCGCAAGGTTGTGCCAGGATAACACTACTGCCTTGACTCCCAATGGACACACAGCGGCAAGTTCAAGTGCCATGGGGTGTTGAGGTTAGAGAGCATCAGGGATGGCCCCAGGTCCCTGCGCCCCCAAACTCACCGCCGGGCACCCAACGCTTCAAACCTTGGAGTGTTCAAACAAACATCTTCCTCTCAGTCACCCTTCCTAACACCTTGCTGGCAAAAAGGAAATGAAAAGACCAACAAACGGCAGTCTGAATTCCTTCTTTTAAGAAGAATTCAACAACTCTTCTCATTAATACTTTGTTTTCCAACTGTTGGCCAACCAAACCATTAAAATTCCCGGCGTTTGCAATGGCGTTCGGCTCATTTTTGCTACCACTCTGCTTGCTGTGAATAAATCGTTAAAGCAGAAGAAGAGTGTAGAGATTGCATTGAAAAGAGCATTTTCCCTCAGCACAATCACTGCCACACATCTCTTTACTGTTTCTTTTTCCTCCTCCCATCACACCTTAAAGTTTATCTTGGTGCTCAGCTGTGACTCAAGCAACAGAAAACCTCCACTTGTCTTTACTGCACAAATATCTTAATTTATAATATCGATTGAGAACAGAAATTCATTATAGCTGAGATTTCAACTTGTTTCCTTTGCAAACTCTGCAACAGACAAAGTAATTTCTGTTATTTCTTAAATTTCCCAATGAACTAGCCACATTTCTGTTTCATCTGCTCAGCAGTGCTATGCGATTTGAAAGTTAGAACAGAAAGTCTACTGAAAATTGAGGTTTTTCTTCGTAACATTAAATTTCCCAGTACTTTTGAAAGAGAAAAAGACACTGCGCTTGTTAGTGCTGCTACTGGTCACTGTGGAGCTGTGTGGGATCAGCAGCTAAAACTTCACGACTGAAGCACAGGGTGACGTTTTCAGATCATTGCTCAAAGTGATGCTACATGGCTGAAATTGAGATTATTAAAATTTCTGCTGGAGCTAATCCCAGCTGGAATTACCAACGTGTTTAATCTGTGTGACAGTGTGTCAGAGCCCATCTAATGCAAACCCCTTAGGAAACGCAAGACTAGAGCAGGGATCGAGTTCGTTAACCACCACCCGGGAGGTCAGGTCCAAAGCCACCAGGACCAGGTCCAAAGTCACCGCGACTGGCAAATGCTGGAGCTGCTCCTCAAGAAGTGGCGTTCCAGTAACTTTGATTCAAGTGGGTCGCACGGCATCCATTAGGATGACATTATAAATCTTTTCTCAACAGCACAGCAGTAAGTACAAGGGCCTGCACTGTATAAAGCAATGTCAGCCCCAAGCACTAAGCAGTGCCCAGACCTGCAGCTCCGAGAGGCAAATACAAGTTTCACCTCCGTGGGCGCAGAACAGGCAGGAAAGAGAGATCTACTCGAGTCATCATCAGTTATAAAAATCAATATGTTCCCCTCTGGCTGCTGTGTACCAGAACCATATTAGATGTCAGCGCCGCACAGGCAGCGGCACCGCATCATGTTTTGATGCAGCGTTCCATAAAATGAAACCTGAGTGGGGGGGAAAAAGTACCAGCCATTAAAATATATCATAGCAAACCACGTTACTGGAAGAGATGGCCAGGAAAAAAAATGTTAAAGAAATTCAGAAATAAAAGTGTTAGCAATGTTGCTCAAGAAACAGATGAAAGTGTAAATCCAGCAGCAGGAAATGTTGATCTGGATGATACCTAAATTATGTCTCTCTCTGAAGTCACTTATGGCCCTTGAGCCAGCCCTCTGCACGTTCTCCAGGACAAGCCAAAGAAGCAGAATCTTATTCTATGTGAGCAGAAGAGAGGGGAGCCAGCAGCAGTACGTGCCAATGACTCAATGTGAATTATTCCTGAGAAGCAAGTATTTATGTCCTACATTTTGGCTTTACCAAATTGTGTGCAATTATTTATTTGACAAAGTAAAGCAGAATTAGTGTTTACTACAGCCTACTCCCACTGCTTCTTTATTGTCACCTTTTGTTTTTCTACATCTAATTTGAGACTCAATCCTATTCTCACAAACAACCATGAGAAACTCATGTTGATTTTCTAGGCACTGCAAGCACTGAAGATTTTGGCAGAGAAACCTCACTATATTCATCTGTGAGGTACCTGCATACATAATTAATTAATTCATTATTAATGTTGTAATTAAGTACCATTTGTGACTAATTGGAATGCCTTAAGGAAACTGAAATGAAGGTGACTTGATTTCTGCTGTTGGAAAGGCAAGGGCCATGACTGCAGGATGGATAGGTATGTGCCTTGATCAGCTATGTTTGAACCCAGTGCAAGTCCATGCTTGACACTTCTTGCTGAATCAAAATGTGGCTCAGGTTTGGGGCTACAGTAACATAAACTGCATTCAGAATAACTTGGGGAGCAGAGGGACACAAATTCCTAAGCATTCGTACTCCACAATGAGGATCAGATGACTCTTGTTGGAGCTATCTGAATAATCAAGAAGGACCTAACAAAGCTTGGCCTCTTCATGACCCAGTTTCTAAGCCAGCTCCTGCAGGCTCTTAGCTGATGCAAGTTCATAGAATGATATCCCTGGCTTTGAACACACACGCTTGAACTGCACAAGCCAGCTCGTTAGCTGGTGGCCTAACAGCTTCGTGTCTTTGGTGGGCCAGAAGGTCACTACTCAGTCTAGGCCAAAGGCTGCTCAGTTTATGTTTTTCAAGTAGCCTTAACAAGTTTGGGGACCTACATCAATAACATCCACAGAAAAGCTGAGCCCTGCTCCTGCAGGGTGCTCTTGTTTTCGGTCAGCTCAGGCCTCAGCAGAAGTTCAGCTCTGACTTAGGAGGCAAGGAGTGTGTTTACTTTTGAAATGCATGGAGAACCATCAGCTCGTTAATCAGGCTTTAGGAAAGTGAGACATACCTTGTGCAGACAAGGCAATGCAAGAGCTCGGGATGAGGAAACCTTCAGCCATTAGACAGCACGAGCTAGTCACTGCTCCACTGCATAATCCAGCGGCATGTTGAAAGCCATAACCTGCTTTTGCAGGTGTAGCTCTGTTTTAGTCAATGATCTAACACTTAGAAAAGTAATATATGTCCATTTGACAACATGCGTATTAATACTTAAAAAGATTTTGAAGAAAAATAATAGTGTTTGGAATTAATAGTATGCTTAGTGTGTTGTTGGTAAAACAGTACTATGGATTACTCATTTATGTTAAAAGATGCTATTTTAATAAAAATACTAAAAACTCAGAGGAAGAACACCACTAATCCAAATATTAAGCTTTTTGTGTAACACGTTTTGATCTCTGAAATCCATCTGAAGGGACCATGCTACAGAAGTTAAGAACTTTTTTCTTCCTGACCTCAAATGAATCTGATTGAAGTACATATTATGGCTCTTAAATCTTAAAGATTAGCTTATGTCTAAAGCCCATCAGAAATGTGGAAAATAATGTCACAAGCCTATTTTGAATAAAATGCACAATGCATTTCCTTCTGTCATACTCAGAGGACTCTTAAAATCATATAAAATTAAATATAAATCTTTTTGCTCTCTCTGTGCTGGTAAGTGTTACTGACTATAAAAAGCCTGGCTGAAGTTACTGGAAACATACAAGTAGTCAAGGACCTGTGGTTACAAGATGGAGACAGAGGTGTACGCTAAATAACGAACAATAATCCTCATTTTTTTTCCTTCAAAACGATATAGTTATCTTACTAAAAGTAACTCTGCCAAAACGATCTTTAGTTATTAAGCCTGCAATCCTCACTGGCTTTTCTGATAATTCTATATAAACTCTCTCCACGTATCAGGGGTTATCAGGGGTTCCAGTACTTCAGGCACTGGAATATTTCACACATTTTCACTATTTTCACTAAAAAAAAACCACTCGGACTGTTGAAATATGTTTCCAAAAAGCATTTTTTAAATGGTTTACCATAAATCAAAGCAATGATTTCGCTTTTTAAATGTGCTCGGAAGCACGGAGCGCTTTTGGTGCTCAGCCCCTCTCCGTGGCACGGAGCGCGCGGGGCCGGACTCACCGCCGGCGCCGCACGTGTGCGAGCACTCGGACCACGTGGACCACGGCGAGAGGCGGCAGTCCACGGCGCAGCCCACGACACACTCGGCGCTCATCTCCGCCGGCTTCTCCAAGTGAAGCTACAAGGAAACAACGAGATTTTAATATAAGCAGCGATCTGGTGCTACTCCGGTGTCTCCAGTTACAGAGAATCTTCTTGAGGATACGATCAGTAAAATGGGTTTGTATTTTGAAGAATTTTGGCACCTGGATATCAAAGCCATGTACCCTAGGCACGTTACTCCAATGCTACATCCCCGTGCGAGCAGAGCAGCATTGACACACATTAATTGCAGATTATTATCCTGCATTTCTGCTAATAAAGGCAATTTGCCCACAACTACGACACAGCATCCTGACACAGCGCTTCAAGGGACGTGAATCTCCTCAAGACGAAGGTCCTGGAGCGCGTCCCCTCCGCGTGCAGGGCCTCACCTGCTCGCAGTGACGCGGGGACACGGCCTTGCCGTCACTGCGCACGCAGCCCAGCAGGCGCCTCCGGACCCCGGGGCCACACGTGGCGTTGGCAGCCAGCTGGCACGTGCTCCAGCCTGGAAACACAGGAAAAAAGCAGCTTGACACCTACCCCGGTTATCCCTGCTCAACGGGGCGCTCCACCACGCAACCTTACAGCAAGCCCACGAACAAGCCCCAAGTTAGTTCCTTTGGGGAAAAAAGGGCAAGTCTCGGAGGAGAAATTTGTGCCTCTGTGCTCAGATTTCCTTTGAAAACAAATGCATTAGACCACGCAGAAAACGGTTAAATGCTGATCAAGTGCATCAGTGAAATCCTGTTGTCATATACACAAGGCTGCCTTGTCTGAAATAAAGTTTTGCTTTGATAAAGTAGCTATGGAAGTTTCTGAAGAGTTACTCCATTTTAATTTATTTCTTGTCCCAAAGCAAAGGTTTCAATTTTTTCAAAGTAAACTCTAATAATAACAGTAGGATTTCTAGTTGACTTATTACTTGTCCAAGATTGTGATATTCAGAATAAAACTAAGCCACGAAAAAATGAATAAACACCATAACAAAAACAGCTAAAATTCCTGGATCCCACTTACAAATAGGAAACATATGAAAGTAAGGCCTAATACTTTGCGATGCCTCTGAGAAACATGAACTCACAAAGATTCCTCATTTCAGAAGTGTGAAGATAAAAAAAAAAAGGCACCATGATGTCATCTAATGTGTTGTTATTTCAAATAGGTTCAGTGTCTATGCAGAAAATTAACATTTTCTCCTTCTCTGGTATCCCTTTCCACCCACCTGCAAATTCATTTTAGATATTTGTTTATTTCTCATTTATCGAGCAAGTCAAAGAATAAAAAGATTTTCTTCTTTTTTTTTCTGGTTGGTTTGAAACAGATCTAATTGTTTCTAACAAAGGTTCTGAATAGTCTGTTTTAAAAAAACATCCATGTCCATCATTATAACTTATATTCATTATAACTTACATTGTCTTTAAATCATACTTTTGTTGGTAATAGTGACTGCACTGAAATCCTACAGAGCTTTTAACTGGAACTTGTACAGATATATATATACACACACACAAAATTGTATTGTATATGTTTTATATACATATTATATGTATATATGCATATATATATATTTGCATATACATATTTTATATATGTATGTGTGTGTATACATATATAAATAAAAGAAGAAATAAATTCTTTTGATAATGTACCAAAGAGAATAAAGCCAACTTATTTCTCCTGTACCTGTAACGACAACTTAAATAGTAAAATCATGTATTTATCTACAAACAATCACTGAAGTTTAAATGTCAAGGCTTTAACAAATACCATAAGCAAACATAACTAAAGGTGCAGCTGGCGAAAGTCAGGACCTTTTATAAATAGATATTTAGAAAAGCAAAATTTCAATTCTGTATCATTTAGTAAAAAAGTGCTGCGTGGAAATTAGTCCTGCCAGGACCGTGGCAGAGAGCTCACACTCACCTGTGAGGTTATACTGGTATTGGAAGCAGTTTTGGTTCAGAATACACGGCCTCATTTGCGAGCCTTCGGGGCAGGGCTTCGTGGTGACCGAGGAGCGCAGCACTTGCCGTGTCCGCAGCTGCATGACGTTGGGGTCGCACACCTACACAAGTGACAGAAGGTAGAAGAGACCTCAGGAAAAAAGCATAGATGTGGATGGGCTGAGCTTGCTGCCATGTTAGGCACGATATAATTGTGTATATATGTCGTATATCTCTTAGGAAAAAATCTTTAATACCAGGACTGCCTGAATCATTATAAAACAGTAATGATACAGCCACGACTTGTTTGCCAATTGAATGCAAAACAACTGAAACCTCTCTTCATTCCCTCCCAAGCTTGCATCAGCAGCTCCAAGGATTCAAAACTCCAGGCACTGGACAGGGCTAATCAGAAGTGAAGAGCACAAAACCCAGCTGATTTTCAAGGTAACCATGGAAAAGTCTAAGTAAGCTCATGCTGAGGCTGGCATTGTTCAGTGAGCAGCCACATAAGCTGCAAGATGGGGCTACAGAAATGGGCCTGGGAAGGGTGGGCCCTTTGGGAACACAGCACTATTCCCACAGTCCAGGCCAGCAGGAACACACGAGCGGTCCCAGAAAGCCTGATGGAAAGAAATCCTTACTGGAAGTTTTCAGAGCATTTTAACTGAACAAGATGACCCATTTAATTCCTAACAGTCTCTCATTAGAGCTGATGATCTCTCAGGTACAGCAGGAAAACCTGAAAATATTGAAAGTAGAAAGATATTATTTTTGTAAATGCTTGGGAATTTAAAATATCTTTTTTTTTTCCTATACAGTACTTTAATACAAAAAATATCTAACAATTTAAAATGTAGTAACAAGTAGCTGCCTGCAAACACTAAACTCCGCCTGGGTGAGAGTATGGGGAATTCCTTTATTGGGAATATTAAAAAGAAATGTCACAGCATTACAGCAAAAATCTAGATCTCAGACTGCTGTAAACTGGATTAGTTGCACAGATGGGAGCATAACTGGACAGAATAAAAATCAGTACAAAAAGGAAAAGGTCTGATCCAGTCTTAAAACTAAGCTGTCAAGGCCTATTTTCCTTAGGCTTATGCTATGTGAAGGGAATTCTATTATGCTCTTATTGCTGAGACATCACCTTGTCAAGTAATTTTAAACAGCAATCTAATTCAAATATCCTTGGCCACCTAAAATAATCAATTATTCTTAATCATCTAAAAGGGACACCTCTGGTAAGTGTTTACCAACGGGTACCTGTTCGGTGACTAATTGGGTTGTTCATCCTCACGATGAGGAGGAATAACGTCAATGATTTGCCAATTTGAAAGAAAAAACAAATAAAAATCAAAGACAGTATCTCCGCAGCTACTCCTAATTAGGGTATTTAGGAATTATGTTACAAAAAGGAGAAGAGAAAACTCAATAAATGCCGTGAAAGCAGCAGCGCTGAAACGCATGCTCTTGCTGCTTTCAAAATAAGGATCCACAGCCAGGAAATATGAATTATTTGTAGATAAGTGAGTTCTTTTAATGAGGTAGCACTGCCCGCCTCTGCCCAACACGCACCCGTGGTGCTCGATCCGTGGTGCCCGCGGACACCCCGCATGTCAGAGCAGCCACGACTCAGAGCGTATCTTGTGCCCACCAGCATCCACATAAATCACTCGTCTGCTGCCCCGAAGCCGATGCGGGACGGCGCCGACGAGGCGCGTTGCGAGGAGCCCGTCCGCGCGATAAGCAACCCGCTCCTCCTGGGCGGCAACAATAAAGAGTCTCCGTAGGAAACGTGGTCATTTCATCAAGCTGAGTACACAGGGAACATGCGGGAATTCAAAGTCTGCAAGCTGTAACTAATATCCTGTAATATTATTTGTTGAATTTCTCTTTACGTCAATTGAGAAGTCAATTTAGTTTTATAATTGATTTTCTGGCCTTACTCTTTCAAGTTAACTATGGAAAAAATTGAGCCAAATGTATATGGAACTGAGTAAGCAGCAGGAGGGAATGACTTGCAAAGCAAAAGATGAAAGCTGGGATTTTCAAAGGAGCAAGAGGGAGCCAAGGATCCCACTGTCCTGGAATCTCAATGGGCTTTGGTGCACAGCTCCCATGGGATCCCTTAAAAATCCCAGCCAAAGAATTAAATATTTCCTGCGTGGTAAGGGTGAGGAATGGCTTAGTGGACTTTAAGTAGTTAAGCAGTAAAAGTTAAAGAAGAGGGATTATTTCCGGCGTGCATTAGGAAGAAATGAAGAAGTGTGTAGGATACTGGGAAGAAGATACACCATCACCATTATCCTCACTGCCATATCTAATATGTGATGTAATAACTGCACAAATCTAGTCCTGATTTTGGATCTTAAAATATGCTGAGGGAAAAGCTAATCACCATTGATGATAAAAAAAGGGGGATGGATATGGATCCTGATGTCATCGACACAAGAGAGACCAATGAAACTGGGATAACTGTGACGCTCGGACAGAAGTTCAGAGGCCCACAGAAACCTAAGCTAGACCTTAGCCATCAACGTTAGGCACCGACTCCATTTGACATTTAAGTTTTAAAGACTAGGTTGGTTGTGGGATTTAGCCCAAGATCCTTACTTGATGATTGTAATCAACAGAGAGTGTCATTTAGGCATAGGCTTCCTTGTGTATCACAGGTAAGGACAGAATTAATTTCTAGATGGAAATACTAATAGGGACCTACCTCAGGACCCAAATTAATAACCTACAGCATAAGGACAGCATATATATATGCAATAAATTTCTTTACAAATAAAATTATACTGTTCCAGCCTACTTTATTATATTAAGTCTCACTGTTTCCATTATTCTTATGCATCAAGCGTGAAAAAGGTTGAGCTAGAGGCCAGGAATCTATAGACTAAATTATATAAACCACTACACAAACAAAACATTTTGAAGCAAGAAGAGGAACATGCCATGTTAAGAGAGGAATGAATCAGAGGTGCTCCCAAAGGACCACTCACTTGAGATGATACAAAAGCCATCCTCGGAGTAATTGGCACTATAACTACTTCATCTTTCATACTTTCTTCAGCCCATCACATTTCTTAAACCATGGCCACTTGTCACTATTTTAAGCTAACACAGAAAGCCAAGGACATAAATACACCCAAAGCAGGTACCCAGCCTTTCCTCCAGGCAACAAGAGAGCAGACAAAGCACAGAAATTTGTTCTAGAGGAGAAGGATATTAAATAAAGTAAAACCGTAAGGTTATAAACACAAGGATCCTCAGTAAGAGCTGCTAACATATTACATGCTGTTATATATACTATTTGACCTTCTTCACAATTGATTTAAAACATTAGCCATTGATTGAAGTTTTCGTATGTAACATAATTGCACAAAACAAGTTGTAATCCATTAGACAGCCCTTTAAGCTGTTTGCTTTATCAAATAGCTCCTATACTGGGCTATAAATAGCTAGCCACATCACATTTAACAGGCTATTCATAATGAAGCATATCACCTTAAACTAAGGTAAAGGCATCTGCAGCACCGGGTTTAACTAGTTTTACCAGTGCAATGAGCCATTATTGTGTTTTTCATGTACATATGGATGTTTCATAACAAACACGAGCAATTTTTA
Organism: Tinamus guttatus; assembly: GCF_000705375.1. The sequence goes on from NW_010589600.1 coordinate 59,615, forward strand.
AAAATGTAAATTAACTTGCCCACATTTTCTTTTTGAGATGCATCTAAGTTCTGAAACTTTGCCCGCATCCAATGTAGTGCTTATTTTTAAAAAATTGTCATTGGTAAAGATAAACAGAAATAGAACTAGGAATCTAGAAAATGTAGGAGATATTAACTTTTTGAAAAGAGTATACCAAAAAAAAAAATCGAGTCACAAATACGTAAAAGAAGCAGTGTACATGTTTCCAAAAATGCTCTGAACCAGCCAAAAGCCTCATGCTTCGCTTGAGTAAGTTATCCCATATCAGTTATTTCTTTAATCCTGTCTCTGCACGCATGATGCTGTGGTGAAGACTTCTGCAATGCTCCCAGGGAGCCACAATGAGCCCACAACTTCTTTCCCCTGTGGCTGAGAAAGGGAAACCATTTCCAAACTAACAGCCCGGACTCACCCCTTAGACAAGAACCACATCAAAATCCAGCAAGACACCCTCCTGCCTGCTCCCTCTTTGAGCACCATCGGTTATTTACACCCTTCTCATACACGGCAGATCCAAGAGAGTAACAACTCAATTGCTCCAAGCCCTCAGTGGTGCATGATGCTATTGATCCATGTGAAATATGCTCCCAGCACCAGGGACAGCTGTTCTCACTCACTAGATATGTAACCTTGAATAATTAACTAATTTCAGACCTCTCAGAATTAGCTCCTAGAAAGGCCAACAGCTGAGGCAAACACGGAGGCCACTCAGATCTGATACTGGGGCTATGACTGTTATCCACACAACAGAGGAGGGCTAACAAAATAAATTTGAGATAATTATTTCAGGGACTTGTAGCACAACTTGCATATTAACTCATTTTAAGCATGCTTTGATGAATTCAATTGAAGTCAATTAATTACATTTCCAAGTCAGATGAACACAAAGCCAAGACACTGCAGGTAGTGCATGTTATTCGATCACTGAATATTTAACAGAGATGATAGGATTTCAGTTTCCAGCTTGTTTAGCTGGTTCTTTGAGCAATCAAGTGATGATGTCTGCTGAACACACTATTGTAGCTGGAACGAATATGAAATCTCTGAAGCAAAATGCAAGTTGATCTAATTTTCTCATGATTTTTTTTTCTAACTAGCGAGCCTCAAACCGTTATTTTAAATAGCTTTAAAGCCTCGATACTTAAGCTACATGGAAGTTACTTAGCTACAAAGAAGAAAACTTTATGAGCCAAAGAACCATCTGCAATCAGAGGGAAGTCCATTTTCAATTTGCTTTTTAGAACAGGGAATGTGAGAATAACAGGGAAGCTTTAAACCAGTAATTATGAACTTGATGCATCCTATTGAAGAGAGAAGCTCAAAAAGCAACCTTCAGGTATTATATTTCAGGCAGATGCATTTCTGGATCACAACAAAGTGCAATTAGAGAAAATATTAAAATTTATCTTTGGGTAATTTTGTATCTTCATATACTCAAGATGCAAAAGTAGAAACTCAGATGGAAAATATAAAGAAAGTAATTCTGGAGGTATCTGAAATTTAGAAAGAAAGCTCTTGAAAGACCAACGTTTAAAAGCAAAAGTGAAATGTAGCCAAAAATCATTTAAAGAATCATTATAAACGGTGCATATCTGTGCAGAAAGAAGTCCTGAAGTACATACTTCATATTGACAGAGCATTGGCTACCCTTCTGACTCATTGACTCCAGTAACTTTTAAGATCATTTACAATCCTGAATGATGAATATTCATTTGGAAAGAGTATTATTACATGAGAAAATACCCTAAAAAGTATCCAGGATCCAATGGCATACTGACAAAGGATAAACTAGATAACTTAAAATGCCTTTTCAAGCTTAGCTGCTAAAACTTTGTTATTCTGCTATCAGGATGAATTTACTTTTAGCACTATAAAACATGAGCAGAACTCCAAAGTGGCTGGAGAGGAGCTCTCACATGACCAAAATCCTAGGCAAATATATCAAATTAAAGAGCTACACAGTCAGAGATGATGCTGATAAATTCTCTTTGTCTCAAGCAAGCTGAATAGTGCCTAGAGATTGGGAAGATTTCCCGGAACAGGCCAACTATTTTGCTATGACATGTAAATGTGCTTGAAAGCAAGCAAATAGGTTGAAAGGTTTTCCTTTTTCTCCTTGGCATAACATGATACTCCAATTAACTCGTGGTCATCCTCTGCGACCACCTTTCCCAGCAGGAACTCCGGTGGCTGCGGGTTGCATCGACTGTCCCCAGGAGGGTAATGCCCCTGGAAACCCCTTTCCCTCAGTCCCTGCTCCATCGTATCAGGGCACGTGCACAGAACAAATACAGTCCACCCAGTCCACCTTCCTGGTAGGGTTGTTCTGCACATACAGCAAACCCAGCGATTGCTGTAAGTGTGTAACGTGGGTGTCGCGTGGTCGTCCCATAAAACTGAAGGATCAGAGACAGCCCGTGTCGTTGTAAGAGCGCGGCTGTAAACTCTTCAAGGAAAGGCTTTTATTTTCTATTCCCTCTAAAGCTGTTTACTGTTTAGTGTCGGGACAGAACTATTTAAACACATGCTATAGTAGCACGCAGTCCTCTCAGTTTCCCAACAAACTGTTGTAGAACAGCTTGTGAAAACATATTGTTCAGTTAATTGCATTGGCAAGCAGGCACCCTAATGCCTATGAATTAACAACTACAGTGGTGAAAGGACGTGCAGGGAGGCACAAGAACCAGGGCACTCAGCACTGCAACTGCCAAGAGCTACGGTGCCCAATGGGGCAACCACCAGTGTCTGAGATGTCCCTGTTGCACACCCATGGGCTGTCACCACAGCCAAAAAGGAGTCTTCAGGCAAAAACTCTGGGTGTCTTCAGGACACTAGGATGCTTAAAGGGTCAGGTAGTGCTTCATGACCAACTGAGTGCAACTAACACACCTGAAAACACCTAGGGGCCTTGAGGGCATCAGCATTAGGTTGCTGCATGCAAAATGAAGAACATCTATTTCTTAAAAAAAAACAAGTCAAGGACAAAGCAACAACAGTCCTATCACTGCAGGACTTTGAAGGTATCCAAGCATTTATACTGGTTTTGGGAGCGTTATGCTTCATCTAAACTAGGCTGACATTAAACCTGGCAACTACTTTGACATTGATCAGTGCGAAACAATAGGTGTTCAATTAAAAACTTTGAGGCCTGAGAGTTTTCACAAGACAGATGCTACAGCTTCTTTCCATCTTGAACACTTAGGAAAATATGGGCCATTTGGCAATGGCTTGCATCCTTGCATAATGCACAGTGTTTTGATTATTTTCTGACATGACAAATTGTTTGGGTATTTTGCTGCCATGTCCTGCCTGTTGCTGCCCCAAATCTGCCTTCAAGGTTTTTCAAAGGAGATGCTAGACAAAACTACTGACTTTTGAGAAGGGAAGGTAGTCATTCTCTTAGGCCTAAGATCCGTCCAGAGGAGGGACACCACCACAGTTTACCAGAAGGTTGTTATAGAAGTTGTGTGCCTTTGGCAGAGTGCTCCCTTGGGAATGTTCTTTAACATGGACAGCCTTTATTGTAACTAAAACACCAACCCCTTCACCCATTGTACTTGTTTGGGTCCTTTCTTGTAGACTGATGGAAGGATGGGTTAAATCAACTGTCACAGTAATAGTAATGTATTTTACTGATTAACTTTTTATAGCTCATCCGCTGGAGAAAGATCAAACTCATCTGGATATAGAATCCATTAATCTTCAATTCCCTTAGAAAATCATTTATTTGTGGTAGAAAATGTCTCCATTATAAAATAGCTCAAGGGCAATAAGAAGCAAAAAGTGTGAGAAACATCCCGCTAGGAAGCGCGGCGAGAAGATCTCACCTGTGGGCACTTGCTCCACTGTCCCCAGGCAGACACTGCACACTCGCCGGGGCAATACAGGCTGCACCTCTGAGTCTCTTCTGGGATTTCCGACTGGTTACACATGGCATGGGGTACAGTCTCGCCTTCATGTTCCTCCGAAATGTTTACACACCTACACAGAAAAAAGAATTTTTCACACAATGCTCTCCAGCTTATTATAGAAGAGACTAAAACCAACAGGTCTGACTGACTCTAGTTAAGGAATCACATATAAAATATTATTTCTATGCAGAACAACTGGTCAAAAGAATCAATGGATGGAATTAATCACATTAATAATACAAATGATTCCACACATGATGTATGCTATTGCTACTTTTGCTATTCAAGAAATGCATTAAACCAATCCAGTCTCAGTCTGCATGCTTTTCACTTCAGCTGGATGGCAGCAGCAGAGTAAATAGCAAATGACAACCGTCAGGAAGACAGGTTTGAGTTCCTCCTGGTAACATCACACTATTTGGAAATAACTCAGCATTTCCCCATGCCTGGGAAATAAACACTTACTAATGATGAATGTCACTCCAGTGTGAGTATTCAAGGAAATACTAGCAAATCTGCAGCTGGAGGGTTGTTGCTCAGGAGGCTTTTCATACACACGGCATTTAGGTGGAAGAATTCTAATTTAGACATCATGCCATCTTCCTCACACAAGTCTTGACGAGAGCACAAGGCTGCACTTCTGAGAGGCTTCTCCTCTAAACTGCCTCCCATAAGTGCATCCTTCTTCTCGTTGGAAACACATCAGACTCAACAACATCCTATCTCTTGGCCAGCAACTTCATCTACACAAATACACTTTAGCATTTCTTAATTTTAAGGCCATGTGCTTTTGTCTGCACGCACCTGACTTTTCTCGTTTGCATTCCTTCTCCACAGTGGAGGGAATTCTGTTCGCTGTCGATTTTGCAGGGAGACCACGCTTCTACCGCCCAGGCATACTGATTGCACTCGCTGTAACATGGGACTGCCTCGTGCACCTGCCGGGGAGAAGAATCAAAACTATTCATTTGAACTATCCAGGTTAGTACCTCCACAGAAATGCCTCACACAAACCAGAAAAGAGTTCAGGGGAAAATAGCCTGCCTTATGCTCCTTATGCTAAGAGTACTGTAATATCTTTAAGTTCATTTATGCATTATTGACTTGCCAAGGGATTTTTAAGTGCATAATAAACAGTAGTATGCATGCAGCATCTCAGGAAACAGAATAAATAACAGCTATTTTCTAAAGCCAGGACAAAATTCCATTACAATTTCATTTGCTCACAGCGCTCACACAATAATCTATCACGTATCGTTCCCCAGGACTTGCTGTATTGAATCCTTTGATGTTCCAGAAGGCACAAACTTAAAATTAGTGGTCATTTACTTTGCTTTTAACATATTCATTTAAGTCATTTACTGTAAAAGAATGAAATTTTATGCTCCCTACAAATTTCATTTTTATATACAAACCCTATAAATGCTTTCTCCCTGGGAGTGCCTTATCTCTAGCACATCTCCCGGGCAAACAGTACTGTATATTCACCTGAACTATAGTACCTATGAAGACAAAAATATACAGCCCAAAGCTCGAGGAGCATTTTAAAAGGTGACGGATACTCAAGCTGTTAGAAGCAGCACGCTGTGAAACGTTACGCTAGCAGATTTTTATGTTCAAGCTAATTAATCCATTGATAGTTTTGTTGCAGAAGTGAAGCAGGGGGGTTGGACTAGATGATCTCTGGAGGTCCCTTCCAATCTTAACCATTCTGTGAAATCTTTGAATAAAAGTTATTTATTTGGAATGCAGAAGCCCACCTGAAGATGCAATGCTCTCCGTTGCTTTTTTCTGAAGTGCACCTGAACACACCACCCCATCCTGGCCGGGGCAGCAGGGCCAAGCGGCCCCGCTTGGTGGCTGTGCAGCCAAGCTCACTATGTTGCCCAAAGAGAGGGAAAGGACTCACTTTTTAGCTAACAGTCCCCAAACACATCTGTAGTCCCACCAGGTGAGGTGCAGAGGCACCTGCCCAATTCGAAGACCAAGCAATGCCACCTCTGCTGCTATGTGAAGACACCAGAAAGGTGCCAGTAGCCACCATGTGTCACTGGGACGGGCAGTTTCCTCCAGTGCAAATACCAGAAAGGTCAGGTTTAAGTGGGAGTCTGAAACAGATGCTGAATTTCCGTCAGGGAAACTGTGCATGGATGTGCATTTCTCATCTGTTTAGAAGCTGTGAGTATAATTTGTGACTCTTTGCCTTTAAAAATATCTGGTGATGGGCACACACTCCTCTCTCCTGCTGTGTGTGCTATCCTCCCGCTCCTCTATCCTGCCTACCCAGCACTTGTGTCCCATCAACTCCTGTTCTTCTTCTTTTCTTTGAGTAGAGCCTTAGCACTTTCCATTGATACCTTTGGCTAACAGCTGTGCTGCATAAGAAGGTCAACCAGATGATGTTGTTGGTTCTGCATTTTCAGCAGATTTTGGCCAAGTTTTGCTGTTCTTTGGACACATCTGAGCTGGCAGAGCTCCCCTCTACCAGGTCCTGTTGGGATACAGATGCGTGCCGGAGCGTGCCATGGTGTCCATGCTCCTCACCCAAGCCAGACAACCCCATGTCTCTGTTTTTATTCACATGCTGTTTCTTGGGCTGGATGAGCAGGATACCATTAATAAGTCTATTCCTAGAGGGTGGCATCCTGCCTGGCTGAAGCCCCCAGGAGTTTTACCAGTGACTTTCATTTGACCACTGTATCACTCCTAGTCTTTCTGGATCACATGGAAAGACCATAAATCTTCTGAAAATACTAACAGCATTTTGAAGAACAAAGAAAGAACAAAGAAATAAACACAGACTGGAGTAAAGAGTGCTTTTTTTTGAACTGAAATGGAAAAAATCTGAGTTAGAAGCAGAGTGAATCTGGAGTACGTTAATGTCTGAATCCTAAAATGAAATTGATGGGTCCAGTCCTAAACAAAGGAAGACAAAAGTTATTTTTAAGACGCAACCCTGCTACAGGCTTGTCCTAAAACAAGAAGCCATCTCCCCTCACTCCAATGCAAACTCGGAGTCCTTGCTAAGATACCTTCAGGTTAACAGTTACTTAAACGTCATATACAAACACTAACTTATTTATGTTCTCCTTAATAGTCAGTACTTAAATTTTAGAGAAATGTCCAAATATCCAACCACCGGAAAGCTTTCATGTGACTTATAAAATTCTGCAGTTCCTTTATTCACACGTAGGGCGGGAACACCTCTAACCTTGCAGAAGACATAACAAGTGCACTCACTCAACTGACCCGACTCACTGCCACAGATCCACAGCCATGCTCCGGGGAGAAGTTTGGGTTTTCTGATGAGCACCTGCACTTGAACTAGAACTGCGGGTGTTCAGCGCTTCTGAAAATCATAGTGACTTCATATTTCAGTGAACATCAAGATTTATTGTCCCTCAAGGTAAATATTGACTCTGGCTTTCCCTCAGTCGATATTTTAGCTTTCAAGTCAGTAAATCTTGGTGTTCACCTCAACTAAAGTCAATATCTGCTTATTATATTAGAACAACCAAACAGATCACTGTAGTTGTTGCCTGAGACCCTGAGGACAAACTCTGTGCTATTCATTTCTAATAAAAATGGGCTAAATTCATTTCTAACATAAGTTCATTTCACATCTCTGCCCTTATACCAAGGTTACATTAAATTGAACACATTAAAACAACCAGAACCAAAGAACTAACAACCTACTTTTAAACCATGGAGACCACCATGAGTATCTCTAAAGAACTGTATATGCCAAAAAGAGCTGATTTGCAAGGACGCTTGTTGGAACAGAAATGCAGGCTTAGATATGAAAACGCTCCGACCGAGACTTGTCAGCCATGTACCCATTTTCAATGCTTTCGCACACCCATTTTAATGACTTTGCCTACCCACTTTCATCTTTCTTGCACATCTGGAGTGTAAAGCCATGGCTTTTTGAAAGCCAGCACTTCCCTTGCGAGCAAGGATCCCTCATGGGATCTAGGGAACATCACGAATCACGATGCTCACGAGTGTCCATCGAGCTGTGGACACAGACAGCGAGGATCTGCTCTCACCTGCAGGTCTGACTGCATGTTGACTCCATCCAGCTAGTCCAAACCTCTTCTTTTTGGTTGCTAGATGCTGTTCTTCCCTTCTGTTAAGCGACTAATTCCTGTAATACTCTACCTAATGCTGCATTTGCATTCCCCTTAATCCAACACATGCATTTTCCGATAATAAGCTTTCTTCATTCAATTCTTTAAAACTGAATTCAAAATGGAGTACTTATTTTGGTAATTACTTAAGCACATGTTTAATTGATTTGGTAGAGCTAAGCATGCATTTAAAAGCTTTACAAAAGTTACTATGTATCTGAAGGACAAGTACTTTTCTATGAACAAATGCTGCATCACAGAAATAACCTCATTAAAATTTCAACATTACATAATGCTCTTTAAAATCAAATTGATTTCATTTCATTGTAGTTTATGTATTGATCACAATCGCTACAAATATGCTAACTGCTCATCAGTATTAAAACTGACTGAACAATTAATTTTTTGACAAGTTGGGTTTTGCAAGCAGTTATTTCAGAGATTAAGAATTTTTTTTTGATTTTTAGACATTTGGACTCTAGTCACCAAAGTTAAAAGATACTGTTTTAGAATGATTTATGGCAGAAAATTTTGAATAGATCAGCATGTGGTGAGGTTTGTGAAAATACTGGAATTCCTGGATTTTTTTCATGCCTCTAGCAGATAATATAATGGCACAAATCACAGTGAAACAAACTCAGCACTTTCAGTTTCCATTTATACCTGAATCAAAAGGGGGTTACTATTTTTGACCTCCTTCGCGGTAAGGAAAATAGAAAATCAATTAGAACTTTGATAAGGTTATGAAAGCCCTCACTGGTGTTGAACCAAGTTCACAGAAAACCTAGAATTGGCTAAAACCTTCCCGCTGAGAAAAAGATGGGATCAATTTTATTCTAATGTCTAAGCACAAAGTACGGATTGTGAGTCAGGGCAACAGTCGTTCCCAGCACAGCACAGAAGGATTCAAACAGACATCCCCAGTCTCTGCCTGCTGGGCAATATTGACGCCCAGAAACACGGGCACCGACACTTCAAAATCACTCTAAATAACTAGCCCTGGTGACAGGTTTCAGAAACATTGCCAAAAAAGAAAGCTCTGCTCTGAGTAGAAGGGTAAACACACACAATTACGAATCCTCTCAAGTTTCCCCAGTTCTTGATTATCTATTTATAACCCAATGCTCAAAACAACCCAACTTTAATGCTAATTTGCACATGAGAAAACGGAGGATGAAGAATTAAGCAGTTTATTACAGGCTGGAGAGGGAGCCCTCAGTGAGCAGGGACTGAACATGGAAGCACCCTCTATTTCCTGCACCAACGCAATGACATTGCAGCTTGAAATCACATACTAGAAAGTGTAGATAGAGCCATCCCAGAATGATGCCATTAAAAAAGGAAGCAGATCTAATGGTAAAACACTGGCTTCGCAATGAGAAAACAGAAAAGAGGAGGAACTGGGAAAGCAACAATCAGTCCTCGATACAAAAGCACCTGGATGCTCAGCATCGCCTCCCCAAGCTCTTCAGATGTTCTACTCTAGTCTTTCTGGACACTAAAAGCACCGATCTCCTAGTAGATCTCTTATTTTCTTCTAATGGTTAATTAAATATGCCAAGGCAGATGTCTGCGTTTTTCAAATTTCTAAGTGCAATGAATGGAAAATGTCTTGTTTAAAAAGTAATTTGAAGGGAGATCTGCAGAACTGCAGCCGTTACAGTAGATGCAGAACGAAGGTGCCGCTCGCTAGGGTTTATTAATTTGTACTTCCTAGTGCTAAGTGCCTTACTTTCTGTAAATCTGGTGCAGGCATCAGAAATATCAAGTTATAATACACTAAAGTGCTAGCATCCTTTACTGGAGATTATAGAAGACGTCAGTATAATTAAAAGTGAAAAAAAAAAAGAAAATATCCTCTAGTGTTCCTTAAATTCCACCTCTCCACCTAGGAGCAGGAGCGAGAGACCCAAAAGCGCATCAGCAACCAGGATTACATGAACTTATGGGATACGGGCAGGTCTGAAAATGACAGTAATTTTGGTATTTATTTCATGACCGAAACCGCAGAAAATGAGAAGCCTGGCAAACCAAAACTGCAGCCAGTGTAGTTTGCCGTAACTACATTCCTCACCCTGCACGGAGTCAGACATAGATATCACCCAGACACCAGCTCTTCCCATCTGAAATATTTAAGCAGGACAGCTTTGCCTTAGAGTTATACTAGGAAAAGGAAATTTTCAAGTGTGAATCAGGGCTAGGCTAATAAAAATTCCAAAGCACCAGCTCCTAGGGCTTGGCTTTTTGTTTTACTTTTCCAATTATGTTGCTTCGCTATCAGCAAACTATTGAATCTAGACCACAGATAGCTCCAAACACGGGTTTACCATGTCGTCAAGTGCACGGGGCTAACGAAGGCAGCGAGTCGTTAGGGAGAGCTGAGCTTTTCTGGCTGATTCCAGAAGCTCTGGCTGCTGTGGCTGCTGCCTCCTCCCCAGTGCAGCAAGCACAGCAAACTTAGGCTGATATAAATAAATCAATGTCCTGCTTTTGAAACAGCTCATTTTGCTGAAGCTGAAGGATAGTCCTAGGAGTAGCAAATGAATGTGGCACCTCTCTAGATGAAGCTGTTATGCAGTAATAATGTTGGATCTAGTTTTAAGGAGAGGAGGTGGGGGGAAGCTGATTGATGAACACATCGCAGCCCCTTTTTACTAAATGAGAACAATAAGATGAAGACAGATTGCAACACCAACCTGAGCCTTCGTAGATGTCCATGTTAGCAGGGCATGACAAGCAGAAAGGAAAGAAAATTATATATTCATTAGTTAAGCTGCTGTATGGTAATACTGAGAAAAAAAAAAGCAGAAATCCTGCTTAAAATAAAATATCTGCAATGTACGGTTTGTATTCAATTCTTGGATTTCCCTGTCTTTCAGAAAGAAAAATCCCTCTAAGTAGAAATCAGACATATATTCATGAGTGAATGACAAGCAGGACTATGCTGGAGCATGGAGGGGAGTTATTCAGCCTCTGGATTTCAGTAAAGCATCTCAAGATCAAAGCTCTGGGCGAGGGGAGTGGGGAGGAATCTATGAAGCCTAACTTGAAATCTAGTAAGAAACCCCACAATTACAGAATATCAATCACAACAGCTATTAAAGGCTTTTAGATATTTAAATCTTAATTGGGTGGCACTATCTTCTGTAGTCTGTAGATTAAACGCAGCCTGTATGTCAGGCAGAACAGAGCCAGCTGTGCTTTATCGGGTGGAACCCCATCTCCATGAATACTAATCAATAACGCAAAATAGATTTCATTAAGGAAAAATAATTAAATGATAAAAATTCAATAATGTGGGCACAAAGCGCATGCACGTCCTACAGAAGGGCGGCGGATGGAGCCGAAATCTCCCGGGGTCCATGAGCGATGCAGCAGCAGCACTAGTTAAGTCTCTATCAAATTGTCCTGGAGAAGCCTCCCTGACAGGGCAGGCCAAAGCAAAGGGCACAAAAGCACCTTGCATTAACGCTGAACGATGCTCAAGATGAAACACGTGCAGACGTGCCCCGGAGGGCACATCCCGCGCCGGGAAGACGAGGGAGCCACGCGCATCCCTCGGCACCGTCCCGCCGAGCAGCCAGCCTGGGCTCCTAATGCCAATCACAGCTTTTGGGGAGGTCAAAACGCTGCCCCCGTGGGATATGAGCAAGTGATTACCTGATCCAAAAGCCAAGGCATCTGTCACATGAAATGAAACGAATGCTGGTGCTAAATGCAAACGGTCCCCAAGAAGCACTTTCTCCGTAGGCATCTATACAATAGGCAATCTAAGGAACAGACACTCAGACCTTACCGCTAAGTTAAAAACGATGCCTCAGAGACAAAGTCTCAGCCCTGGCCTTTCTTTTAAAAGAGAATTTCAACCGTCTCAAGGTCTAAAAAGTTGAACCTAATATTTTTCCAGGTTATTTTCACGTCTGTAATAAGAATGAATTACAGTGCTGAGGAGCAGTCGTATTTTCATCCTTACACAGTGTGATCTTTGACTGACGCAATTTTTCCACACGAGATTTAAAACCAGTTTGCTGAAAGGAACAAGTTGATTGATAGCACTGAAGTCAAGCAACAGAAGAGTGACAGACCCTTGCAGAAATACACGTCCGTGCCACTCTGCCAAAGGCTTCAAGCCAGGAGAGCTGCAAACTGCTCCTGGGGCTTCCCACATTTGCAGCAAGAAACGGTTCCCTTTCAGGTTGCAAAAGCAGGAATAGAAAGGGACCAACGTGCAGACTCATGCCACCAGTATGAGACTAGAAACCATCAGCCACAGCCCATGAATGGGGATTGCAGGACCTCCCTTGGAAGAGAAGGTTATCCAGAAGCCAGTGTATTCGGCAGCCCGTGGCAGGGCGTATTTATGATGACTGTCCTACTGCCAAGACAGGCAGATGTTGGCACTGCCTTGAGACACGGCAGGACCTCCCTTGGAAGAGGAGGTTATCCAGAAGCCAGCGTATTTGGCAGCCTGTGGCAGGGCGCATTTATGATGACTGTCCTATGCCAAGACATGCAGATGTTGGCACTGCCTTGAGACACGAGACACTCAGACCTTACCGCTAAGTTAAAAACGATGCCTCAGAGACAAAGTCTCAGCCCTGGCCTTTCTTTTAAAAGAGAATTTCAACCGTCTCAAGGTCTAAAAAGTTGAATCTAATATTTTTCCAGGTTATTTTCACGTCTGTAATAAGAATGAATTACAGTGCTGAGGAGCAGTCGTATTTTCATCCTTACACAGTGTGATCTTTGACTGACGCAATTTTTCCACACGAGATTTAAAACCAGTTTGCTGAAAGGAACAAGTTGATTGATAGCACTGAAGTCAAGCAACAGAAGAGTGACAGACCCTTGCAGAAATACACGTCCGTGCCACTCTGCCAAAGGCTTCAAGCCAGGAGAGCTGCAAACTGCTCCTGGGGCTTCCCACATTTGCAGCAAGAAACGGTTCCCTTTCAGGTTGCAAAAGCAGGAATAGAAAGGGACCAACGTGCAGACTCATGCCACCAGTATGAGACTAGAAACCATCAGCCACAGCCCATGAATGGGGATTGCAGGACCTCCCTTGGAAGAGAAGGTTATCCAGAAGCCAGTGTATTCGGCAGCCCGTGGCAGGGCGTATTTATGATGACTGTCCTACTGCCAAGACAGGCAGATGTTGGCACTGCCTTGAGACACGGCGTTGACTTGAGCAATTTCCTCTGCACAACTACAGGCAACGCGGAGCTCCGAGCAACGCCAGCGACAGGCCGCCCTCCCGACCAGGCAACTGAATCCTGCTGGGCCAACAGGCAGATTCAGACCAAACAGATTTGCAGGTAGCTGCAAACTGATGCAGAGTTGGAAATTCTGAGGCTTTTCGTGATTTTTCTTGTAGGTAGATTCAGACAGAGCAAATTGAAGCCCAAGCTCCCTGTTTTCTCTACCAAACAGATATATTCTAGTGAAGTGACATGCTGCAAAGAGAAGCTCTGCTTCTAATGAGACCTCTCCCTAGCAAGCACGCTCATCATTGCATGAATGGAGAGTTCCCTTTTCCAAAGGTTAAACTCTGCTGGGAATCAATGCGAGGGCTTCTACTGACTTCTGCTGTCCTGGATCAGACTTTAGCAAGGAGCATGTGAATATTTAGGAGCATATCCAAATGTTTACAGAGAAAAAATAAATATTGTCCTTGTCAAATTTTTGCTGCAGTAGCTATTTATTTAAAATGTACATCAGTGGTGTACATAAATGGTGCTGATTATTGAGAAGCTGTAAAAATAGCAAATCGACTTGGGGATTAAACCTGACCAGGAATGACCGCCTAACTGCAACTGCACACATGTCCACGTGCGAGAAGCACCAGCCACCAGAAGGTCCTTCTGTTTACCTTGTTTCTTTAGGTTTTAGGGAATTTTTGGATGTCTGAATGTGGGGCCTCCACTAGAATAGAAAACTCCTTGTTTGCTGGTGTACCTGTGGGTGATGTAGCCAGTAACGATACAAGCAGCGCTACCTTCACGCGTTGGCGCTTCTGCAAGCAACGGAGCAAAAATGCCTGTCTGCCCAAACAGCAAGCAAAAGGACAAGGCAGAAGGTAAATGTACACAACACAGCTGTGCTTTGCAATGCGTCTTCCCTACAAACCCCTAAACCTTTTAGAGAATTAAATAATGCAACAGAGCGAATAGGCTGTGGTGTAAATAAGAGGAAACAGGATGATGCAAGTGGTCTAAAGGAAAGCGTTCACTCAGAAAGCCAGTAGCAGAATGAGAGGAAAAAATTAAAAGGCAGAGACCAGAACCAGAAGTTTAATGGGAGAGCTGAAAGGAATAGACTCAAAGAAATAAAGAAAAGAGAAACATGGTTGCTTGCCACAGGAACTGCACAGAAAAGGCTCAACTCTAAAAATAGTCAAATCTTAAAACACAGAATGGTAGGAATTGAGACTGCCAAAGCAGTGGAGAAAAGGCAAGACAAAGCCTCTGTGATGAGCACTGGCTTGCAAAGTTTGGCCCACACAGAGGGAAAATCTAGGCAGAAGCTTGATATAACTTCTGGGGTCAGTGGGGTTATTTAAAAACGACAGCGACGTCATCGCATGGAAAGACACTGAATTCTTCAAATGGTGCAATGAGAGTGCTCGGACTTATGGGGAACACATCCAGAGGAGACGGGAGAAAGGATCCAGGGATTTGCAAAATAGCCAGATAAAATTTTCTCTTGGAAAAATATTTTAATGCAGAAATTATCTATAAGCCCTTGGAAAATAATGAGATGCGTAACAGGCAACATGGATTTTGCAAGATAATGCAAAATGCTGTGGACAGGGATGAAATAAACACAGGTATTATGTAGATGGATAGATAGATACAGATATAGATATTATGTTAACTTGAATAAGTTCTTTAACACTAACTTTCAGGCAAAGGAAATATGCCCTGGACAGGAAAGACATATATGCACTGGTAGGAAAGATATATATGCACTGATGGTGCAAATGTTGGGTGGGGGGTTTTCAGCAGTTCCAGCACCTGGTTTCCAAAAACGGTAAAGAATCATCAAGTGGACATGATTCAAGAATATCTTGATGTTGTAAAATGTTTTACAATTTGTAAAACACTGAAGTGACATGTCATCTTTGGGTACCATGTTCAAATATATGTACTGAACTTAAATAAATATAGATAAATAGAAGGATTTGAACCAGCCGAGAGTCAACAGAGGACAGGAAGATTAGGCAGACAGGAAGCAAATTGTCTCAGTGTGCCGTGGAATTTCCACTGTTGCTTTTTTGCAAATGAAAACATCAGCTGGATGGGCAAAAGACAGATCCCGGCCTGAGGCACTCCTATCCTGGCTTGTCAGCCTACGACACCAGCAAGTTATTGTGGCTCCAAGCAAAACCATGGAAAAGCTGGTGGGGGAAGCAATCGGCAAACATTTAAAACATCAGTGTAATTACTGACAATCTATGCGATGGCAGCTCTGTCAATGAAGCGTGGTATCTTTGTCAGATAAAATAGCAATGTTGAGGGCAGTGGGCTGTATCGCTGTAGATGCAGAGCAGCAGCTGAGAGCGCTTCAAAAGGATCTTCCTGGGCCTTGAAACAAGCTCCCTGCAGCCTCCCCGAGCTCTGCTCTAGCTCATTTACTCCTTTCCTTGAATAAACCACAGGCTGCAGGACTGGACTGTGAAATCGGTGCCTCTCTTCTGCCTCACACTGAAGCAGGGCAGTGGAATTAACATTATATTAAATATTAATAGAATGATTATAACTCTGCCTACAGTTCTTGATCCTCATTTTAAAAATAACAGTGATAATGACAGAGTGGCTAGGGGAAACCCAGAAAAATAATTCAAAATCAGATGTGAAAAAAATGGCCTTACAACAGCAGGCTAAAAAATCCTGCCTTTTTGATTCAGATGAGAGGTGGTGAGGAGGAGACTCATTCACTTTGGGGAACATATATAGAAAACCTCTCTGGAAGGTGTCTCTTTAAGCTACCAGATGATGATATGTGTTCCTAAGGCTGGAAGCTGTAGTTAGACAAATTCTCATTAGAGGTATCTAAAGAGAGGTGTATTTTAATCACAAAGGAAATTATTTCTTGGGTAAATCATGCAGTAACTCTTTATGGGATAGGCTCGTCCAGGGGAAATTCTCCCTCAGCTGGAGTGCAAGCCAAGATAGGGAGCCTTTCAACGGGGAGCTAGGGATTTGACTTGTAGTTATGTACTATGTCACACTTACTTATGTTATACTTATGTCAAATCCCTATGTTATGCTTATGTTATACAAGAGGTCAAAACAGATTATTGCCACAGATTGTTAGAATCAATGGAATGTTAGAATACATGAATCCCAAACTGCACATAAGATGGCTAAAGAAAGTATTAATCATTAAGGGAGCACCACAATTATTAACCCAGACTACCTATCTAGAACAGAAACTGTACAATAAAGTCAGAGGGAGGAACTATGTCTGTGGGGATTTTACATGCATTTTAAGAGGTTGTCAACAAACCACTTCTACGTTATAGATCAGCAGCGCATGGGAGTTCTGCCAGTCCATATATCACCCCATAAACCTGAGTCCGCAGCACAGACTACTACTCTACTGCGTTATCTCCAGCTACTAAATTGTGACCAAGACAGGAGCTGGAATTGAGCAGAGATAATAAACTTTCCAGCTAGATCATGATGTTGCCAGCAGTGTGCAGGCTGCAGAGGGGAAACAGAAAAGCAATGGCAAAAATAAAACAAATGCTCTCCTGGCTGCATCTGCTCACCAGTGACCACTTCCATTTCTCTGCTGTAATTCTGGAGCAGGCAGAGCGGACAGCATTCCCGAAAACCTATGTCGGGGCTTCCTGCCCCTGGCTGAAGGTTTCCAGGTCTTTGCTTTGCCTCTGATCAAACCCCGTGCTCTTGATGCCCTTCATCACTACCACCTCCTCCTCACCCAGCCATGGGTCATGGTCCATCCTGAAGGTCAGCCATAGGTATATAATACACATACGCGTGGAAATCACTAAGAATAAATGGGGCTCAACTGAGAGGAAAGACAAAAGCAAGAGAAACAGAGAAGTGAGGGTGTTAGCAAGAAGGACAAGCATTCACCTTGCATAAATACACTTCAATGAAAGCTGGAGAAAGGCGCTAACGAGGAATACTGTCAGCACCCAGGAAAGTGGTAAGAGGAAGGAAAACACAAAGCAGAACACTAGCGGAAGAGGCTCGCAGCGTTTTACAAGCACTTGACGGGGCGCGATACAAAGCACGGGACACACGAGCCGGCGCTGAAGCCACTCGGCTATAGAAACATGGGGTGTCCTGCTGGGCTCCCCTCAGCTTCCCTTTGTGCCTCTGCCAAGTCAGGGAGCAGCTTCCCGCTTCCAAGGCAACCCCAACCCGCACTGAGAATGTGAGACCCATCACAAGATGCCCAAATCAGCAGGATTAAAAGGGTGAACGCTTTCAAACCCACCACCAGCTGGCCTGGTGCTGACTTCAGCACCGTCCCTCGCTCGAGACGGGAACCACAGGCAACACTCCCGCAGTTAAACTTATTACCAGTGATTCTGGGAAATCCATTTGCCTTCGACAAGCGATGCAGGCGGGATTAGAGTCAACTTCCATCAGCTTTACACGGAAACCACGCACCTCCAGGCCAGCACAGCACCCGTGCCAAGGCACCGCGCGGGCCGCGCCGCATCGCACCGCCTCGTCACACAGGCTGACAAGATGGGGACTCGGCAGCGAGCTGGGTAATTGCTCACTCCAAGTTTCATTTAAAAATACTTCATCGTGGCACTAAATCCCTTTCAAGTGTTTATCATGCGGGCATCAGACAGTTTGCAAAAAACATTTTTAATGGCCAGATGTTGACATAGCTGGGTTGAGGAGAAGGACAGACTTATAGTGCTTTTTTTTTTTTAAGATGGGCATGGAGAAATATCCATGTTAGGGAACTGAAAAAATCCTCTACATTAGATAGGAAAAATAGCTATTATAAGAAAAAATATTTTAGTTAGTATGATAGAATAATCATCTAATAATGATAGAATAATCATCTTACCTTATCTTCTCTTGTATCAACAAAATGTATCTGAGAGGAAAAGTGCCAAACTCCCGCTTGTGCATGGGGGAGATTGAGAGAAAAAAAAAAAAAAAAAAAGGAGTAACACTGATATTTGTGCTTGTGTCTATTTAAATCTGAAAATCTGATTCTTAATAAAATCAAAAGGCAGGACAACAGGACAAAACACAAGCGTGAGGCAGCGCTTTCTCCTTTTGAATATGGGCAATAACACTTATCGAGGACAGCGGTGGCTTTTACGTCTAGTGAACACGGACACCAACAAACCCTATTCCAGCGACAGCAGGATCAGGCCTGGACACCCAGGCTCCCGTGTCAATCCCGTGCAGGGGAGCCTGGACTAACTCGCCTGGGCAAACGGCAGCCACAGGAAACAACAATGTCAACACACTGGTCCCGTTTGGGGTGATTGCAATGGTCTTTTTTTCAGAGGCTTAACTGGACTGGCTCTTGTTTCTAGGACGCTCCACATTTTTTAAACTCACTCTTTACCCATTCCCTCAGCCCGCTGTAGCTCCTCCAAGCTGAGAGAGAAGCTGGCAATATAAAATGTTTACATCTTCCCACAGACTCTAGCCACACATCTCAATATTAGGTAACTGGTTTTTATTCTCTCAGATAAACCTAAGAAGATTAGAGCGGCCGGCTTCACTCCGCACCTTGTGGATTATCACCCCCGATGCAGTGGCCACCTTGCACGTGTCCCTTATCTGCCTCCAGCATTTCCCAGTGCTGAACGCTCCTGATTACATGATAGAGCCTGAAAAGTAGCCAGGGTCTCCTGCCGTTTTCTGCTCTTTCCCAATAATACACTGCTTTTCTTCTCCCACACCTTCCTCAATGCACTGCTTGGCATAGTAACATAAAAACATGTATTGCAACAGGGTTTGAGGTATACGGGCTGATCCTCCGGCACCGTTTGACCCGTCAGTACAAGAGCTGAGGTGCTGGAATTAGCAGCTCGCAGACAGGGACAGTGCCAAGGTTTCCTGGACATCAGAAGAAAGGCAGGGATCACCCGGCACTGCCTGACCTAGCTCACCGCAGACTGCAGTACATTTCTCTGCATAGATAAGATTATTACATACTTACATTAAGAATAATTTTAAGCTAAAATGCTAGTGTCCCGAGGCACCCCGGCAACTTTAATCACACTTTTGGAAACGACTAGGCAGCAGGAGGGTAGTGGGAGGCAGGGAAATCAGGGTCATGTATCGATCCACACCAGCACGAAAGGACCGCACAGCGAATCGCCACTTCGGCCCAGGATCTCTGGGGATCGAGGGACTTCTTGAATTATTTATTCGGTTCAACAGGTGAGCTTTGGCCTTTCGACTGGCTTATTCCACTCAGCCCGCTCTGATAATATATACTTACTTCTTTAATAATCGTGCCATCTTTTATCCCACTTTCCTAGTAAAAGGAACATTCTCTCTTCTGTGTGTTTTATTCCAATGGATATATGTTGGATTTTGGATGGTGGTTATTTGTTAGGGAAATACACAGTTTGCCAATTTTCCCACCAGGGAGATCTAATAAATACACAGTAATAAATAAATACTAATACATACTAGAGTATAAATAATAAACTAATAAATTCTAGAGCAGAAAACACTCAGACAATGCCTAATTAATTGTCCAATTAGTTTAATAAAGTACTAGCGTCAGTATAATAAAGCCTTATTTTCAAACATCTATTTCTAGGGTTTTCATCAGGCTATTAGGATATTATTTCACTGTAGATATTTTTTCCAAATATTCAGCCTGAAATGCCTCTGAAACAAGCACTGAAAACCTCTTGGCTTATCTGACGTTTTAAATGTCAGTATAATTTCCACCAAGCACGAAGAAGGAAAGAATCATTCCAATTTACACTCCAGCGTTCATTCTGAATGAGCTTGAAGGTCTCCATTGAGGACAAAATTTTTAGGCCTGAGTTTCAAGAAATGCAGTTTCGAGTCCGGGTGGCTGCTCACGACTGCCTGAACCCCTGTTAGAGCAGTTTAAGAAATGACTGTCTGTAAGCGACTCGATGCTGCTCTCTCGGGGTCAATAGTTTGCATTTAGCTCCCAGTCACGGGAGGCGGTTTGCAGAAACCCTTCCTCATCCCGCGCTGCGACTAGCAGTGTATATACAGTTAGCTGCTCTGTCCCCCGGGAGAGCTGAGCTAACAGCTGAGGGATGGGGGATCTATAAACCCCTCAGCCATGACTGCGAGAATTGCCCAAGCACGCACGCAGATAAACACGGGAATAATTACTGGGAGAAAACATTCCCTACGCTCCTGCCTCCTCATGGAGTTCATCCCGTGCACAGCTTAGAGGCTTCACACGGTTGAGTGACACGGGTCCAAAACGCAAATGTCACGAACGACCAAAAGCATCAGGTGACTAGACAGCCATGGACGGCACATCACTGAAACACTGCAAGAGATGTAACTTGGGAGGCAGAAGCAAAGGGATCGATGCTACTCAGGGGCTAAGAAGCCCTTTCCTCTGGATTTTCACTGGGGGACCGAAGCCATGGAGGAGCTAGCGAGGCTGAGACACCATTGCTTTGCAGCGGATAATTTACCACCTTGAGTGGACTTTTGCAAACACAGTCCTCGAAGAAACACCTACGCTAAACTCTGCTAATTGCTCAGAGGCAAGTGCTGCTGTCAGAGATGTGCCTGGGAGGCACTGCCTTCTCCCATCTCTCAGAATGTCAGCTGGAAAATCAGCCCTTCGAGAGAAAAAAAAAAAAAAAACCTGTGAAAGGCATTTACGAGTTTGACAGGATTTTACTGTAAAAGTTACGGGAAGAGATGATGGTGCAGAGGAGACACACAAGAGAACAACTGATTGCTGCAAATTCGCTGCAATTATATTGGGGTCAGCTGCCGGTGAGCACTTGGCTAGGATTTAGCACTGAACTAATGTAAGGCACTGATTTCCCAGACATAATTGTGACATATTTTAACATAGAAGAGAATGGTAGAACTATCTCTGGGTGCCTTGAGGAGGAGTCATCCCAGCATGCCGTTTCCTGCAGCTTTTCCATGAAGAACACACTCAGAAATATTCAAATGGAAGAAGTGCTCATTTGCAAAGTTTTCTAAGTTAACCATACTGAGAGCTGCATTTGGACAAATTCTTCCACAAAAGTATTCCACTTGCCACAAAAATCTCCCTCTCAAAAATACAGCAGAAGCAAAAATACATGAAAATACAGTTGCTTCTATTAAAGGTAAGGCATTCAGCCAGCAGAGACCAAACTGGATCTGTTCAAAAAAGCATAACATAAATGCCCTGAAAAAATATATATTTTGGCTACAAACATAGCCAAAACCTTTAATATAGTGATCCATTGATGTCTTTTTGAATGGCAATGTAAAACTTTACTCTTGTCAGTTATTCAACTATGGTCATTTCAACCTCTCGGATTCTCTGATGACCCAAGCTCATAATGGAAATTATGGTATGGATATTCACTTTGAGGTACTTGGAAAGGTAGGATTTTTCACCACAGCAAACGGAGAACATTACGTGTTCTTAGCATCTCTGTTTTCCAGGCTGTCCTCGCTAGGAAACTTGCACATTTCTTGGCACAGCAAAAGTTTTGTACATAGAAGGTGTGCAATTACTCCTCATAGTACACAGCTCTGCAGTCAAGGGCACAAAGGTGTTTCACACACAAAAAAAATAATGCTCATTGGGATATCCAGAAACAGCAGGATGCCTTCTAAAAGCCTTCTTCCCAGCAATAGGGTATTACATGACTATTTCACAAACTTTCACAGAATATCTCTCTCCTTGACTCAGTATAGCTGGTAGCTCTGGTTTTAAGCAACTGAGATTCTGACAGAGGATACATCTTTATGGAAGTGCTCAGTGCATTTTAAAGAGTGATAAACACATATAAAAGATCCATGCATTAATGCAAGAAATTGCATTGCAAAGATCAAGCTGCCTTTGCAAGAGAAGGAGCGTGTAGTCAAACTTCTTGGCAAAATCAGTTTATTGCTAAGCTGCAATTTTGCTTTGCTAAAAACAATGAAGTGGAGAAAGAAAAACACCAAATTGAGATGAAAAAGAACAGAAAACAACATTTACCTGATATTCAGGCTTTTCACTTACCCTTTATCCTTTTGACTCTTTCTCCCATTAAAAAAAAAAAAAGCATTAATAAGATCATAGATCATAACAAGAAAACATGGGGAATTAAACCCATCTAACTGAAGCTTCTAATTAGGGTCTGCTATAGGATATTGGTTTCTAACATCCAAGTGCAGGTTAGCCATTTCAGTCAGAGGGTTAATGGCTCTACCCATGGAGCCTTTTCTCATTTTTCCTGTAACTTCCAACCCACCTTTCCTTCCGTATCTGGGCTACAGCATCAGCACCTTCAGCAGAACCAGCCTGTGAACAGCAGTGGGAGCAGCGGTTCTGCACATCGCTTCCTCTCCAGACAGCGCAGCCTTTCCTCTTGCCTTGTCATGCTCCCTGCTCCAGCTCCACATCCTACTGCTGTCAACTGTAACAACAAGGTCAAGGAGACTGCTGCTTCTATCCATGCTGGAAAATGCATGAGGAAGATTGCACTGGGAGAGAAAGACTCAGCTATATCCCCTTCCTCCAACTCATCTGAGCAACACAGCAGGGAAAGCTGCTGCACAGCCTCTTGACAGCTAATTCCCCATGTGTGCCCATTACTGCCTCTCTGCTTACCTAGCATAGGCCTATGCTACGTGTAAATCACACACTCCATTTTTGCTTAACTATTGTTTAATTAGATGCAGGGTCCTGAGATTCCCAACAAGTGGGGAACACCATGCCAGGTGGCTGATGAGGGTCAATCATCCATATTTAGCTTTATGGTCAATGAAGGAGAAGGGGGAGCAGAAAGGAGGAATGATGGCTGAAGAAGCTACAGATTGGAGGAAAGGCCACTTTCTACTTGCAAAACATGGACACAATCAGCTAAAACCCAAGAAAGCCCCAAGAACAGACCAAACAGAACATAACAAAGCTTACCAAAATCAGGACTCCTGTGAATCATTAAGCTAATGCCCACTGGCAGCAATCACAGCAAAAAGGCACCTTAAGATAGTGTTTAAGAGAAGATAATGCTTTAAGCAACTTAGTGGGGAAGTTTCTTCCCCTCTGAGTCATGGAGGGACGCGGTGCCCTGGCGACATGGTGGAGCCCACAGCAGGAGGAGGCAGCGCGAGGACAAGGACGGGCTGGGAGGGTGACAATCCCCACGCGAGGTGACTGCACGTGAAGAACGCTCCGTGTCGGGGGACACCTTGCAAGGGAAGGCTGCCCTGCAAGCTGATTCCCGCTTACACAATGGACTATTTTTCCCCTTGACATGATGAAGCGAAAGCAACAGAATTACAAGCTGAACAGGATGAAAGCTACCGCATACAAGGTTATCATTCGCCAGGTAGAAGAAGGGAAGAAATATGCAAACATCTTTTGCTGCTGCTGAGTATCAGCCAAATTCGCAGAGCTGGAGCCTGCTCTCATTTTTATCGGTTTTCTGTAATTCCATTAGAAAATCAGTCCTGACTTTCAGCAGTGTGAGATATTGCAGAATCAGAACTAAAATATTTTAATGTCATGAGAATAACGATTAGAAATCTTGGAGGTACTTTGTATGCTGCACAGGTACATCTCAGATTGCAGGCTCGCAGAAATCTGGATTTGTTTTCTGATTTTGAGGCTTTTATTTACTTTGGTACATATTTTACTGTACCTTGTACTGCATTTATTGAATTACTCATTTAACGATCTCTAGTCTTTCAGTTTTGATTTATTTATGGAAGACTTTTTTTTAATTAAAGTTCCTAAAACTTGCTGTCAAGGACTTTAAAATTTAAGGATTTGATTTAAGCTACCAGTAAAAAAAAAAAATCAAAACTATGCTAGGATTTTTTTCTTTTTTCTTTCTCTCTCTCCTCTTCTTAACACCAAAGTGCAATTATATCTCTGTAACAGTTATACTTCATATTAAAGGCAGCAATTATTATGGGGCATTTTAAATATCTGAGCATTAAAAAAGCCCTAAATGCACTAATCATAACTCCTTTGTCATATTACAATATTTTACAAGAGGAGCAGGTGCTGCATTACAGCTAAAAGCAATAGTCATTAGTCAGTATTTAAAAGAAGACTGTTGCCAATATCTCTCTTAGGATTAGGCTTCGTTGAGCAGTATCATCCCACAGAGAGAAATCTGGAGTATAACCTGATGTATTTAGTACTGTTCTTTGAGAGATTACTCCAGTATTGGCAATTGCTCCCCTGCACTAACTCCCACAACTGTGCTAGAGCCTCCCCAGCAGCTTAGGGGGAATTGCGGAGGCACAAATGTCATTTAAATACCCATGTCCCTTCAGAGCCAGCCCGAGGCTGTTCAGTAACGTAGGCAAAACTGAAGAAGTTGCTTTGCTCTGCCTCTACAGGCTGCAAAATTCAATTTGGTGGCAGCGGCAGAGTTGGATCAGAGATGACCCAGAGGACCAACAGCTTCATCAGGCAAGGGTGAAAAGAGGGGAAGAAGCGTGTTTTAGAAGCCACACAGATTTTGCGCAGCTGAAGGGAAGCAACTTGGGGTCCTCCATGCCCAGGTGATTCCTGTTTTGATTCTTTACTGAGCCATCCCTCCCAGACCCTCCTGCAACAGCTTCTTGGTCTCCCTGCTGCTGGCTCTAAGTGAGGAAAAGAAGAGTTTTTTCCCCTACTTACTGATGACGCTGAATTTCTTCACTCCTTCCTTCCTGCAGCCACAAAACTCTCCATCCATCCATCTGCACTTCTCCAAACGCAGAAGTACTTCCATCTGCAAAAGTCGAAGGCCTGGGTCCCTCCCTGTGGCTCCAGCCTGGGAATGGCACCAAAGCTGCCATCCCAGGCTGGCCAGGCAGGCGAGAACAGGTACTCTGCAACCCTCCGTGCCACCCAGCTGTGCAGTGTTAGTGGCATGAAGGTGATCTCTGCTCGCTGCCAGCTGAAGAACACTGCACTAAATTTAGGGCTTCTGGTGGAGAGCATCACTGAAGATGCTTGATCAGAGAAGGAACAAATAGAAAGTCTCTCATGTGAAGGAATTGCATACTGTATTTTACACGCTGCACCAAAGAATGAATCCGAAGGAACAAGAGTTAGCTGTCTCTCTGCTATGACTTACATAAGTTTGCTTCCTTCTGTTATTCTCCTTGTTACAGGGCACTGGAGAGCTACTGCTTGGGTCTCCTGCTATTCTTTCTTCCTGTCCAGTCCATGGTTAATTTTATCTTTCCCATGGCTTCAACCTCTCCCTTAACCGAGCACTTACGCTGTCACATCTGAGTGCTTCTCTCCAGCCAGCACATTATTTTAGTCCATCTCTCTCTCACTTTCACTGTCCCCCCTTCATCCTATCCATGACACCAGCGTGGAGCACTCACGTCTGAATTTCTCATGCTTTTCCCTAGGCTGCCTCTCTGGAATACTTAACTGGGACAAGCATGAAAAATCATTCCCCTTCCCAGCTTTTCACACTTTCTTAAGAAATGCTTTTGCTGCAATCCTCCCCTCTCTCTCTCCCGAAACCAGCCAGCCGTGATGTCTAGGTTGTATCACTCTTAGCAATAGTGGCTGCTATTTGTTTTACTTGCTCCTTTAAAGAATGGCCTTGCTAAAAGACAGCTGCAATCCCATTCTGCATACTGCCAGCGTACACGACCAAACAATCTCATTACTACTACCCTTTTCATTGCTCTTTGATCCTCTCCTTTTGTTTTCGCATTTGGTTTAGCACTGTTAGGCAACCACTTTTGGGGAGCAATTCTGTCCTATGGGCATATGCAGCAACTGGCTCAGTGAAGGCATTACCATAAAACTGATAAGAAATAATGCTAAGAGCGAGTTCCCCTACTTTAATCCATTTATCCTACTGCGCCCTCCAGTATTCAAAATGAAGATATGTCCATGGGACCCAGCAAAGAATCAAATTTACATACTGCAATAAGACATGAAATAGCTACAACTACAATTGCTTAAGGATAATTTAGCCTATTATCCCTCCCGTGTTATGTGGATGGTTTGGTGACAAGTAAAACTGTGTCTGGGCTATTGGTAGTAGTTGATATACAGAAAATAATGCATTTCATGTGACAAAGAGAAGAAAATCTCAGTAATTTAGAAGAGAATCATGAAAAAGGAATCGCAAATTAAAAAGAAAAAAATAAAGAATGTGGTTGTTGAGGGGTTTTAGATATTTGCAGTATTTGTACTGGAACCAAAACAATGTTTCTTTTAATAAAGCTGTCATCATCACATATTATGTAAACAGCCACTTTTCATCCCAAGGCACCATGCAAACAATGAACTGGATCTGGCAGTTTTCACTTAGCCTTCATGCTCGTTAGTTCCCTACTTAAATGGATCTGATCTGATCAGATCTTTCCATCTCTTGCTTAGGTAGAGATCTGAAGGCACTTTATCAAAGTTTGGATATTTCTCTTAGCTTTACAGAATAATCCAGTGTCTCTGAAATACCCAGGATAAGCAAGAGTACAATATGTAGGTTCTTTCGTATAACTGATGGACATATTTCTCTAAATTAGACTTTCACCTGCTCAGTGCTGCTCCCAGCGACAGTACGCTATTGTAGTTCTTTAGTAGTAATTAAAGAATTAGACTTATGGAGCACCCTTAGGCATTGAACTAAAGAAACTAACTCTCAGACAGCAAATCTATAGTGTAAAAAGCACCTTCATTTCACAGTCCCACCTCTTTCAACCCAGCTGTCCTGCGGGGAACACGGCTGCTGTTTAGCAGTAACGTCCTCATGAAACGGCACGGACAGCGACTAGGGTACGGGTGTCCTTACTGCATCCCATCACCATATCGAATCCCCGGGTTTCCAGGGCGAGCCAAGGGAAGGGTGACACGGATGTGCAGGCTGGACACCCCTCAGCAGCAGGTGACTTCCCAGCAGAGCCATGAGGACACGAGGACAGGGCAGGCGGGACAGTCACAGCCGCTGAGCTTGGCCACCTCGCACTGCTCCGGCCACCCGCTGCCAAACCGGGCTGCCAGGCAGGCCAGGGGTGGGGAGGGGAAAAGGGAAGAAAAAAGATAAACAATGGTGTTTTACAGTAGGAAAAAAAAATGGACTGTTCCTGGATTGGCACTCTCTATAAATGAAGACATTTTAGCCAACTGTTTTGGTTGTTTGGGGTTTTTTGTTTGTTTGTTTCTGAGTTATCTTTGAACTCACAGCTAGGATTCCCAAAGGACAATATTTTCAGAGAACAAATAGAAAAAACACAGGCTAATATTTCCACTCACTCTCTTCTGGATGTATTATAAATCTTTATATATTTATACTTACTTGCTATAAACTGTATTCAGTAATAACACCAATGGCATTGACTGGTAAAGTTCATTTTTCTATAATACCTATAATATAATTTTTCTCTTATTCTCTTTATCTATGGCCCCCCGGCCAGTATCCTGCATTTTTACGTATTCCTTGTGTGAACTAACATTCATAGATTTTATTTAATTATATGATGTGAAAAAAACCACTCATCAATTGCTAATATCTTTGCCTTTGCACATAATGATACACTTAGCTGAATTCTTAACTTGTGGATATTTTAAAGAGTAGCAAGTTTGATTGCAGTCAACAGATCCCTTTGGAGGCAAATGCAGGGATAGACAACAGACACGAGAATATACAGAGGTGTTAACAAATTTCTGGTGGAAATATCTTATATGCACGTTTCAAACTGATTACAGGAACTTCTTTCAGAATTTATAAGGTTTTTAATGAAAGCACTTCATAGTAAGTGGTACATTTTGTACTTTCAGCCTAGTACTTTTCACTCTTTAATTTCTTATATTTCTCTGTGTATATCCACATATATCATTAACATTTTAATTTAAGATTTATATAAAATACTACTTTAGCTTTTTTTTTTTTACTAAAAAATCTAAACTTTCCATGCAAGTTACAATTTATGTGTGAGGAAATAAATACTAACATTTGTATTAGCTGCTGAAGAGCAGCACAGCTCTATAAGGCTTTAAGTAAAGATGATGCTTAGCTGGTTCGAGTTTTCTCTTTCAAAGGTATAAATCAGGCAGGACTTACCTGAAGACACAGAGCTTCACCAGAGTGAGAGGTAAACAAGACTCTGTGAATTAAATGGTGGATGAAGATTAGCAAAATTAGTCTGAAAATATCTAGGGACCAGATATTAACATTGGTTTCACTGTGATGATGTTGGCTGGCTGTAGACCTCCAGAGGTGGATTTTAATATGAATGAAGGTCTCTGTAATATTATTAGAGAGATATTTGCTTATTAACAAGATTTTAATTTCTCTGTTATAGGTTGGAGAGCAAATGCTGCTACAATAATGTTAGGTCCAGATATTCCTAAAAGCAATCGCTATCAGGTTATTTCAACGGGTGAAGCAAGGTGGTAGTGGTGGTAATGCAGACTTGTTTTTGATAAATAACAGGAACAAAAGAACCCCCTCTAAAAACAAACTTGGAGTATGTGATTACATGCTGACTCTTTCTAAATTAAAGTATTATGAGAAGTTCATACAATCTTCAGAAAAGGCAGGCTGGCATTTTTCAGCACTGCTCTTGATTTCAAAAGGGCAACTTCTATGAAGTGAGGGAACTAGCTAGGAGAGTCAACTACCAGAGGCATTGAAGGATGTGGCGGGGGAAGAAGACTGAAGCCAAAGGTGGCAATACTCATGGTGACCCTATTTTAAGTATGAACAGAGACCTCAAAGGTGGTGTCTCTCTTACTAGTCAGAGAGACACACAAACAGAAGAGTCTAGCAAGGATGGTAAGAAGGTTCATGTGGGATGGGAGAAAGGCCAGAGCAACAAAGAAAAGCTCCTTCCTAAAGCTTAGGAAGGCAGCTGAGGAGAAAAGCAGAGCAGGCAGAGCAACAGCTACTGAAACCAAGTCAAGTGCGATGACTCTGACTCTTCAGAAGACTCTAAAACAAGCAACAAAAGACTCTTCAGCTACGTATAGAGAAGAAAGGGCAGCAAGGAAGTGAAGCTATTTCACAATGAGGCCTGAGTACAGATTAAAAAAAGTCTCCAACCCCAAATTACACAAATACATGGATCAATTTTCATTAAAGTCAATTATAATAACCATGTAGAAAATATCACAGTTGAGAGGAACACATATCTCAAAAAAGAAATCATGCAAAACTCTAGAAACTAATAATTTCCATCCAGAATAGTGAAAAGAACTGGCATATCCAAATTCAAGCGAGGTAGCTGATTTAAACAAATCTAGTAAGACAAGAATGATATCATACAATCAGAAATAATAGGCGTCTTATCTATAATTAAAGAAAGAAAAAATTATCAGAGCAACCACAAGTCCTTTATTCCAACCTCATCAATAGCAGAGCTTTAGAAGATTTTTAAGGAAAGAATAATCAAGGCCAGTGAAGCTAAGTGAACATGGCAAAAATACAACATGGGTTTAATGGTAAGGCACAGAGGACTAATTGACATATTTTTTTGACAAGAAAACTGACTTTCTGGACAAAGAAATAGACTGGACTTTCTGGAAATAGATCTCATCTGTCTGATTTTAGTAAAGCCTTAATATAGCGTCACCTGGGAAGTTCTTCGTTAAATTGAAGATGATGGGAATTAGTAAAAAATAATTTAAACTGGCATGGAATTGCCAGAGACAGGACAGTAACAGCGGTGTTGAATGGGGAAGCAACAGGCTGGGGCGAATGTAGGGTCACCTCTGGTGGACTGGTCTTAGAGAGAGTCTTGCTTGGGATTTCATTGGTTATATTGGCAAATATCTGTTCTGTTTAAGCTTGGAGAAGTCATCTTTACACAGAGAGGAGCAGGCTGGGAAGAAGAACTGGAGATTCACAGACCAGAGGGATAGAAGGGGGTTGCAGCTCACCAAGACAAAACACAGGTCACGGTGCGGGGAGCTCCAGGTGACAGGAGTTAGCATTTCCACAGAAGACAGCACTGGTTATCCTCGTTTCACCAAGCTCCGTGATGGATTTCCTGACATACTGGGTACAGACGTGGCCGCTATCGACAACGGAGAGAAGAGCAGGCGACGTTCACGGGAAGGCTGCGAGGACCTAGACCCGTCTCGCCGGGAGAGGCTAAAAGGCCATTTGATACGTCCAGCAAATTGCTGAGTGAGGGACAGCCCTGCCGTGACTAGAGGACAGAGCTGTTTGCTCCCTACAAAGTCTGCAAAACACCAGGCAGCAAAGCTTTGGCACTAATGGAAACCTCAGCAAAAACTAGACAGAAAAACCTACCCATCCGCCGAGGCTGGGAATTAAGAGCTTTCTAAACAAGAGAGGATGGAACAGCTTTTTTATTGAAATAATGCAGACAATCTGCCAAATGTCAAGGTAGAATTCAATGTATTTTTAACTGTACTCAGTTAACACAGCAGACACTTTCTGTGGACTATGCCCCAGAACACAGCTCTGCATCCTCCGAAAGTACCCAAAGCTTTTTGCACGCAAAACTGGAATACCCTGGTGAAATATTTTAATATAACCTACTGCACTTAACTCCCTCCCCTGGGTGATCATACATTAATTTTCTTGCAAGCCTGCAATTAGACGAGTGAACCAAACTGACAATTATCTCGAGGAAATCTGGAATTAAATGCAAATTAATTCCAGGACCACTGAAAATCTGATCTTTGCCTGGAAGTATTTACTGAGAAATACCGTATTTAGTTACTGCTTCTAGCTCAAAACTACTACTTCCTTTCTGGCCAGTGCTGCTTACAGAACTGAGAAAATAACACCAAAAATGTTTGCTCCCTTTCCTATAGAAGTTATTGGGAAGCTCAGGGGGGACCATGATCCTGTCCCTTAAACATTTGTGGCTTCAGTTCATGCAAGGAACTTCTGTTCTCCCCTCTCACAACAGACAAAACCTTTTTAGGAAACAATTGTTCCCTCTTCACCATTTAAAACATGTGGCAGTAAAATGCTGCAAATCCCACTGGGCAGTTTTGGGGAAAGCTGCTCACTCCCTCCTCCTCAAACTCCAGTGATCAACATCCATTAGAGCCAGAAAACTGAAAGTCAGTTTTTAGAGTCAAGCCTCATCTGTTAGGCAGCCTGTGAAGCAGATCACAAGCCAGCAGAAATATGAGGACTTGTGCATATGAAATAATTGTTAATTCTGTAGAGTCGCCTCTGTATTTGCTTTAAGTATGATGTGGATCCAGGGTCTCACCTTCAGTGCATACAAAGTAAAAGGTCAAATACTGTGTAAACTAATACTGCTTTCTAAAAAGAAAAACCACGCAGCTGCTAGAAAAGATTTGCAACCTTGGTTTTAAACATAGGGCAATCAGAAAAATCAATGCGCCGATCAGGCTCCAACTATTCTTGTTTTCATTTGATAAAGAATGAATTTTGATTCGGGTGTGGAGAAAGAGCCTCAATGAACAGCGCACGCCACGAGCACCACGCAGGGAGCGCGCTCCTCTGTGCCACGCAGATCATAAACAGCAACACTGATCTGCACTGCTCATTTATTTTCCTGTTATGTATATTCAAAAGAGCCTTGGAAGGACTCCGTGTAGTCTAACAGGCAGTGACTTGCTAGAAAAGATCTTCTCCTTTCTTTTTTTTAAAAAAAAAATATATATATGACAAACTGAATAAGCAAAATCTGTATAAAAATAGCATTTTTCTGTCTCCCCTCAAAAGTAAGCATTTTAGGACTCAAAAAGGACTCAAAAATGTTTGTGTTGTCTTCCCCTACTAAAAACCACACTGTGGTATGCTGCAGTACTAAAATGTGGTGAAAACAAAATTAGGTTAAAAATATATTTACTCTTTCTATAGGCGGGATTAATTTATGAGGTTAGCATAGAGTTATGACCTAAATACAATCTGTATTTATTTACAATTTCCTATGTAAGATGTAACTACACGGAAAATGCTGCCGTTTGCATACAACTCTGGAGCAAGTACACTTATTATGCAGAAATGAAGACATGAGAATGCTGATGAAAATCTATGAGTCATTTATCACACAATGACCTGAAAGGAATATATATATTAAAAAAATTTCTTTTATATGCAAATGTTTAAACTGTTTGAGTTTAATCATCAATTTTTTTCCTCGGGACCGATGCGTGTGCATGCGCTGTGGTACCACAGAAAACAATCTTCCCTACCTCATCCTTACAAAATACCTGTTTTGTCAATGGTTGCTGGGGGAACAGGAGGGAGAGAAAATTAATCTCTCTATTTTACTCACCTGTGAGACTATCCATAAAGCCCATTTTGTCTGCCCACCTGCTGATTACGGCAGTAATATCTGCTCTGCACGGCCGGAGCGCTCGCCTTCTCTCAACAAGACAAATTCCGAGTATAATTGATTTCTCTGATGGATTTTTCTAATGAATATCTATTGCTCCTCTAGTTGCTCAAGTACTCACTTACTGATGTTTGTGTCCCAACAAATATAAATCGTGTTCATTTACTACCCAACTTTACAACCAGCTATTAGGTGGGAGAAAGCTGCATGAAAGAAAAGCCATCGATGTCCCTGCACTTAGGGACGCCGTGACCGCAGCCTTGGGCTGTCCTTCCCACCGCTGCTCGAGGAGCAAAATCCTCTGCCCTGGAGCCAGCGGCAGCGAGGCCCCAGCTTTGGCAAAAATGAGTACGAGCTGCAGAGCAGTCTTTAACTAACAAACAGAGTGGAAAGTGCTGCTTTCCAGCGACCACAGAGGTGTCGAAAATACACGTTACTGCAATAAGAATCGATATCCACTGGGCCTGGCTTACAGACCCAGATTTGTACCAAAACTTGGATTTAAAATTTGCTTTTAAAGCAAGGATTTATCTTACGGAGAAGCTCATAGAAGAGATGGATAAACACTGGGCATCCATATTTTGAGCCAGATCTGGATCCCCAGTTGCAGTGAAGTGGTTCATTAATAACTGGATTGATAGCAGCAAAGACAACACTACTTAGCTGTGAGAAGAACAGTTTACATTTACAAACATACGTTCCAGATGGTCTCTTATGGATAGACTGAATTTAAAGTAAAGGACCAGACTGGATTTGTTTTAAAGAATTTGAAGATTTGTATACTTACAGAGGGCCTGATTGCCAGAATTACTGCTCACGAGGCATGCCCAGGAAAGCCAGTTGCAACCTCATGGAAATCTGGCTGCTTCCTTTAGGAGCTGCGGGGTTTGGAGCCTTGGGCCCCGGCGTCCGGGGCTCTGTGTGTGCCTAGCGCTCTCCTTCACTCGCAGGGCACCCCACGTTCCCACTGGAACTAGGGAAGCAAAAACCCTGAATTCCATGGACTGCATATCTGCAGAAAAGCACTCACAAACACACAATACCTATTTGTACCAGTTAAATGCACATATACAAAAACATTTTTAAGGAAGCACTCTGGTTTTCATTACTCTTTTTTTCCATTACTTTTCATTACTTTCCTTAATTTCTACTTTCTAGAGTTTTAAGAGACCACTAAACCCCACAGGTTTTCAACACTATTCTTTTTAATCAGGCTCTCCAGAACATTAATGAAAATACACTTATGCCTGCTAGTTAATTAGAAAGTTCTTCAACCACATGTCACAATCAAAAAAAGGAAAAATTCTCATCTTTATTTAACAAAGCCATAATTAAAATGCAACCTAGGAAAGAATAGAAGACACCTAAACTTAACATGACAGAATAAACTTTTGACTGTAGGTTGATCAAGAGAGTTGATGGATATTAAGTCACATTTATGGGGTTTAGCATTCTAATTCCCGAAGTTACAAGTAACTAATAATAACTGCCTAACTGCCCAACCTCCGCAGAATACCATGGAAAAAAATCTTTCCAACTACTTGGAAGACATCTACAGATTGTATCTAAAAGACAATGCGGGACATTTTCTGTGTGCTTTTGTAGCAGCATGATTCCATTTGCATCAAGTAAAAAAGAGCTTCAAGGTTCTCACTCACAATTCCCGAATCTGTCTTTAGAAAGCAAGGATTCTATAAAATCGAGAAGCAAGTTTTCATCCTAGGAATGGTTCGGGTTCCCTGACACCCCCAGCAGCAGCAAGGCCCATGACCACGGTCACGCTGGAGTTTGAGAAGCCGATAGAGGGCACCTGACTCACGGCTATCGGAACTGCTGCTCCCGCTGAAACCGCTGGCAAAAACTCCTGCCCTCGGTAGAATCAAAATTGACACCCGGTCTTTTCACCTGGAATCCATAGCGGAGATACCGGACTCCAAAGACGCCACAAAAAGATCAAAACTTCAGTCTTGAAAGTGGTACATAAATTTTCAAACAATAGCAGAGAATATTTGAAGTATAGGGAGAAAAACACCTGAAAATCCAATCAGGCAACTATTCCTAACTGCACAACTCAAAGCAGTCTGGCTAAAACTCTTCAAATTTTACTAAAATGCAAAACCTGTCTGCTGTGAGCCTGCAAAATGGTTCTCCTCCCTTTTGGAACTAATCCATAATTCTGACCAGCACGTAGACTACATTTGCCATAAATCTATAATGAACGCTAGCTATATTATTAGGTGCAAATACATGCAATTACCACTTGTTCTGAATTTAAATACTGGCTTTATATACCTGGCAGTGTTTTTTTTTTTTTCCCTAGTTTAAAGATAGATCATTTTGATGGCTGGAAAGTTCACAGGTTTTTTGGTAAAAAGGATGTGAAACACTGAAAATACACTTCACCCTTCCTGTATCCCAAAGGGAAGGTTTAACATCTGAGAGGCTGTTAGCAAACACAAGGATTCTCCAGTGCTGTCTTCATAAAACAGCACATGTTCCCCGGCTGCATTACAGCATGGGAAACAGCTGACTCAAAAATAACATGAATTATATAAGGATTAGAAGCCCTGATAACTTTTAATTAGCCTATAAATCATGGCTGACTACTGGGCTGCTGATTTATGCACTCCTCAAGTGAAAAGCAGTAAATAAAATTCGACAAGGCAGAATATACCTCTCATTGCAGAAGAGGAATCTACCCAGTTGCCTTCCATCAATACAGAGAAATCCCCTTGTCTCTCGCTTTTCTCCTCTGGCCATGGCCAACAACACGCACATTTCTAACACACAGATGGATATCGTGATCTGTGATGATCTCTACGTACATAAGGAGGATTAGCCACATCTGCGCATGCAGCCCTAGACTGGAGGGCTTCACGTTAACATCAGAGGCCCCTGAGGATTCCTACCTGTGCAGAGGTCACACGTGGCACGGGGACACCTCCTTTGCTGCACTCTGCATCTTTCTCAAATGCCTCTTTTTGCCCTTTTTTTTTTTTCTTTTAGTAGACAAGTGGTTTTCTTCTTTCTTTTCTGGCCGTTTTTTTTCAATGAAAATTCAAGAACAAGAGGAAAGAATAAAATCCTTTGCTGAGATTACTAATAAGGTGAGCCCCCTATCTTCCTTACTCTCTATCACACTCTCCCAGAGAGAGTTATTTGCAATTGTTGTCTTGGTTCGCCTGCTAAAACAGACATTTCAGGAGACTGGGAGAGCCCTACACAGCTGTATGCTGGAGATAGACTTAATTTCCTCTTTCTTTCCCCAAACCCACCTGTATGTGACTAGAATGAATTTTAAGCTCCGGAAAACAGCCCTTGCAAATGCGGCACCTCCCTGACAGAGGTGTTAGATGTGACAGTCACTCTGATAGCTGTAATTGGGCCTTGATTTCCAAAACCACGGAGCGGTTTACGTTCCAGCCAGCAATCCGGTAACGCTGCTGATCCCGAGGCTGTCACCTAAGGGAGATGCACAACTGAAGCCTTCAACTCGCCTGTTTGGCTGGTTGTGAAGCCCGGCGCCGCGTGCGGTCACGTGCCGGGATATCAAGAGGAGCCCAGAAGGTCATTTTCACTTCTATTCTGCTGTCTTGGAGGAGGAAACCAATTAAACAACATAAAAAGGAAATAAAATCCATTCCTGAATCTATCAATCAGCTCTACTGCATAAAACAAAGCAAACAGAGCAAACAATACCGGTGTAATTTCTGGGAAATGGCCACCAGAAATGTCTGCACCAGAAAAAATATTAACACTTGTTAAGTATTAATCAATGATAACTGCTGTACGTGGAACAACACAGCAAGATTAAATACTTAAAAAAGGCAAGACCCGGGTTATTTTAAGGACCATAATGCAAGAAGTGTCTGAGCGTTACCCAGGAGCCTTGACAGATGAATGAACGTCCCATGCATCTTCATGTCCGCTCTCCCTGTTGGCACTACAGCTTCATTACAAATTATCACCCCTTCATAAAGGAGAGTCAGGAACTGCAAAATCATGTGCCTGGCGTCGGGCTCCCTGCTCTGAACGCCCTGGGTGCACCCAAAGCAAGCAGGCGAGCTGGACCATCTTTAAGAAAGGACTCCTCTAAGAATAAAACCATCCACCTGAATAAGGAGATTTGCAACCAAGGATGCACACAGGCTGCTGAATATAAGAAAATGTCACATTTTCTTCCTTCCCAAAGATATTGCTCTCCATCAGAGAAAGGAAAGAATGACCAAAATCTTATTTACCAGGAAGCCAGCGTCCCACACAGCTCAGGATGGAGCTTTGGTTGCACACATGGGCTCCGGAAAGCAAATTCAGAGCCCAAGCACCTTAACTTGTTTCTTGTTTAATACCTTGCCAACACCTTGTTGTGTTCAGGCTCCAAAAAGCACTGAAATCGTTACGTGGCAGGTCCCAGGTCGCTGCAAATTACTGTAATTAATTTTATTACTTGACTTAGAATGATTTTCAGATTAAATTTCCGCATTCACGTCTTCTCTCAGAGCAAACGTTGCTATATAACCATCACAATAATATTTTGAAAAGTAATTCTGTACACACAGAAATAATAAAAGAGAGTGAATGAAAATGAAAACATGCTAAATTCCTCCCCTAGCTTGCCAAAAGTAAGAAACGTGATAGCTCTCTGGTTAATTCTCTGTTTCCCAAGACTGAGTTACATGCGACAAGATGTATAAAGAGCCATTTTTCGCATCTGACCATCTGAAAAGATGAAGTCAGTGTTCTGATTTTGAATATTCTTGGTTTGTTCAAACTAAACCAGGACCTAGTTCTTTAAAGCTGTTAGGTAGTATTTCCCTTCCATAAGAAATTTACCCTACAGAAACTTCACGGAGAAGAAATGGAAAACTTTCAGAAAGCGGCAAAGGGGGCAAGAAGCCCCCGATGGAAGCTGCTGCCATGGCAGAGCTAAGGCATCCATCCCCGGCGCCCTCCTGCTCCCGTGGCGGGGCCGAGCTCGGCTGTCACGCTGATGGATGACGCGCGGCGACGCCGCTCCTCCAGCGCGACAGCCCGTCCGCACGAGACCCGGCGCGCGCCAAACTTCTCCCCCTCGAACACCATCGCCCGAGCCAATTTATCTGCAGCTCCTAAGGTGAAATGATAATACTCTGTCCACCGGGTGCCCAACGTGCTACAGCCCATTTTCCATTTAATTCCATTTCCTCTGCAGGGAAATAAATAGGACCAAGCACTCTGGGTATACCTCCCGTCTTTCGCTATGATTTTTTCCAAGTATGAAACCATTCAAATGTTAATTCTATTCTTCAGCAACAAAACCAGGAACACCATATTTGAATCAGAAATGATTACCAAGACTTTTCAACTCAAAAGAGATTTAAATGTATCACTTTCTTGTACAGCAAGAAATTCAGTCTGGAAATGTGCTTTATTAAGAGCTCGCTATGGACTTCAGGAGGCAGAAAAATGTAGCTTAGCCAGTAAAGCACAAGGCTGTTAATTTTTGTGGATTTTAATACAGAATTTTTCACAGTAATTCCTAGCAGTGGATTGGCACGGTGTATTTAACGTCTCTGAGTGCAAGTGCATTCTCACCATCACAGAAAACAGCTTCTCACCACATGCTAATACACATTACTCCTGGTGGGAGGTGTGAAAGGGCTATACAGAACACAAAGCAAAGCCCGAATACTTCCCAAGATGTTACTGCACTCTTTGGTGTTGGCAAGGATGGAGCTTTTCATAAGTGGTCATTGTTAAAGTATGTCTATATAACATTGGTACTCAATAGGAAACTTGCAGGAGAAATGAAAATCTACTGTGGATAGTTAATGAGGGTGAATACAGCATTAACAAATGCTGGGAACTAGTGTGCACAATTCAGATCTGCAGGATGTGGCTGTACCTTTCTATCTGCAAAGTGAAGTACTGCACGCCTCTTTCTGGAGACCTTTCAGACATTTCTTTGGGGACATGGGATAGTAACCCCACTACACAGACTTGGCTTTGGTACACTTGCACATTTCATTTTTTAAAATTTTGTTTGTATTTGGAATTAAATTACTGTTGGGTATCAAAACTTTCAGCAATAGCAAGGAAATGTTAAGAAAAATAGATTTTTAATCACTATTTTGAGGCTTAAAATTGCTCCACATTATTTTAGCAGGCAAACCACAAATCATTTCTTTGATATTGTAAAAATGTGCTAAATACGTTCTGTATTGCAGTTCTCTACTCTTACTCTGAGTGAGAGGAAGACAGAGATCCTGAAGGCAAAGCTGAGAGTAAGGATGGGACCCTTGTTTCCAGAAGTGAAATGTCAGTAGCGAGAGCTAGAGGAACACAGAGATGAACCACATCCTTGCTCGCTGTCCAGAGTTGATGGTACCGATAAACTAGCACAAGACTAGGCTCAAAAATAAATTACTGACATTTCCAATTGGTGAAAGCAAGAGATTTCATGAGTAACTTCAAAGCGCAGTGACTTTTCCGACCATGAGAATTCAAGTTTATAAAAGGAAGTGATTTGATCAGAAACTATTTATAGCTAATACATTGTTAATTATGCCCTTGAAGAATGGCTTCTAATATTGAAAGGAAAGCAATCTACATGCAAAGACACCCAGGAACTGGATGTGAGTCTAATTCACCAACAGCAACTCAAGACCTGGGGCTCCCACCTCTAGCACTGGAACCCAACAGGTTCTAAGACGTTTCACATATACACATACATACATACATGTACGTATGTGCGTGTGTGTCTGTAAAATACGTGTTTGTGCAAAGGAAAAGCATCACTGAGTATGCAAATAAATCCTCTTATAGCCAGACACACTCAAAATTAAGAGAATAAATACTATCTTAGTAATTTTCTAGTCAGATAGGAGACAGGCAGATAAATGAAAGTGCTTGCAGATATTTCTTCCTCAGCAGGTATGGACTGGAATATAAGATCAGGGAAAGAAAATGAGAGAAATAGCAGTGAGCTGTTGCTTCTCCAGAAACTTTATAGGGTATGAAATTATTGCTCTTTCTGAGGGCACTTACCTACCTAAATAAAAAGAAGTTTCAGTGCAGCGTCTTGTGATAAAACCTGTGATATTGCCCTGCTTTAGGCAGAGCTCTCTTTGGTGTCACAGCACTGGAGATCATAGAATGAGACCTGCGAGATGTGAGCCAAGAACTGCCTTGTGAAGACGCCCCTGAGTGGGAATAAGTCACACTGTACCATGCTATTTATCTAAGGTATTTTTGAGTAATTAAAGTGTGTAAGGTCTGGGAAACATCTTAGCAAAAGGCTTTTTCTGAGCAGACCTTTCCTAAAATAACTGTTCGGAAAGAGAAAAATAATCTGCACCCTTCCTCCTGACACCTAGCCCAAGCCCAGGTTTCTTTGGCAGAAGATGGCAATTTCTACAATTAACATTAGTATTCAAGCCCATTCAATCTTTTACATTCTACTCGTGAGTTTTCAAAGCCTATAATTTTGTCTGATTTTTCACTTTTGAAATGAAATTTGACACATTCAGTGCTCATCAAAAAAAAAACCCCTGTTTTCTCTGAAGCATGAGTAGAACTAAACCAGTCGTTTTCTGTGAAAAGATTACCAGAAATTCATACATCTTCACGCTTGCTTCCCAGAGGTCTGCTTTGTAACAGTTCTCTCCTCTACCTTTTTTTTTCAATTTTGTATGAGATTTCAGGAAAGGCTTTTTCTTCTTCTGTATTTCTTATATTTTGATGTGAGCTGTCATTTTTAGAGGGAACATCTGAAGATGTCATTAACAATAAGATGTTTATTTTAAAAGATGCAGTAAGTCTAAATTTCAAATAGCTTGGATTTTTTCCTGCTCTGCCTGCCTTTACAAATACTCTGAAGTCTTTAAAAAATATGTGCTTAAAAATATACTGTATATATGAAGAGAATAAATTATTTGCTGTGATATTTGTCCTTTATCAGGACTGGGTCAGAGAGAGAAGGGAAGGGAGGAGAAGGAGGAAAAATCTTGACAAGAATATATATTAGAGCAATCAATAAATAGACAATCCTTGGAATTCATGGGTCTTTAAAATAAGACGCATTTTCTTGTAGTAATCCTAAAAACCCATAAAAGAATATTCACATAATAAAACCCTATAACTCATATTTAACCTTTCATCATGTAGAACTACCTATTAAATAGCTTAGCAGCTGCATGCTGTGTAAGTGCATTTAAATAAGAGCAAAGGAGAAGAATGTAAATGCTACCCCTCTTTTAACATGCACCGCACAGCCCCGAACATCTGCCAGCTGGCCCCGAAATCCAACCGGCTGCTCAGGGGCGATCCCATCCCTACATAAGCACTACTCAGCCCTTTTCCTTTAATAGAGGTGGCAAAAAAATGTAGTTAGTGCTAACTCTGGAACAATTTTCATGCAGAGGTGCAAGTATTTCAACATACTGCATGGAATTGAGGTTAAAATACTGGTATTTCCCCCCCAAAATAATGTAATTCACCTTTCATGGAGAAATAACACAAAGGAAGGTAATGGCTAATACAGCTGTATCAAATCGAATGACTGTATTAGAATACCATGTGCAAACCACCTATGCAAACCGTTCCTACCAGGAAAACTGGCACTGAGGAGCCGGCAGGGCTCAGCGTTTCCCACTGGCACAGTAGTGAGAGGAGTGATGAGCTGGATCGCAGCAGGGTTTGCTCCCTGCATCCGGGGCAGGAGGCGGTCGGGAATGGGAAAGGGGCTTCGAGACACGGCAGCCCATATGGAAAGGGATCCCTCGACTCGGCCTGCTCCCTCCGTGGAATATCGTGCAGTAAGAGGACAGGTTATTATCCCGGTATAGAATTAAATTTATGCTAAAAAGTTCTGTCCTGAATACACAAGCAAACTGCAAGGCACTGATTAAACTACTTCTAGGAAGAGAGTCTTTTATGATGCAGTTTATGAGATTCAAATTATTTATATTGGTCAAATAAATGGTTTTGCTTGGGTAATTTGCCTGCCTCTCTGAAGCAGCAATATTAAAGTACCTCTATTGGCAAGGCCCTGGAAATGAAGGGAAGCAGTAAGAAAGAACTGCTACAAAAATTTTTAAGTTCTACC
Source organism: Tinamus guttatus (assembly GCF_000705375.1). Next base: position 101,205 of record NW_010589600.1, read on the forward strand.
CTTTGTACGTAAATTTAAGTCAAATCTCTGAAAGGTGTTCAAAAAAAGAAATACAAGAACTTAGTGAACACCTTTCAAAAAAGAGTTAAAAGACGATTTGACTTAATGAGAAAAAGACAGAAAGTGATGCAGGGTCTAATTATAATGAGTGGAAATGGACAATTCTCCAAAGTAATTAAGTTATAACAAGACCCAAGTTAAAACAAGACTGAGTTATACAATAATACAAGACTGAGTTATATAATATTAGGAAAATAACATGTTTATATCCTCCACCTGGATCCATATTATCCATCTGGATCTTAGATGATTATTCTTAGTTCTAAGTTATCTTATGTCTTTACCAACTACATAAAACACAATATAATACAAAAAACAACATAGGACTAATCTTAGCACTTAGGTGATTTAGCTTTGTCATGTTTGATATCAAACAAAAGTGCGTGTTGCACTGTATTTTACCCAGATTAAATGACCACATAAAGAAGAATTAGGATGTAATACATTAACATATAATGAGTTTTTCTCAAGGATTTAAACACTGCTCAGACTAGAGGAAAAGAAACAACCATCTATCTTGCAGTGGAATGATGATATCTGTCCGGTGTCTGCTCAACACCAGAGGGCAGCTAACTTGATCTGCCACCTGGGCAGGCACCTTTGGTACCCTGCAGTGCCCAAGGACTCCAGGGATTTGAACCAGTGTTGGAAGTCGAAGCCCAGCGGGTGAAGAACAACACTCCTGCCTAGCTGCACGCAGGATTCAGAAGCATATGGAGAGCCGAAGAAGAGAAAGAAACTCACACCTATATAGGTATAGAGTGAGAGTAACCAGAAACATTGTACTTCAGTGACTGGATCTAGGGCCAACTACCTTGAGTGGGACAAATCCCAAGGTTTTCCTTCTATGTGGGCAAAATGGGGTGGGCAGCAGGAGAGCAGCAGGGAAAGGGACGTGTTTGAGGACCTGCTCCTGTTCCCCCGGGTTACTGTGCGATGTCCAAAGCGAGAAGATCACGGAAAATTTGCACAATGTTTTCTTCTTGTCCTAAAGCCTAAAAGCTCTGAAGGATACAGGATTCAACCCAGTCCTACAAATCTAAATTGTGAAAAGGTAATCCATTCTGTGATAAAAGAACTATAAATAGCTTCAATCCTTAAAAAAAATATATATCCCCCAAACCAGACCTTACTGCAGTTCTAAGGTGTCACTCCTAAAGCCCACAATAGGAAGCCCTGTAATGAATGCAGTAGGTTTTAGATCAAGCCTTGTGTTCCTGGAAAAGAGGCAGAAAGCACCAAGCACATTTATATTAATAAAAGCCACAGCGTTTTGCAAGGACCGCGCACCGATAAACCTTACAAAGAAGTAATTTCCAGTGTTAAACAATTTCTTTCCTTTAGTATCTTGTGAAAGGGTTTGGAAATTAGCAAATATAATATGTGTGGGAATAGGCAACACTGTGTAGCAATAAGTTTAGTTTTAATAGAAGTAGTCTGCTGTGTCTATGGGTAACAAACCCCAGTATCTTTTCATTACAAAAGAGCTTATTGTTGCCATACGACTTGCTGTGGGATTTCATTTCTCTCCTTCAGTGATCTGCCTGATCTATTAGGAAAAGCGCTGAGCTATGGACAACATGCACTCGACTACAGTTTTATATTTTCTTGGTCCCTGCTGCTTCTAAGTCGGGCTACCACCTATGGATTTCGAATAGTAATAAGCAATAAAAGGAATTTAACAACTTCCTCAAAGGAAAAAAATAAACGGTGAGGAAAATTAAGCAACTTCAGAATCAGGTGTTAGAAGTGGCCCTGCATCCCTGGACACGACTATTGCAGAGCAGTTGCAAGGTAGGTAACTGGGGCTGCCAGCAAAAACACCTGCAAGCCGTTACTCCAACCTCTGTATGACAACCAATAAAGACCTTTTATATATATTCTACAGCAGAGTTTCATATATATATTCAACATAAATATATACATATCAACATACATATATATATGAAGTTGCTGTGCATGACACTTGCTGTCCTATCATCAGCTAATTTTGATACAAACAGAATAGGCAAAACAAAGCAGTACTTCATCTATGTTAATTAGCGCACAGAATTAACCAGTAAAATGCAGCAAATCACTGTTAGTTTTGTAGAAATACATATAGGATTATCTAAGTATGTGTTGATTTTTTTTCTTTAGAGTAACCATTTAAAGATTATTTTACTCTGATGAGATAGTTCAATGTTGAATATAGAGCGATTAATGTTGGAGGGAATATGTGCCTGGTGCTATTTTAGTCAATGCATATTTAATGAGTGTTCTTACAGCAACCACAGTCTCAGGCAGAGATAAAGATTTTTTAAAATATCCCAAGACATCTGAGTTTTCAGATGTTTATACTCCATTGAGGGGGGATTATTTATCAGTGCTCTGGGAAAGAAAAAAATCTATCTTATCTAAGAAATAGAGTGTTTCAGGTCAAATTTTGCTGTTACACAAGCACCTTCCTCTCAATGCTCAAGAAGTTCTCGGACTGCCTACAAAACCCTTTCCTACAAAGGGAGGTCCCAGAGGTCACTTGTGCTGAAGACTAAAGCAGACAATTAAATCCTACAAACCCAGTTTGCTGAGAAAATATGTTCTAACTCCAGTCTCTAAAGCTCAAATTTTGACCACACAAACAACAGATGAATCAAGAAACACCATGGTCCAAACGGGACAGTTAACCAGTACCGGGATGATAAATGCCCTGAAATCGATGTCCTTTTATCGTAGCTTTGTATAATCCATGGGACATAACACGTAGTCAGGATGGGTTTGAGATTTTATACTGCAATAATAAAAACAGCAAGGATGGCTCGTAAGGAGGACTGATTTAAGTAACAGGCAAAGTGTGGGCTGTGGACACTAGACTGAAGGGATACGGCACTCGGAGGAGCAATCCATGTGCTCGGTTTCCACTTCAGGCTTTCATCCAGGCACAGGTTTCTGCTGCAATTTATAAGCAGTTTGCATGGGCCGCACCACTAACCACACCTGCCAGGGCCTGACTCTGGTACTAACGGAGGCACCGGACAATTTGATAGCAGTACTGAGTGAATTTGGTACAATTTTTTTCTGGAACAAACAAAAAGAGGCGTCCTTGTGACTACGCCTGGAGGTACAACAAGCACCATGGGGTGTCTCCTGCCTCCCCAAGGCAGCTCACCTGGTTCTTGAGGTCCAGCTTAGGGCAGGGCCGCCCTCCGTTGTACGGCTTCTCCTTGAGCCACCGCGAGCGGACGCTCACTCCCAACCCGCAGGACGAGCTGCACGGCGCCCAGCTCGACCAGTCGCTCAACTTGCAGTCAAACGGGCACGGCACCGTGCAGGATTCTTCAATGTAACCTAAGGCAAAAAGTGAAGAACGATGCTTTAATCAAGTTCACTTCTATCCTCTGATATCTCACTGCAAAGGGTATAATCAACATACGAGGAGGAAAGATCTTGTGGACTTGCAATGCTTTCCTTACATCAGATTATGATATTACTTGTGAAGAACAGCAGTGACTGAAACTAATTTCCTATTGGTTTAGGTCAATGATCTTTTTAGGTCAATGATCTTTTCAAAAGGCGTCGTAAAACCAAGGTGAAGGACACGCTAACAAAAAGGAACTGCTGTGAAACTGGTCATAGCCACTACGTGGTAATTACTGTCCCTACAAGAACTTGTTGAGAACAAATTTGGTGGCAGGTCACGCTGACAGCCTCAGGGGGTAACGGAGGAGCGTGGGCCCGGCAAGGCCCCTCGCCTCCCGCCGGAGCCTGAGCGGCTCCACGCGCCGGGCTCCTCCGAGCTGCAGGCCGCGCGGGAGCAATCCGTGGAAAAGCTCTTCTCATACAGAGCTTCACAACTGTTTTGCCTCTCATGGGTTTCAAAAATAACTTTCTAAAACCTTGCCTTGGAATCAGAGTAGCAGAGATGCGCAGGGGCTGATACCCTACTGGATTAATACCCAACAGGGAGGCCAGGTAAAAGAAGAATTCCTCCACACTGGCACGTCCGCCCCCAGCAGGGTTGGGAAGCAGTGGGTGGAAGAGGGATCTTCTGTAGCCCAACAATTGCCCTTAAGCTTCCCGCTTGCAGAAAGGTAGAGCAGAGGTGCCCGGAACACGCACAGGGTTACTGATGCGGTCAACAACGTGCAAGAGTTCCTGTGCCTTCCTACTTACTATGCTACCTTCGTTCTCCTTGAGTTTCTATTACCTGGTTGTCATGTCTGTACGTACTCTTTTGATTTAAACAAAAAAGAGATTTCATGTTAGACCATGAAAGTCACTGGCTGCTAAGATCAGCCATTATTACAAAAGGCTTAGGCCCTCTGACAGCTCTGATAATTATGATCATGGAAATAACTGGATTTCATCCCTACCAAATTTCTGGTATTTCTCATTTTTATGCCCTTTCCTTCTAGTTGGTTTTCATCCCACTTACACTCCCTGTATATTCCTTACCTACAGCACACCAAACTAGCTAATGCTGTTTGGCTTTTAAGAAGGATTTCCCCACACACTGTTAAAGTGACAGTCACAGCAAAGGCAGAAGCAGCTTCCTTCCCAAACCCACCGACAACAGCCCCGAGCAGCTCGGGAAGACCAACACCGGGACGTGACTCTGACCCAGCTCTGCAGCGTCCCGACCAGGCCCAGGGCCGCGCTGTGCCCGGGCACCGGGCCGCACGCTGCCTCCTTCCCGCCTCCGCGCTGGAGGCATTTTCAGGGAAGCTTTGAGACCTACTTCAGCACTCTCTCCCGGGAAACTATCCTCCTCCTGCTAATACAGCAAATAATGAAGTTGGTTTTGTGAGTGGTGGCTTGAAAAAACTGCTAGAAACAACAGTGATTCCTCCTTCTGCTACAGGACACTTTCTCTCCTTTATGTTGTGCCAGGATTTGGTTACTTTTTCTTTTAGAGCAGCCACCCGGTAGTCTGGCAGCTGCAATAATTCTTCCACAGTAACGCATGCTGTAGCTCTTCCCTAAAGTTATATAACTAACCCTATAGGCTGTGCTCTGTTTTCCTTTGCTACCTCGTATATCTCCGCGTTGAGCTGCCTTTTCATCTGCAGCTCTAAGGCCACTGGAATTAGATCTCCTAGTTATTTCCTATCCAATCCTCTACAGTGGTGTTTACATGTCTTGAGATATTTCACCTTTCCATCTTTTGTATTTTTATCTCAACGAGATTATACACACACGCACCCATATACACATATTTCAAAATAGACTCATATTTTCCAAAACGAAACTTCCAATATCCCACTAAAATTCTGTTCCAGCTACTTAGGTTGCCACTCAAAGCAATCTGCAATACATTATGATAAGTAAAAGAAGCTTTCTCATGATAGATTTATGAGAAGCATTTCTCAGGCAGTTCTCCAAAGAGTTCTGTTCCACCACCATATGAAATATCATTTTTCCTTGGGCTGTGTGACAGCCTAGGTAATTAACTCTCAGCAGAAACAAAGCAAGCGCCTTGTTACAAAGCAGAATTAGACAGCGGGGTTATCAACTTATCAGCAAAGGTAGAACAGGATAAGCCTTTTGGCAGCGCAAGACCTACATCTACAATAAAAAAGAAATATAAGGAACAAATGAAAGAAAGAGGAAGGAATGGTTATAATAAACAAAACTGCAGAGAGTTGTTCTACTTCATCCCAAGAAAGTGCTGTGGGGATCCCTCAGCAAACAGCAGAATTTCTGCAGACTTCCTGGTGCTGAGAGGCCAGCTTATTCTCCTTTGAGTTTCCTCACCCACATTTATAAATTACATTTTTTATAAATAAATAATGGCTGGCTAGTAAAGCAACAAATTACATTACTATTCAAAAGAAATAAATTCTCTATACTGAACAATGCTACAGAACCAAAATGGAAAGATAACTCCCTTGCAAGCTCTTCTTGCAAGTTGCCATTATTTGCTCCATTAACCTCTTGAGGTTAATCCTCTGCCAAGAACCCCACGATCAAAGATTTTATTCAGTAAAAAATTTCCTGCAAAAATCTTTATGTGACCAATCATCTCTGCTCAGATGTATAATGTCTTTATGGATATTAGGCAAATCTAGTAAATAGTGTTGTACTCGGCTGGTTCCCAATCCTTGCTCTGCCTGTGAGAACAGGATTTTTCTATTTTTCTCTGTAGGAGCCAAGTAATGTTTGTCGGTGTCAGCCAGTGGGTGGAAAGAGTCCAGTTTGGATATCTACAATAATCCTAGTACTGGCATTCCTACAAAACTCATAATGTTTGATAGGCAATGGTGCATAATAAAACAAAAATGAATAACAAGGTAGATATGTTATTAAAACCACATATTAATTAACAGTTTCACACTCAGGCTATTACCAGAAGAAACAACAATAAAACACAGTAACTAGTGAAAATCAGAGAAATACTATTGACCACAACAAGAACAGCAACAAATGGAATAAATAAAGCATCAGAAATGTATCACTTATTTCCACTCATCCTGGCGACACTAACTCAAGCCTGTGTTTATTCAGCTGGTTTTGTCCGTGTCCTCCTTAGACATCTCACTCATCCCTCCCATCCCTCTTTCCTCTCCCCTGCAGAACCTGGTACCAATATTTTTCGTGACATGTCACCACCTTCCCTGGAGAGATCCCTCCTCCTTTCCCCAAGTCTGCTCAGCCTGTTTCCTGCGTGACGTTATATTAATTCTCAAAGCCTCCTTTACCAATTTTTTTTAATTCCTTAAATTCTCAAATACTGCTAAACCAAAGCTCATCTATTTCAGCAACAATAGGTAGGAAAATCCCTGTACTACTTGAATCAACAGCAAGTTCTCCAAGGTCACCGAGATAGGACTGTGAACACAGATGTGACGTGAGGCAGCCACAGGAACACGAAGGCAGGAATATTTTGGCTGGCACTTTCAATCATCCTACAGGGAACAGTCCTGAGCCAGCAGTGAAAAACTGAACTGGATGATCAAATAAGAGTTTTGTATGGATAAGTGCAGTTGTCTTATGCCTGAGACATTGCCAAAAGACTGGATGAACAAATGCATTCACCTAGGCTGCACTGCAGCTTTCACTATTATTTATTCATTAAGCACAATCTGCCTGTTGCTCTGCGAGCCACAGATGCAGCCTCTTCCCTATGGCATCTATACTGCACAAAGCACACACCGAGCACACCGGGCGCAGGGACCGAGGACTGGCTGCAGGGCTCTGGGGAGGTTGGGGGAGTTTCTTTGCTGTCTGCACACCTGGCAAAGCCAGCCGGGGTCTCCAACATCCTCCTGCGTCCCCCTGCATATTCCCAAGGGATCGTGGTGGGAGAAGCAGGCAATTAATAGGCTTCCAACCTGGCGCACGGCGTTGACACCGACCCACTCACTGCACTTCCAAATGGCAAATCTGTGCGGTGAGAGGCCCACACAGACGGGCCGAGAGGATTCCAGGCGGCTGACTTAAAAGCAATTTGAAAATGGAAACAGATGCACTTCTAATTGAATTGGCTTTAAGCTCATTTGTAGCCACTCTAGTGAGTTTCATCATTTCAATTAACCCACGTCTAGCAGCTCTACCCTTGTTTGTAAACCTTGAGGTGCTTCATAAAATTCAAGGTCATAGCTAGGAAAGCGACAATTCTACGTATCACTGCAGCTGACACTGGTAATAACACAACTAATTCCCCTCGGAGGCCACAGGATAAAAGAGATCCCCCTTTAACAAATCAACAAGGGAGCACCAGAACCAACACCGCTGTCGAAGAGTCGTTTCTTAATTACACAGATCAAATGCAGGGCGGGGGGAAAGATTGATTCTTTTTGCAATTAATAATCACATTCATTTGGTAGCTAAGTGTGAAGTACATAGAGCAACCCTGGTAAATCTATGCTGTCCTGGAAGTCCAACAGCTCTGAGCCCATCGGCGAGTCCAAGAGTCTTTTCAAGAGTCAACTTTAGTTGCCAACATCATCAGCTGAATCTGAAAACATTCCAACGCTGCCACAGAACAAATGCTTACTCCTTTTTTTTTTCTTTCCTCTAACATGCAGTGATTTGAGGTGTTTTATGCGTTACTAGCTCACCAGCTGAGGAACTTAAGAAATAATATAACGAATATAATTAATGAACACCAACTAAATAAAAATATTTTGCAAAACTCCAGTAACGAACCACCTTAGCTAAACTATTCCTGCTTGCTTTTGCTCTCCTTATGTTGTAGGATACTGAATGGAGATTAAATAGACCAGTGAATACTTGTAAAAAAAGGCTCGTAAGTTTAACTCATCATTATTTACAATGAAATTCATCCAAAGGTTGCATTTATTGTTCAGTTTCAGAGCCCTTATGAATCCTGTCGAGGCAGTTAGGTTGATGCTGACTTTGCCTTATGATTCCTAATTTCTTTCGATTTTGCATCACAGTTTTCTTCCTTAAAGAAATGGCAAGTTTGCAGCTAATGTTGGCTTGAATGCAAAGCATCATAGTTGACAGATTTAATCTTTTAACTAAACACTAAAATCTCCATCAATTAGCACATTCCATGTAATACCCTGTGCGACAAACTGAGAAGTGAGACTCGTTGAGAGGAAATATATGGGACTTTACATTGCTCTTTCTTCTCACCTGGAGAAGAACTTCTCGTGTAAACAGAAACTTCTCATTCCACCACACAAACCCGGGCTCCTCATCCCAGAGCATCCGTGGAAATCGGTCCCCTTCTCTGGGAGGTCCTTCCCTGCATGAATGGATGGGCCAACTCCTTGTGTTGAGTGCCCGATGTATGAAGAAAGTCTGGGCCAGCTTTCATTTAGCAGGCTCTAACCCTAGGACTTTACCCTGTGCATGGTCTTCACTGGACCTACCAGCCACAAGTGAGGGCAAACCATGGTGAAACCACAGCAGCTCCTCCCCTGAGCATTTTAAAGTCATTTTTCCTTACTCAAATATAAAAAGTCATCTGCTGGGATCTGGGATCTGCTGGGATCAATTAGGATAGCAGCTCAACTGCACGTTTTCCTATATATTCTGCTGCTCATTACCCTAAAACTGGGAAAATCATCCCTTTTGTCCAAAAAAATCCTGAGTAGTTCATATTTTCTTTATCAGTCTCTTCATTCTCTGAATATTAGGAAAGCAGCTCATTCCACTGCACATGATTAGAGTTGTATTCTTTCTACTTCTAAACAGCTTAGCCTAAATTTTCTTACAGGCTACTCAATCCATAGCAAAGAGGATATTTAGAAAAAGACCAGAAGTAATCCTTGCTCATTATTATTATATTTATATAATAAAATAAGACTTCTGCAATATACAGTGAGAACAAAACTAAATTGTCTACAGAACGTCAAACTCCCTTCTTTCTCACACATCTGACTTCTCTCAAAAGCCCAATTTCAGAGTAGCTGCAAAAAGAGATGTACTTTGCAGCATGTTCTGAACATCAATATAGATTTGGGCTATTTGGACCACAGGGGAAGTAACTTCCAGAGCCAAGAGTCCATCGCCAGGAGAAAACTGCTGCCAAATGGCAACCAAAAATACCTCCCCCACCAGGAAATCATACATGGCTTGAGAGTCAATGATTTCAGGCTCTGCTGGAGCACACTCAGAAACTCGATTTCTGGTTGGAGCCTTCTGCTGGGGACGCCCTTCTGCCAGGTTTGGAGCACACAAGGCTGGGCACTGTCAATGCAAGATGCCAACTCACTGCAGCTGCCAAGCTACGACCCCCAGACTGGGGCGAGCTGCGCGTGGGTGGCTGAATTCCAGCGACGACCGCACGGTTTCCCTTCCGCAGACCCTTCCGTGGGCCCTTCCACGCTGCAAATTGCAAAGATTTTCAACTACGCTACCACATCAGACAAAAGCTACCACGTGCCTTTGCAAAAGGAAAGGAAGGCAGTCAAAGGAATTACATCTACACACACTAAATACAAGCAAGGAGGCTCACAGAATATCAACAAAAGTTTAGGGTTTTTTTTTTTTAACAGAAAATAATGACTCTGAGGAAGAATACCCAGCTGGACTGGCAGCCATAAATACTCCAGATACTTCACTAGGTTTTGGTTCTCGGGCTTAATCTTAATGACTAGCATAAAACACCTCAGGTGTTTTTATATTTTACGAACTTTGCATTTCATTCTTGTTAAGATTTTAAACAGCCTCAGTGCAGCAGCAATGGCCCAGGCTCGATGGCTCAAAATCAGGCAAGAGAAATTAATTCCCTCTCCCTGGGTTGTCTTCATGTTCCTACGACCTTAATTTACAACGTGAGACATATTAACGAGCACAAGGTCCTCTGCTTAAGAACGGGTCACCCAACCACCAAAAGGGCATCCAAGAGCTCCGGCCTCCTGCATCTTCCCCTTCCTCAGGCGGCAAACCCTCCCCTGCCACACGGTGACCTCCCCGATCGATGCATTTAAATCAATACACTGCCTTAATTCCTGCTTGTCTCGTTGATGCTAAATGAGAAACCCAAGTACATACTTTAATTATACTCACACTATTTTAAGATGCTACTGACCATTAACAACATCAGGAAAATTTGCGAGCGCTTTCCTGAGTGTCCCCGATAGCCACGGCGAGGCCCCGCGCTGAGGCCCAGCTGGCGGAGGGCGATCCAGCAGCAGGTCCCCGTGCTGACGAGGAGCTGCCCTAGGTCACCTTGCTGCACAGGCAGGCGTGGGAAGGCAGCTGGAATAAAGAGGCACTTTCCAAGACACCCACTGGGGACACGGTGTTTTGAGAAGGGGAATGGGCCGGTGGATTTTCCATATCTTAGACACGGGCACTGGGAGAACAGCAGGGCTCATTCAGATGAAGAAGAACCCTTGCACAAAAGCAGGACATTTTGGTGATGTAGCCATGCCTGGTACAGGGTGTTGATGACTTCCTCACACATTTCTGTGTTACTTTTGCAGCATGATTGTGAGCACTGGGTTGCATAGTTCAATTTCTTCTGCTGGAAACTTTCCTGGCCAGTAAATTCAGACTGAGGCTGACAGAGGTACAACTTTGTTAAATGCTCCAATCTCCGGCCCAGGAACACACCAAGTTTAATTGTGTCTATTTTCACTAACTCAGGGTCAGATGTCCAAACCTCTCCAGCCCAGATGGTGTTAGATTTTGAGGTAGTCACTCAGACTCCTTAACCAAGCAGATCTGTAGCATTTTAAAAGGCCTCCTCAGCTCATCCCTCTCTTCCTTTCCTGCCTGTTTTGCTGTTGCGGGCAGTGCACCAGCAAACTCATTACTGCTCATTTTATTCAGACACTGTCCCACATGCAAAAAGTTGAATTCAGAGCTCCCCACCATGGTGAAGACACAAAACTAGGATTTTTTTTTTCATTTACAAAGCACCAATTTGCTACCCACTTATTTACCTGAAAGCCCTGCTCCTCACAGTCATATAGAAAGCAACCACATATTAAAAAGACTGAAAAAATGTTGCAAGACCTGAATCTTGTGAATTCGCACTATATATATAAAGTGTTCACTATAGTTCACTATAGTTACATATCTCTCAAAGGGATTGTGATGTTCTCCAGTAGCAGAAAAAGCAGAATCTTAAAACTTGTATACACAGTTCATTAAAAGGGGGAAGAAAAAGTATTTCCTCATTGTTTCTACGAAATGGAATGACATATTGGAGAGAGAAGCGTTCATTCTGAATCTATCCTAGCATATTAACATTTTATTAGAACATTGCTTCATATTAGGCCATATTTTTACTAAAGGAGTTACTAAGGATTTAGAAACTGGCCAAATTTCAAAAATATTGTAGCCTATGGCAGAAATCAGTAGACTAGTAGACTGCCCAGTGCTCTAACTTGCTATCAAGGCTCTCCTAAACTGCTCATAGACTGCTTCCAGCTAGTATTTCTAAGCCAAAAAAGCTCCTGACTCCCACTGAAGGGCTTAAATCAACCTGTCAAAAACAGGAAACAGACTAAACTGACTCTTAGTAAGAGAACCGAAGGGCATGGACGCGAGCCAAGCGCCGGCTCGCGGTGCGTGGGCCGCTCCACGCGCAGGTCCCCCCGGGGTGCCCTGTCCCTGCACACGTGTGGGACGGCCGCAGGGCCAGGGTGGCCTCGTGCACGCGGAGCGCGCGGCCGCGGAGCCGCCGGCCCGAGCCGGCACCCTGGAGAGCGCTTTGGAAACCTGCCAGAAGCCGACTTGGAGACGGCTCCTTGTCGCCGCTGGCACTGCCGCTGCTCCAAAGGGTCACTCCCCAGGTGCAGCAAAGCGCCAGGAAGACCGAGGCAAAGACACGCTACGAAGATTTACATTTAGAGTCGAGGAACACCAACATACATCACCGTGACTAAATGCGACCCCTACAGAGGATGCTGCTGCTCCTATAGCTAATCCTTTAAATATTTTCTCCAAAGATGCGTGCTTGCTCTCTGTAAGATAAAGATCTGGTGAATGTGCACTGCGGCGTACTAATGCCTCCAGGGTAGTCACACCTTGTCTAAATAAGCTGCTTTGATAACCAGTTTGACCCATTTAGAAATAAGGTTCTTTGATGGCTTTTTACCTTGGATTGCTTTGCCAGAGAAAGCAGAGCACAGCAACGTCTGAACTGGCTGCTTCTGTCTCGTTTTGCTCTATAGCCTATTTATGATAAATAGGCCATCAAGAGAAATCCCACAGACAGACACAGAAGAAACTGCAGAGAGAAACAGGAGTTTCAGAAATCTTAAATAAGCCGAGCAAAGGAGGTGCAGCAGAGGCTGGAGCCGGGTTTACACGGGAGCTTTAAGCAATAGTGCCACAACCAGCTACTGCTGTCACCCTTTTAGGACCAAAGAGGCAACACTGAGGCTCCTACGTATGAGGTGGGAAGACGAGAGCACGTTTCCATCTTTCTTTTTCTACATCTGTTAACCTGTGTAAGAGAAAAGTATGCTCTCAGTGCAGGAGAGACTTGGATCACATTTCTTGAATGTATCAAGTTCTGCTTATATATTTTTGAGCTACATAATTATCATTTTTCAGAAATCATATTAATTCTAGTGATTAAAAGCTACCTGAAAATGCCTCATAGACTCCTAAAATAACTCTTCCTCTTTTAACTTGCAAGCTTTTAGTATCCTCCTCCTTTGAGTTGGAAAAAAAAGGTAATTTTGCTAAATACTGGAATTACAGGTTTGCTTTAGACTTGAAGGAAAGATTGCTTTCATAGAACAAAAAGATAAAAGACTGAGGGTAGGAGAGCACAGGGAATCAAACACCACAGAGTTTTTGAGTGGGTTCTTATGTTAACTCACAGGTTAAGGGCAGGCAATTTTGCTTAAGCAGGTGGCCCACATTTTCAAGTCAGAGAGTGTAAAGCTCATAGGAACGCCCTGGGAAGAAATACAGCGCTACTGTGTGCTGACCTTTCGGAAAATCAAGCTTCATGTGACTTGATACTACACGGTTTTAAGCTGTAGGAGTTGAACCTCCTGATCCATGACCTTTCCATATGGCCCTAAATCTCTCAGCTTTAGGGACACGGTTAATCGGGAGGGAGGAAGCGCCTGCACGAGCGGTGCCAGCGGCTCTGCTGCACCTCGATGGGGCAGGACTTCTTGCTGCAACACCCCAAACTCTCAGTTTTCACATCACCAAGTCTTTAGGTCTTTCCGCTGCATTCGTCTGCTAGTCCTGCCCTTCCTACTCAGGCAACTGGGAAGAAACTGCATTAGCAGAGGTGCTGGGGAACCTTCAGCACAACCTCTGCCCTCTTTAACTTGCACAGCTGCAAACAACCTCCTAACAGCAACGTAACATTCTGCCACCATGAGCACGGATCTATCTTAGCATCCCCCCCATGCCTTTCATAAACTTAGAGACAATTAAAGACTTTTAAGGTGACTGTAAGTTGCAGCTAACTGCTCTAGGATTTAAAGCCAAGGTCTATGTCTGCTGTGTCTTTCTTCCAGGCTTGAGTCGCCGCAAGCAAAGTAGAATTTGAATAGTATAGGCACAGTTCATAAGATCTTGCTTTCCATGAATTCATCTTCATATCAAAAGGAGAACCTCTGTGTAAGAACATGGAAATCTCCTGCCTTTGATATGGAACTGATGAGGCACCCTATGTCCTTCTAGGATTATGAAATACCCTGCCGGTATAGCACAAAAAATGAGAGGGAAAGGAACAGCATAAAGTAACTCAAAACAAAGGAGGCAGAAATTCAAAAATAGCACCAGGAACTGAGATGAGAGACTGTGAGAGGTGAGCAAACTGCAACAGGACAATTTCTGCATCCAAGGAGGACGCTCCACCAGCCCATGACCACATGGCAAGTTCTCCTGAACCTCTGGAGCAGTGGAGAGCTCAACACAAGATACTCCGGTCTTCTAACGGGAAGACTAACCGAGGCAAAGTACATTTGGCTGGAGACCAATGTTTCATAACCACATCTTCAAATCAGAGGAAGGAAAAGAAGTGTGAACCAACCCCCATTTTTGAAATGGCAGGTCACTCATTTCCTGAGCTTACTAAATGGGCCATGAGAATAATGACACCACTAAGAGAGTAGTACAGTTATCATAAAAGCTAGTTATATGAGGACTTTTTTTTCTAGACATCAGAGAAAAGTTTTGGTGCAAAGAGTAACAAGATCAGAAAAAAATAGGATTTTTATTTTTAAACTTACACCTAATGAACAAGAGTTTCCCCAAGATAAAATCATGATGAGGACAGGTAAACTGGACAACGTGCGACCTGCGCAGCTCCCTAGGCTGCTCAGCTGCACTGAGTGGGCCCAGAGGTGCATCCAGCCCCATACTCGGGTTCTGACAATGGCCAACAGCAGAAACTGTAGAAAAACAGGGGAGCTGATAGTGAACGTTCACTAAGACAAAGCTGAAATGCTTTTGTCTTCGCTGCCTTTGGACCTCTGCAGGCAGTGATTACACATATGAATATCATTCCCCATATTATGCAGAAAAATATTTCCTGTTGAGAAGTGTGCTTAAATGTAGCTACAGGTAATACAGACTGAGGAGAACCTGTAACTGGGTTGCTGACAAGCACAGATGACCAGGCTTGGGGGGCTTTTTCTTTTCGTTCAACTTTCAAATATGGAATTTCCTGCAAAATTCACTTTAAGATCCGGGCCTGAGGCTCTGAACCCCTTCTGAGTAGTGATTAATTCTTACACCAGACTCAAACTCATGATACGTTCACTTGGTAACTATGATACATTCACGTAATACGCCGCGGTGATACGGGTGAATTAAATCCCACTGAAGCTGGTAAGTTTAACAGCCAGCTTTCAGTCAGGGTAAGTAAAAATCATTGCTGAGGGAACGTAAGAGACCTAAGTTTGCTCTCTATAAAAGCTACAAAGTGACTGTTCTTATTGCCAGGTACTTTGTGCTCACAGCATTATCAAGACTGGGACAAACCTAAATCTAATTTTTAAGGCAAGATTTGTAGCACTGAAGTACTTTAAAACATCTTCAAAAGGACTCAGCAAAGGAGCAAGTTGTAAGTCTCAGAATTTCTCACTTTTTCCTGGTTCAGGAGGAAAAAAAAAAGAAAAGAAAAGAAAAAGAGACCCACTCTGCAAGAAGAAGGTGTAGAAAACAGAGGCGGGGGAGAGCTGAAAGAAAGAGGGGAGGAACACGCTTACCTGCCATAAAGCAGGAGCAATGCCTAAATGTCTCAGTGATTGGCATTCAATAAATAAGGTGATGATTTAAACAGATATAGTCAGCTAGCAGATGTTAAAAGGCCACCTGATATTAATTGTGAGTGGGCCAAATAGAGTTGCTCAGAAAATCCTGTCATGAATAATTTCTCTAGGCTTAGCAATTCTGCTTGCTTCTGGGATTTGCTCTTTTCTATCACGGTTGAATAACATTCTGCTAATTATTAATTGGATAATGATTTGTTTCTCTTACTAATTGAATAATGTGTTCAGAAGTGCATTTGGAAAGCTCCCAGCTCTAGTGACCATAAATATTTTGATTGTATCTTCACTTAAATAATATGGCTTGGAGGCAGGTCCCAAATGACAGAAAAGGAATCTCTGTCCCTCTTCACCCCCTGGGGAACCAGAACCACGGGCATCCAGAAGGGAACATCTCAGCCCTCACTGCCCTCCTGCATCCAAATCTTAGGAGTACTCTGGAGATAGACTGCAGGAGGGAGGACACACCAAAGGGTTCTGCTACGCAGGATTGACTGCCCCGAGCCAGGCCCGTGCTGCCATCATTGCACCTCAGGTAGGAGGGTGAGGACGAGAAAACCAACAATAATCCCCCTGCACCCGGATCCCACTCCCTACTACCTCCCTAAGAGAAGCCTGGCCATTAAAAATGCCCCATAAATATCACTGGCAGAAAACAGGCTTCAAGGTTATTCAGAGAAGCCTCCCCCATAGACAAGCTCCTGTTAATAGCAATAAAAGCCTGGAGTTTTCCAAAGGAGCAAGTGGCTGCACGGACAAACCCGCCTCCCAAAGCCCAGCAGCTCCCTTTATGTGGGAGGAAGGGCACGTGGCAGGGAAAGGGCCCGTGTCCCTCCTCCACGGGACGCGGAGGCAGGATCAGTCCCTGCCAGAGCCCGGTGCTGCAGCACCAGCCTCGCGGAGCTGCTTCCTGAACTGAATCCTGCCAGCCGGAACAGTAACAAACAGACAGATTCACTCTGGGGCTCCATCACTTCATTAGTTGCTTTTTGCCCCCCCCCCCTTTTTTTTTTTCTGGCTTTTACCACACATGGCTCAGGCAGCTGATCCTCATCCTGAAGACCCTCCACAGACCACTCCGCTTCTTTCTCGGCTCCCTTTGCCTCAGGAACTTTAGCGGTTCCTGCTTGGCTTCCTAATCTCTCCCTGAAACTTCACTTCCCTGCTCTGATCACGGAGCTCACCAAGCCCCTACACAACATTGTGCCGTGTCCCAGGCTTTTTGGCTGGAAGTTTGAGAGAGCATTAGTGTCTTCGGTGGGCTGCAGGAAAGGAACACGTTTGCCCCTGCAGAAGCCAAGCTAAGATAAGCACTGTTGTCTGTAAACCAATTTAGAGCAATGATTTTGATAAAATGCAAATTATGGCGACTAGGAGAGAATAACCTGATGAAATGACATTTCCTGCTTGCCCCATCGCTCTATCTCTGCCCTATCTTGGAGGCACCTGCTTTTGTTTGACATAGGCGATTTGATTAAATGGAAGAATTCGAGCAGCTGCAAGGACAGAACCACAAGCTAAAACTCCCAAAAGGTGGGAAACTGCAGAATATGCTGTGTATCAATCTAGACTGGAGATTAGTACAAAATTGCAAGGGTGAGACCACTGACTGCTGAAATCATGTGGAGGAGATGCAGAAGGGAACACCACAGAGCCGTTAGAATTAAACATGGTTGTCTCAAGCAAATACCTGATTTCCATGTTGGAAAAAAACGTAAGGACTGTGAATTTAGTGAGAAGAAATAAAAATTCATCAGAAACTAAAAAGTGAAGAGGGAGTTTCAAACAAAATTATGATTGACATATAGTTTTCCCTTCTAATTTAGCTTATACTTCATGGGATTTTAATACAAATAGACCTCCATCTGGTATCCTGACGTTGTACAGCCAAGTTCATCCAGCTCTATTTAATTTCAATTGCAGGGAATGTCAGAAGATCCTTACATTAAACTGAAGAAAATCTGAGTTCTGAGAGCTGCAAGATGATATTAGAAAAAGCACATTCAACATTTATGGTGTGTTTGTGAAAGCTGCTCCCATCCAGCAAGGGCACAGGCACACACATAAGACAGGGCCCAGCGTGAACTGCTCAGGAGATGATTCTGCTCAGGACGGGGTAGGTGATGTGATGTGCTGTACATTCACTGTCTCCTTACCAGAACTGCTGCAGCGAGACGGTTCCACAAGCCGGCCCGTCTTATCGTAGCAGGCGATCGCTCGCAGTCGGACACCTTTGCCACACTCCCTGGTGTCTCCATGAAGTCTCATTCCTGGCTGCAGCTCTGGTTGGCCTCCTTCGATAATGCAATCCGACCAATTTCCGTGGGGCTGGGAGGTGAACGTCTCACAGGGGCACGGCTCGGTTTCGACTTGAGGATAAACTTCTGTGTCCTGGCATTTGTCTCGCTTTCTGCTTCTCCCTGCTCCAACCAGAGAAATCTGCTCGTTAGCTTAACATCTGCTGCTTTTGATAACAACACGTCATATTATTTATACTTGCAGGAATTCAACACATTAGAACCAAGACAACCTGAATGTTAATATACAGAAATGCTTCTGAAGCATCTATTAGCTCTTGCCAGTGTTTTGGAGTGCAAGGACAATGTATTTATCTCCAGGGGCAACCAGAAAACTTGGAAATACCATGTGATGGATAGGACACTGAGCAAAATGCAAAGTCCTACTGTAGTAATGGTCTGCTGAGAAAATTCTTTGTAGTTTAATATAATATCATTTTTCGCTAATTATCTGATGCAAACAAATTGATTGTCTTGTCTCTATTCCCCTTGCAATCAATGGTTGCTAAGGCAACTTGCAAAGTAGTCTACATTAGCCAAAACTTCTCTTTGAGACTACTTTACAAATTAGTTCAACATGTACTCTGCACACAAACTGTACTTTGAAGAAATCAGAGAAGATAATCCTTAGCACGCTTTTAGGTCTATAAAGCATTTCAATGGTTACATTTGGTTTAATGTTTTCTTTTGCTCTATTCCTTAAAAGATTTTAAAAGGGAGGCTGTTTAAAGACCTTTCCTCTTCAGGAACTTCAGGAAGCAGAAGAACTGAAATAACGCTGCAGTCCTGCTCTTTGCAGCTGGACTCTCCAGCCTCTGCTCCTGGAGGACATTGACCCCTCCTGCAAGGCCCAGCTACCAGAAGAGAGAAGGTAACGAGCAGAATTCCTGCTCCCGGATCCCTACAACTGCTCAAGGGAACAAAAGGGTCATGTACAGCCTCTGAAAGGTAAAATCAGTGCTGTTCTTGCCACGGGTTAGTCAAGGAGAAACGGAGCAAACTTTATGCTGTCTCAGCTCAGGGATGTCTTTCTACTCAGCATCTACACAGAAAGGGAGAATCCATCTGCAGCAACAAACCCTATGTACACCACAGCCTTCAAAGGCTCCTTCGGGATTCCAGACACTCTAAAAATAATTTTGTAAACATTTTTTTAAAGCTGTGATGTCAAAAGCAATGTTTCCTCTTTGCTATTGTACACAGTGAGATATTAAAACCAAACAAAAAAACAACCAAACAAAATCCTTATATGACCAAAAAAACCCAACCCTCTTTTCTATGACTGTACCAATACAATCATTCCAACACACGTCAGCAGGAGCAGGAACTTGCCTGGCATCAGTGCAAGACTTTTGCATATACACAGGTATGTCCAAAAAAAGGGGCACATAATAAAAGCTCACTCATATCGTTGTCCCTCAAGCCCCACAGTTCTCCTCCTGCATGGACTCAGCCTTGCCCTTACCATGTGCAGCACATCAGGCACGAGCAAGGCTGTGCTAATAATCAATCTCACACTCACACGACCCTTCTTCCAGTTTGCCCTGCCATCTGTTGTGTAGGAATCTTCCCACTAATGAAGTTGCCATTAAAACCCTATTTTGAGGGCAAAAGTGACACTAGTTCCAGGTTTGTTACAAAGGAGTAATAGTATTAGACTTGATGACAGAGATATTTTCATTATCTTCATGGACTAGTAAAACCGCCATCACCAACGTTTTCAAGGACACAAACGCTTTAAATAAATAGTATTTTTATTTTTCAGATTGAATGAATTTCTGTATGCCAATGAATACTGTATACATTCCATGTTACACATAGTACACACTATGTATTTAAAGCATATGAAATATTAAAAACATTAAAAATTTACCTATCTGTAGCCATAAAAAACAGCAGCTCTATCCATACTATACAGTAAATATTTGGCTGCATTACTAATTAATATAATAATATTACTGTCAAAAATGTAATGTTTTCACTATAGTGACTTTGAACTTTTTTTTCCTAATAAGTCTTTTGCTTCTTTAGTAATGGCTACTTTTATCTGTAGAGTCCACGATTGCTTAGAAAGCAAAATGACTAGTACTATCTCAACTGGTTGGGAGGCAAGCTAGGAGATTCCCACTCAATGGCATCATATATGGACTTTCATAATGAAGTCAAAGCCTTCATCTGAGTGTGCACATATGGTGCTGAAAAGGGTACAATTTATACAATCATATGAAAAAGGTGAAATACAAATGCATAAAGGTCTCAGCACCAAGAAATATTTCCCAAACAGCACATTCTTTACACCCTCGGATTTAGTCCATATGTAGGAGAGTTTTTTTCTCAGGGCTTTTGGTCTCCAGCTCTGATTTTCATGTTTTATTCAAAGACAGAGCAGCAGCAGCCTCCTCCAGTGCCCTTTCAGAGCAGTGGCCAAAGCAAAATCAATGTGTAGTTTGGTTCTTTCCTTCCTGCTCCCTGGATTTCTCTGGTGCCTGCAGCACCATTCGGGATTCCCGTTTCACTAGAACCACCTCCTCTGTAGGAAGTCTTGGTGTGGGAGAGCAGCGAGGACAAGAGCTCCTTCCCATCCTGAGGAAGGGAACCTCGTGCAGTCACAGCCACGTCTCCCTGAGGACACACTTGGGTGGCCTTTGCTCACAAATGCAGTACAAGGGAGGAGATGAGCATCAAACCTTGACGATCAGACACCGTTTTTGGATGGACTTATCTGATGCAGAATGGAGTAGGAAAGGATACCCCATAACCTGGAGTAACTTGCACACATATATTTGAAGAAAATTCATATTTAAGACTACCAAGAAGTGACTACTCCATTTCTTATACCATCACATTTTCTGTAAGATCTGGCATATATTTTTCTGATGGTGAACTTCCATTTACTTAAAAAATACAGGCATTGAAAAAGAGATTTTAAAATAAATTATTTGACAGAAACAATAGAATATTGTATAATAAAGACTTTTATGTAAAAGAGAAACCTTTATCCTTTAATGAGCTACACATATGAATAAAACAGTTTGATTCCATTACATTTGTATGACATTACTGTAAGTTACTTCAAATTTGATCATTCCAACAATAACAAAACGGATAATCAAATAATCGCGCAGAGTAGGTATTTTTACAACATCACTTAGTGGTGGAAGCCTTTGATGTTTCCCCTCTAGGAATGTAAAAAACTTACAGTAATGGAGAAAACTAAGCCCAGCTAAAACATAGTACTTAAATGTAAAACAAATATATGTGAAGTTGGAAGTATGTCAAATAACAATAACAGTAAATTTCTGACAAACCTTCTAAAAAAAATGATTCATTTGGATTTCATTTAGCCAAGCATGGAGAGGCAAAGAAAACTCCTAATAAGATAGGTGGCCCTGAACTATTAATGTTCTCTGGTTTTAAGGGTTTTCAGTTTGGCCAGGGCTCAGATAACATAATTACAAAATACAGAGTAAGTTTGAGAAAAGGTACCATGAAATGGCTTGAGCTAGAGTGCTTTATTTATATAGATATATAAAATGGAACAAAATGAGTTTAATGATACTGTGTTTTCTTCATTCATGGTATTAATTTGTTGTTTTGAACTACAGGATATTGTTGGACACAAACTCCCAGTCTTAAACTTTACCTAGATCTCACCTTAACAGATTAATTAGTCAAATCTACTCATGCACCACATAGTCACTCTTTTCTTTATTTGGTTTATGCCTAAAATGGCCTGTATATAATTTACAGTGTGCACGAAACACTCTCTTTCCACCACTGAGTTTTCTGCACTTCTTTCCCCTGCAATGTGCATGCATAAAGAGGGCCATGACCAATATCAGATCAGAAATCAATTCATCTCAACATCTAAGAAATGGTATTTGCAAGCATTGCCATCAGATATATATTGTAAGAAATTAACTCTACCTGTGAGTGACCGTCTTCTACTTCTTGTTGATTCACAGTCGAAAGAGCATGCCGTGAATTTAGACCAGGGGGTAAATGTGCAGTCATCTTTGCAGGGAACGAGGCACTCTTGCACAAGGGAAGGCATAGGTCCTGCCCACGTCAAGCACTCACTGACATCTGCAGAATCGTTGGTCTCCGTGAGGCATGTAACAGCTGAAGAATAAAATACAGAAATCCTTTTATTGCTTTATGTATTGGATTATACTCTAGTCAGTTGGTATTTGTGCTCTATGTGAAATTCAATCTTCTGGGTTAATAGTATAAAGCTGATTTAATTTTAGGTCATTATTCATGTATCACTCAAACTCATGCTAGCAGCTTCACAAAATGACAAAGACATATTGTTACTTCAACAAGTTTGTTATCTCCATGATGTAGATGCGCTACTCTCGAGGAACTGGCCGCTTTGTGCATTGGGGCAAGAGCTTAACAAATAACGACAGTTGATGAGGACCAGGATTCCCAAACAGTGATGCAGACACCACCCATGAAACTCAACTTACCTCATTACTTCATCCACAGAACTGAAAAAGAGAAGAAAACCGGCCACCGAGATGAGGGGAAGAGCCGTTTAAGCAGCAGATGCTACTTTGGCAGCTACACCTCTTGCATGAGGCAAGAGGTCTTCCCGAGGAACCAAGGCCCTACGAGGCCACTGCATAGGGTTTCTGAGTGCCCAGCCCTGGACTCAGATGCATGGATTTCATCTGTGTTTCCTTCCCAACCCACAGCCTCTTTCCAGGGCCCCCTGTCCTTTTGTGGAGCTAACCTGCTAACCAGAATTAACGACACTGGGACACTGGGCACTGCATAGTCATGACGAGAGGACAAAAATATTGAAGTATAAATCTCTGTCACAGGAAGCCTATAATAAAACTTGCTAAAGTTTCAGTGAATTAATAATAACTAATTATAATAAATAAAAACAGCCTGCACATCATGGAGGCTTTCATTTCATTAATAATAATTAATTCTCAAAAAATCTCCAAGATTATAGTCTATTTATATCCTACATTGTAGGTTAAACAAAGCACAGATAGGTCGTGAATTGATTACAGTAATAAAGTCAGGGACAGAATCAGGAATTGAATCTGGCCCCAAGAGTTTAGTCATGTCACCCTCCGATTTCATGCAAGTCCACACCTTGTATCATAAAGCTACAGAAGATGAAATGATTTAATACAGATTTTATTATTTAACAACCTGCAATATTATTTTACGGAGATTCCTAAATAATTCAGGTTTTTGAGGTTGCATATATTTTTTTCTTGTTGCCAACATTCAATATAACCAGGAGTGCATGAAGAAAGAGGGAAATATGACTCATTGTTTTCTTAGTTAAAAGATTTACCAGGGCACAACTTTGAAAATAAATTGCATAAATTTTCTTTTTTCTTTTTATTTTCCAGCTACAGTATTGTATGAGAGAAAGGGACAAGGTGGCAACCACCTGGAAATAAAAAAGAATTTATTAAAATGTCCTTAGATTTCTGAGGAAAAAATCAGCATTTTAAAGAGCATGCAAAAGGCAAGCAATTGCTAGAGTCTCTCCAGACTCCAGTGAGAGTAAATCAGCATATTAATAACTACCTCTAAACTGCTGATCCTTGCCTTTCACTTTCAATCTTTTTGACCCTTCCTACCTCTCGGCCCTGGCAGCCAGAAGCTTGGAGAGATTCCTGCTCTCAATTACCAACGCGTGAGGACAGGGGTCACCAGGCTGCAGGAGACGGCGCTGTAATTGCCCTCTCGAGGAAGGTTAAACAAGTAGGAGACTCCCATGTCCAAGCTCCGCGGAGCCTCATTACCCTCGGCAAGGACACGGGGCAGTGCGGAGCCGTCCCCGCGGAGGCTGCGCGGGTGCCAAGAAGGAGCAGTGTCCCACGCCGCGCACCGACGGACCAACGTTTGCAATTGCATAACAGCAAAATCCAATTGCAATATTTACTCTGACAGACCACTGCAACTCATTCGTGACATTAATTAAAGGCGACACAAGTGATGGAACTGTTAAATATCAGTGGTAAAGCAGACAGGCCATGCTGCAATGAGTTATTATCGACCAGCCTGATCCTCTGCAAAGGTATCTTTGATTTTGAGCATATAAATAATTCCCTGAGTTCAGTGAGGGTGTTTATATTTAAAGTAATGACTATATAGAAATGTATGAGATCAGGGCAAATATCTGACAGAAAGTAGGGAGTTTAAAGAAATTAGCGGCAATAGGAAGTGAGGGCAAAGGAAAGTTAAAACAAAAAATAATGGAAGACGAGTGAGTGGCTCTGCAGATGCCCAGGGGACAGTTGCACAGACTGGCTGGGAGGGCAGCGAGGTTCTCCTTGCTCTCAGGGCACAAAACAAGGGGCTGGCCCTGGCACCGATGGAATTTGTTTCCTCTCCGACTCCGCTAGCATCTTCCAAGCCGATGCCAATGCCCGAGCGCTGCAATCTGGTCTTAATTATCTTCAAAAGCCTGAACCAAGCACGCCTGATCTTCTAAAGCCCTTCTCAGCACGTCAGTTATAAGGGATGATGTGATTTCTTATATATGCTGTTTGAGGTGAGCAGCACGAATTGCTAAAATAAATGAAATAATAAAGGAAAGGCATTTTAATGGTCTCCTGAGCAACACATGGGCAGCTGGATAGCTCTAAGTTTGTTTATGGAAAGAGTCACCTGCTCCTTGCCTGTTGCAAACTTATTTCCTGATTACATTACCTTTATCTTTTAAGAGAAAAATATTTTCAGACACAGGCACTTCTGGAAAGAGAATAAGACAAATTTGGTTTGCAGGGGAGCTTTAGGGAAGTTAATGAAATTATTTCCCCTTGATGGTTTCAGTATACTGATTGGTGTGGCTCATAAGCGTTTTCTGTTACATGAAGAACATTTCCTCACTCTCCTCTGCACAAAGCTTTTAGATAAACCCCCACCACAGAAGATCTTCTGTGTCACCCAGTTCTTTTAAGTGGGATACCCCCTGAGGGGCAAACACAGCCTCTACCAGCCCTGCGCATGGAGGAGAAGTCACATCATAACTATAAATCCCTCCTAGACATAATGTGCAATTTCTACCATCTCTGCAGCATTTTAAATTGACACAAATGTATGAATAGAAACAGCTAATAACAGGACACTGCCAGATAAAGGGTTTCAAATTATAATCTTGATTCCCACAAAGAGGAGAAATGCAGTATTTCCTTCCGAATTTCAGCTATTCTTTCTTATTACTACCAGTAAACACCACCAAATTGGAACTAAACACTTGGGGCCAAGCTTGAGGATGCCAATTTAATGCCATTCTATTGATATAAATATAAAGCAATGGCTGGCACACAGAAAGTACATCTTCTTGCATAGCAATAAAAAGGAGAAGAGAGTGAATTAAACCAAGGTAGCCAAGTTTAAAACGTTAAAAGGAAGTATTTTCTGTAAAGCAAAGAGCTTGCATGCTGCACCTCTGCAGCATGCTGAGGGGCAAAGCCTGAGACAGGGAACAGCTGGCTGGATACACCCAGCAAGATGCTGGCACAAATTAGTCATTAATATTAGCAGCGGACACCCCTTGGAGTCGGGGCACAAATCAATTGCTCTTTGAATGGCTTCGGGAGGACGTTTCCTGCACGGTCGGTACCGGCTCCTGTCCGGATACTGAGCTATGACAGCCTCTTCCAGCCCCACAACCTCTGTCTTCATGTTTTATATTTACACAGGCAACTACGTTTGTAAGCTGTCGTCTTAGCATATGGCATCCGGAAGTAGTATTCCTTAACTACATTTATCTTTTAACTAAAATTAAATAGCAGACATTTATTCTGTAAACTTTTACATGGTGAAATCAAATGCTTTTATGTTGTCAAATTGCAGAGATACTGAATACATCTTTAGAGGACTTTCTATCACTCTTGATTAAAATAAAAAGAGCGGAACTTGCATGCTCTCCATAGGTGCACATGACTTGCCGTGCTATAGGCACTTTAACAAAAGTGAATACATTTAGAAAGAAATATTATGGCCAAAACATTGCAGGCAATAAAGAAAGATAACATAAATATGGTTCCTCTTAAGCAAAAATCCAATTACAGACATTCTGGGTAATCGCATTCATTTAGCAAAGTTATAATCAATCCTCCTTCAAAAACACATTTCAACAGATTGAAAGGGTAAAAGGCTGTGTGAATATCAAATACCAAACAGTGACATTATACCCAACCATGGCACTTCAATTTGGGGTACCTATATTAGAGGTTTCCTATGTCTGTAATTAAATGTTGTTAGAACATCTGAACACGAGGCCTGGTAACTGCAGACCCTGAGCTCAGGCTGGATGCTAAAGTGAAGCCATGTCCTAGGGTCAGTCCCTTGATGGGACTTACTGGGCACCCTACAACAAACAGGAGATTAGACAAGACGATGTAATAATCTATCTCTGCATTAAATTTCATGAATCTGAAAAATCAAAGCCAGCATGTAAAGTCAAAGTAATTATTTTAATGCAATGTTTATCTTTGTATTGTTCAGAAAAATGCTTATCCTGTAAGTTGTAATTACTCTCATCACCCCTCAGTGTCACAGTAACTAGGTAACATCATTCTCACTAACCGTACGTGCAAAGGAGTCCACGGATAGCACAGCCTTTAAAATCAGCTTTAAAGATTCAGTCTTGCTGCCTGCAAGCATAGTCTCATAAATCAAGATGATATCATTTCTTTTCCATCTTGATGCTCTTCCACACCTACACCTAGTTCCTCTGAAATGCCACGCGGAGCGTTCTCGTTATCCTCGTTATCCTTGGTGCGATACGGAACCCCGACCATGGCAGGTCCTTCCGACACCGCGGGCCGGGCCACACACTGGGCACAACGACCAGGGGCTCTGCTGAGACCAGGGCTCACGATTAGGATCCTGACATGTGTCCGCGCGGAACTTCCTCACTCTGAGGAAGCGAAGGGCGTCCGAGCTCCGGGCTTAGCAAAAGAAACCGCAATAAAGAGAGAACTGTAATAAAAACTCAGAAAAAAAGAAAAAAAAGGAGCAAATAATGCCAGGAAGGGCATCACAGGAAGAAATCCTGCAAAAGCTACTGAAGTGGATTTGGAAGTAGTTACACAGCAGGGAAAACAACTCCGAGATCACCAGGTTGCCCATTCTATTAATGATACCTGCAGTCATACTAAAGGGCCAGCAAATTCTCCAAACAAATGAATCACTGAATAAACACAGACCCCAAAGATCTTGTCCTCTAAACAAGCAAAGGCCCCGGATGAGTGTTGGGAAGCATTAAAGGTGGGAAATGTCAATGGAAATGACAAAGGAAAGCAATGGGAATTATGCGAATGAAATAGGCCAGGAAGAAGAGGGTGGGAGGAAGGCCACATGTCGAGCATCGTTGTGGAGAAAGGACCACTTTAAACTAAGTTGTTAGAGGACAAATTTTCTTTGGTGCTTACAGATGATGTTATTGATTATTTGGTTAGGAACAGGTGATCACTGCCAGAATTCAATTGTAGATGTCAATTTTATTAACCTATGCGACTGGGTGTTTAAATTTTGTGCTTGTCCTTGAATCAACATTCCCCACTGGCTAAGAAGAAAAAGAATAAAGAGAAATACATGGCTGAAAGACCCATTTTTCCTCCTGCTCCAACACTGAATACAAAATATGGGATTGACACATCAATGCCCAGCACCATTTGCACTTTAATACAAGTGTTTTCTTATTACAGTAGTTTACACTCTGCATGGCTTGAGAGACAATATAATATGATTTTTTAATGTTTCAAATTTACTTTGGCCAGTGAATAACTGCAATCTGTGTTCTTCTACATTATACTATCAATCTAAGGAATCTTTCACATTTTTTTCCATTTTTCTGATTTATTATAGGTTTTGAATTGCCTTTACTTTCATTTTCTATTAAAAAGAAAATCAATGAAAGTGCATTAGATGATTTATGAAATAAATTATGCTTCTGCTCCTTTCAGGGAACAAAACAAAATACAAAAATACACTTTCTTTTTCTCCTCTTTCCATGGTCCACAGTTAGTGAAAGAATTAGAGTTCAGTTTATTTGTAGCACCAGTCACGAGGTTACACTTCAGATGAAGTATTTGAAAACAAAAGTAAGATGTTCCATATACACAGATTGAGCATGCAGCAAATGGAGGGAATTAAACATGCCAAATAAGACAAGAGACACAAAATGGAAATCAAACATGACATTTGCAGCAGTTCTGGAAACCCGAATCAGAAAATCACTTAGCCCAGCACTTGGGAAGCAGGCACGGTGCTTGGCCTGAGCTCTGCTGTCACTTGCCACTGTATTTAGTGAGAGCTGGATGAGCTTGAAAACATGAGAAATCTAATCCAGGCTGTCTTACTTCAGCCAAGCCCTGTTTTCAGTAGCACCGTATGATCATCTGTCACGAGAGGAGCCGGGCGCCGAGCGCTGCAGCCGGCCAGCGCGGCCCACGCAGGCTTGGAAGGCACCCAAGTCCTCGGCACAACTGCAAACGCGTCAGGCCAAATGGACATTTCAATCTGAACCCTGGCCATCGGGTTTGACAAAGTTATCTGTTCATATCATATTTCAGATAACGGGACATCGGAAAATATTGCACTGAAAGGGTGAAGGCTGATCTATTTGGCAATCTTGTCCTGGAAGGCAGGCACTGCCGCTTCACTCCACCTAACCCTTTGCAGCAAAGCCCACGTGTTAAATCCAGAGCAGAACGCTGACCTATATTATATCTCCCCCAATATTATATTAAAAACTCCCACGGTCCAAGCGAGCATATGGAGGCTTTCATCTCCCCTTCCTCCTCAGCTGGCGCCTGCCGCGTTCTCCTGTCGCATCGGCTTGCACAACGCCTGCTGGTCACGGCCGACAGCTCGCTGGGGACGCAGGATATACGGCCCCCCCAGCAGCAGTTCAGTTAATCCCGCTGCTCCCACGGCCGCGTGCCGGCCTCCCTCCCGCTCCGAGGGAGCCCCGCTCTCCGTGCCCAGCTCCAGCGCCATCAGCTTTGCTCCCACCTCATGTAAATCTGTCCTCCAGGCATCTCGCCCTCCGCCTAACCTCTTTATTCTGCCTCTCGCCGCCAAGACACCACGGTCCTCCCCAACACTCCATCTCTGCTGCCCAGCCCTTCCCTCCCTCTCCTCGGGGATTGGAGGCTGCAAAGATTCCCAGAGTGGTGACGCCCAGACGCTTCAGAGGTTTTACAGGTCCAGCCATGGGAGATAGGAGTAGAAAGACCTCCACTGCGTCCAGCATCCTAAGTGCTTTACTGCAGGAGAAACTCAGAGAGGGGCCTCCAAGGGGCTACAGAGTTCCCTCAGGACCAAAAGAAGCAACATCCTACCCGGTGCCTCAAATCTTGCCTGTGTCTCTACCTTCTCACCTGGAAGAGACGGGAACTGCTGAGCTCCCACAAATTCCTATTATTGCTAGTTGCCGTCTTCAGTTTTGGAGTCAAGATTCTGAATAAGCACTTCTGCCTTGACTGTTTTTTCAAGTGGATTTAGGAGATGTTTTTTGAACCTGACAGGCATTTTATTGAAGAAATCAGGAAACCCTTATACTCAACAAGAAAGGCCTCTGACTTTGAAGAATCTTCCTTTCTACAATAGCTGAGAGCTATTAACCTTTGAACAGCTATCCGAAAGAGTAGGCCAAGACTTCATAAAATCAGGAAGAGACAGAGGTCCTACAAGGAAGCCTTTACAGCTTAGGTGGGGCAGGCACCAGGATCGAGGTTACGAGCGCCAAGAACCAAGCAAGAGCACAGGGAGTGCTCACCCAGGACCTGATTTTTGGGTCTCCAGAGGACAGCGGCAATACGCAGGGGGGCACCTACCTTCCCTGTGGGGCAAACCACCAGGCACAGTCCCTCACGGGAGGTAGGGCACGTGAAGGCAGCACAAATTAGACTGAACTTGCAGATTTCTCCTCGTTACAGAGAGAGAGCAGAGCACCAGCTCCTGCTTGCTGTCTGCTGAGGTGGCTTCAGCCCATTCACTCCCAAATTGACATCCACCGCTGCTTGGCTGCATGGCTAATGTTTAAGGAAGGAAAAAAGGCCTAGTTTGAATCTCCCACTTCCCTGCTGGTGCTAACTGTGTGCAAAATGGAATGAATACCAGTAAGCCTCGCTTAAGATATTCAGATTTGCACTGGTGTAAAATAAGACTAGAATATGGTCTATTCTAGGACTGGAATCTGGTATTTGGCCTTGCTATCCACACTTCTCCAGAATTCAGATCATGAAGGAGCTTCACAGCACACTGCCCTGTAATCTCTTTCAGAAGCCAAAACCTGAGCTCAAGGAGCACTAACATGGAAATTTGGAGGCCCCTTCACTACATCTCTTTTCTGGTCATGGAAACTCATGTTAAATACGGTTGGAGCACCAATGCACGCCGCATGCAGGGTCCTGCATACAGCTTTGTGTTTCAGCCACCACTTTCCTCCAATGAAGCACAAGACCGTTCAGTGCTCTCAGGTCTGAAGCCTGGCTACTCACACCCAGTCCCAAACTGACAAATAACTAAATCTACTTTGCCTGAAGCTAATGCAAGTGCACACTCACATTATTCATGATATCTAAATTAAGCGTCTCTAGAATATTGTCCTCCTTCTGAGCAAAGATACTCCACTCGAGACTGGAAGGCCACTCTGTACTTGGAAAAGGATGAAAGGGGAGAGGTGCCAAAAAAGACCGTAAAGGTTCGCAGGGATGAACCCCAAGAAATCAAACGTGTTGGGCTGGGCGTTGGATTTGCCCAACAGGACACATAAGCGTGCTGGTTTGAGTGCCAGTAAGACCAAACCACAGTCTGATATGGAGGAGTTTCACAACTAAATACTGCACAAATTGTACATATAGAATTTTTTTACACGTCTTTTAAAACATTTTTAATATGTGGGGGAAAAAGAAGTATTTTACAGAAACCCTACCTCAGGACATACTTTCTTTTTTAAACCAGAAAAAAAGAGAAAAAGAAAAAAAAAATGTAACTCACCAGAAGAGGCTGAACAGTCCAAGGTGCTGAAGGACAAATTTCTATATAGTGCATTTAAAATTCTGATTAGCATAAGTATAAAATTCGTATATTTCCTGGATCACGTTAAGTGAACTTTTTAATGCAAGCCAAGGAGTTCCAATAGGTTTTCCTCTTAAGGAAAGATGACTACAATTCTTTTTTATTATGATGTTTGTTGTTAAGATCGTTGTCACTAGTAGTTCATTTTTACAGTTCTTTTGAAGCTAACAGATCTAAAGGGACTATTTCCTTTCTACTTCCATTCTCTTAAAAAGAAGGTAAAAGATCAGAGACAAAACGCAAAGGGAGATATCTCCCAGTGCATTATGTTTTTCATACGATGATTTTCTGTTCCTTTCTTGCAGACAGAAAAAAAAAAGGAAAAAGCATTTCTTATATAGCCTCTGTAACTCATTTAAAGTTTCTAACTAATCATTACAGTTGAGTGGGGATTATAAGGCAGATTGTGCTTGTAATGAAACAAATGGCAAAACTCACATTCATTTCAGCGGGAAAAGAACAGGTCCTACCAAGATTTTGTTCTAGTCCCTGTGAATGAAACATTTGTTTTTAAAGCAATTACACAATCAAAGCATGATGGATTACTGTAGGATTGCTCATGTGTAACAGACACAAAATTTGGCCACAAAAAGTTCTCTCTTATGATTTCTTTACCATTGGTTCAGATCATGCAATTATAAATAACGGATCCATAATTTGCTGGTTTGTTTAGTAGTAAAAACAACCGAAGGCAATAAAAACAAATTAATACAATCAAATTTAACTAACAACAATTCCCTAACAATAAGAACAATAATTCCCTAACAGTACTTCCCACCTTGCTGGAAGAGTATTAATATTTTTAGATTTTCTTCATGTATTTCCTTCTAGCTAACCTTAGAGTAAAGTTGACCATGATACCACTACATTTCATTATGTTATACCCTTTCTGGTACAGACCATTAATCTTGGTTATAATAAATCACCAGTTTGATTCCCATCCTTTTCCCTCTTTTCACCTGTGAAGCTCTGTTCATCTTTGCTAAATCTCAGAGCAGCTTCTGCCACAAAATTGTGTGCGAGCGAATCCTTTTTGATGCAAAAGGTTTTTGCCGACTGTCTTTACAACAGAAACAGACACTTCAGGCTTAACATGAGGAGCACTTAAAGCAGAAGAAGGTTGCTTTGGAAAAGTAACATGGAATAAAATAAATTTTACAGAGATATTCTGTGTTTTTCTTTGACTTCTTCAAAAGATTGCTCTTTACAGAAAAACAGAATAAAATCAGGAAAAATAATAGCCTGCAGAACCATAAAGGAGAAGAAACAAGAACCTGATGGCAGCTCTGGGAAAGGGGCTTCACCTGCTGCCAGTGAGCGCCCCCACAGCAGCCCCACTCCTGATTCCCAGAAACACTTCGTGGCAGCCCCACTCCTGATTCCCAGGAATGCTTCATGTGGATTTACCTGTGCGTCTGAGCGCGGCTGAGCCACCGCCGGGCATCTTGGCTCCCACTCCCAAGGCAGGGGCAGCACCCCTGGCATCCCCAGGAGCTCCTCAGCACCGGCCAGCAGAGCCAGGGGCCAGGGCCGGCACAGAGGAGGAGGCGGCCTAGGCCTAGGCCTAGGCCCAGGCCCAGCTCCAGCTGTGGGAGGTCACTAGGGAACCCCTCACACCTGACACTGGCTTCAGAAAATTAAGCAGGAAACACCTGGCCCTAGCAGCCTTATCTGCTGGGGTCAAGAAAAAAACCTACATGGGTCAGGCAAAGGGAACAAAGATTATGGCCTATTATACCAGCGCTACCATTTCTCTTAAGATCAAGGAAATGTGATAAGAGATAGTTCCAAAACTTTCCAGAAGTGCTAATTCTCTACATTATTTAGGAAATAAAATTCAATGCAGAACCAACTCAATACTTTGAAGGCCCATTAAGATTCACCTCACATTTCCTTTACAGAAAACAGAACTGATGATTCAAATTTTAAGAGTGTATTTCAAAGATATAGTAAATAGCAGCTGTTATTTTCTTTTTATTTCTTCAGAAGCACAAAAGAAATGAGACTTTCAATAAAAATGTGCAATACTTGGGAAACGAACTCTTGCTCTAATGAAAGTCTAGATACTTGCAAAACACCATAAGTCCCAGCAGTTTGGTCCTACGGGAAAGGTTGACATAACACAACTAAATAAATTAAGATTTGTATAGCTACACAGAATAGAAATATTATTGAAAGTGCTATAAACGTATTCTGCCTTTTCTAGATATTCTTCACTGTTTCAGTCTCAATTCTTCTTTAAACCTTTGTCTTATCCTACTCTATCCTATCCTGACCAGGCTCTGGCATTATCAGTTAATAACCTTAATACTAATCTTAATGTATTTTTTTTTGTTAATTAGCTTCTTTTAGAAGGGAGACATAGCAAATATTACTATAAACTCTTGCTCACATGCATCAAAACCAGTGTCCACCAATGCACCTCTTGTGTAGCTAATCCAAGAGATCTGTAATAAAATCACATTTTCCAATTACAGCTTGAGGCAAATTGGGTCTTGCAAAGAGATGTGTGAAGAGATGATGGTTAATAGAATAGCAACACTGCCACAGAGTTTAAACACTGGCTTAACTAAACTTTAGATCATCAAGTTCTGTTACTACATTATTAAACACCAAGACTGCAGCACTGTAAACTTACTCAGAATAATGCAAGATTTATTTCAACAAGAAAATTGCGAAGTGTATTTTGTTACAAAAACTAAAGATACCATTACTCTTCAGGAGATTAAAACAACACTAATAGTGGTGGAATACATCAGATCCCTCACTGTAAACTCCTGAGGACCCTCGTGACAATCCTGCAGGCAAAGAGAAGCGACGCCTCCGTTCACGCTCTGCAAGGTCACAGGCAATGAGGAATAAAGGAGAAACAAATTAAATTGGAAAATTTGAATCAACAAATGAGGAACAGGAGGATTCTCAGAAACAACTTTGATTTTTATTTTTCCTGGCTCTCTACCTGACATCAACAGACCTCACTGATGTGTATTAAAAACAAATATTCAGGAAAAAGGGAATTGAAGAAGAGCTGGAGTTTGACAATTTCTTTGCCTGAGGTTCAAACTGAGAACAAAAGCAACAGAGGTGAAAAGGATAAAAAGTCAACAAAATAAAAGAACAAAAAACCTGAACGTGACTAAGAGCTGGTAAGGATTCTGCACATCTCAGAGCTAAGCCCCAAGCCCTCCTGCTCTGCCGGAGGGCCCAGGCCCTCGGGCCACCAATTCCTAGTGGTTCAGGAGGGCTGCGTGAGCCCCAGCAACACCTGCACTGACACCACTATGGGCACCCCGAGAGGGAAACGCGACAGGGCCCAAAGAAGAGGCCGTGGCCAACACAGGAAAAGGCAACAGCGATAATTAAAGACATTAAAAGGCTTGTGCGGGGACAGTTCAGAGCTCAGCTATAAGAAACAGAGTGGAAAAATTTCTTGGGAAAAGCATTCTTTGAAAGGAATCCCACGGAAGGGATGAAGGTCAAATATGGTGCTAGCACTCCCATGCACTTGTGTATTCTATGTATATTCATGGAGAGGCAGGAGAAACGTGCGTGCGGATTCTGCGGGGGAAGCTGCGGAGAAGGGGGAGACGGGGGACGTGAATTGTTTTCAGCAGGTCCAGAACAACAGGGCTATTGTGGTGCCACACAGCTCTTCTCTGTCCCCTCCGCATGTCCAAGAACTGTTCATCAAAATGCTAAAAAGCAATGCAAATACCTTAACCAGCCATGCAGAAACCTCCTCAAAGCCCTGTCTGCTCCGGGAGCGAATGGTCGGTGGTTCTCTTGGCAACCCAGACGTATTAAAAGGCCTTAATAACCTGTGTTGGAAATAACTTTCAAAGTTTGGAACAGGAATTTCAGAAAGCTGAATGAATTCTCGCGGCAGGTCACAAGTCAAATAAAGACTTTTGTTCAAAAGTGTAAAGAATTAACAACACTCATCACTGGCAGCAGCATAATGTCAAAGTATAGGCAGGAGTTGAACTTATCGGGAACATGAAAATGTTAGAAAGATTGTAACTCTGAGCAGCACTTAGCAAAACAATTAAAAGCTCATATACTCTAAAGATTTTTAAACATATTAGCAAGGCATATGGTCAAATCAAACCAAAATTAGTTCATAAATTGAAATAGATTTCTGGAAAAATTCTCTCATGCATATTAGCTACTGTTCCTACAATCAAAAGCAAGGTTGATTTCCAGCCTCCTTTAATCGAAGGAAGCCAAATGGAATCAGTCTTCCACATTAAGATACTGCATTTCATGACATTTTTGCTGTGAGAAAATTAGGAACGCAGGGAAAAATGCGGACTGCTTATTGAAAGCACTTCCCACTCCTCCCCACCCCCAAATGGACCTCACAGAAATCAAAAGGTCCTTGTGTTTTCTTTCAGAAAACTCAGATATTCCTGCTCAGTTAATTTAAATAGACATCTTACTTATGCCTAACTATGTGCATAAAACCCGTTTCCACTAAGTAAAAAATAACTGTTATAATTTAGTGCCATTCCTGAAATTTTATTTCCTTTTAAGTGCAGTTCTAATAAACTTTCTCAAGGAAGTTTTACTAAAGAGAACAGTTTCAAAGGGCCAATAAAGCTCACTATACTTTTGTTTCAATAAAATGCAAGAGAACATACTGTAGATTTAGATTACCATATCAGTACTTTTGATTTGTTCATATATTCAAGGAGGAGACAGGCAATTCCCATATATAACTTTACTCCAAAGCTCTGATCTTGACTTTTACTAAAAGTTCAGTCGCAGGGATATTGCTTTTGAGGGGAGATGAAGGAAGGAAGGAGTTCTTACGGATAAGATAATGAACTGTCAAATGCAGCTTATGAAATACTACTGTTTCGAATAGGTGCTCTGATTTAATGTGTGTTGACAGCCAATTCAAAAATTATGACTAGGTCATTATACGGCACCCGGAGACTACAAAGCTGGAATTACCCTGGTGTTTATCTTGGAAAGCGCTCGGCGTGCGCAGCAAAATCATCCCCATCACTTTCCACGAGGGCATCCCAAGCAACCCAGGTAAAGTCATAAAAGGCCAGAACACTGAATTAAACATGCTATTTTAAAAGTAGGTGATTAACAGCGCACATAAAGTTGTAATTTGCCAAAAGGTAAAGAAAAAAAGAGAAGGATTTCAACTGAGAACCCACTGTGCTAAGTTCTCGTACGACCACAAACATATAGTGAAAGCTTCAAAAAAACATCTTTGGAATATGGCAGCAGAGTGTGTTTCTTGGAAAAACACACCCATAGCCGGTACTGCCGGTGTCGGTCACACCTCCGTGTGTGCCGGGGCAGCCGCCAGCTCTGGAAGCGAGCGGGAAACCCGGCGGGGTCGGGGCTGCTGCACAGAGCCGAGCGCCCTGCTGGAGACTCCCATCCCTGATAAAAGAGACTCTCACCTGGGTAGGAGAAAGAACTGGGGAGAAAGGCAGCAAATGCCCCCATGTATGCTTGTGAAAACTTTAAACGCGGAGCTTTCTTCCTTCTACCCATCTTAATAAATACAACAAGCCTTTCTGACAGGGAGAAAAGGCAGATGAGCTGCCAGTACTGATGCGTCTTCTACCAATAGCCCAGAGGTCCTGACGAGACAAGCCCAGACCTCTGCAGACAGCAAACAAGGACCAAGGCAGAGATTCATACGATTCTTTTCAGATATTCTTGTATTCCAAGTTGTCCAAGATAACAGAAGCCCATTTCACACTGCTGTATAACATTGTTTTAGAAAAAAAAAAAGCATACACTGGAGATAAAGACTCTTGATACATCTAAACTAAAAGATGCCATTAATTCTTACCATGGCCAAAAAAAAAAATGTGAGTGAAGATACTGGAGAAGAAAGGAAATGTTTAAAACTTTATATTTCAGATGTTTATCCACCATTCCTATATATAGAAACAGGAAGTTTAATACGTTTTGCCAAGGATGCCAAAGGCAGCAGCAGACCTGTCTGTAAGGGCAGTAGAGCAAGGTACTGTCTGCCCCTTCCCAAAATAACGGGCAGAACTAGAGTTTCCCTTGCACATCGGCTGCCATTCGGGGGGAACTGCCATTAGTAACTAAAGCAAGGAGGTTTAAAACAAAGATTTCAGGCCTCCAAAGGGGGAAGAGCTGCCAAGGATGAGCCGGCTATTCCGAAACAGGCTGTCCTGACGTATCCTCATTTTAGGGTGTTGGAAGAACTGGGTGATGAAGTGCCAGCAATGAGCACCTCGGAGCTCCTGGAGGGAGGCAAGTTATCAGAAGACCGGGAAAGGAAAGGCTTGTCTTTATAGCAATCCGATTTTCTTTTAAGGTGATGGGTACGGAAATACAGGTCCACCGGCTTAATTTTGATTTGCACAAAAATACTGGAAGGAACAATTATTCAGAGGATAAAAAGAACAGCAATAACAGGCAACAAAAATGTTAAACGCCTCAATTTGCTCTCTGCAATAAATAAATGGGCTCTGGGAAAAGAAAGCAGAGCGGGTGCTATGTAACTGCCTTTAGAATGGCTTTTGACAGCCACAATTTTATTGCGCTCAGGCTATATCTTATCAAAATAAGTACAGAGCTGAACAAAGCCTGGCAGGAAGGCTGCATTCAGACAGTGGTTATTAATGATCCCCAATTAAAAACAAAATAGTGTTTCAGATTCTGTAAGGTCTCACCCAGGTCCAGCCCATACTTGCATTAACAAACCCAGTGACCACTCAAGACGCTCCAAAAGCAGCAGAATGGCTGCACTTGGTGCTGCAAAAGAAGACAGGACCATAGGGTTTGGAATTATATATATTAATGCAATATATACTTGAATATTTATATATTCAGTTCTATACTATAGAATCGAACTCTCAACAGGAAATACCTTGTTTCCTTGCGGACAACCTCCTAAAAATGCTCGGCACCATGAAGGCTAAATGACATCCAAATGCCTTTTTTAATAATTAGATTACACTGCATCAAAAAGCACATGCCTTGAGCAGTCTCACTCCTATGCATAGACTCCAACAACGAATAAGTGGGTAAGTAAAGACTGGGTGGAGTTACAGTAAAAAACATATAGCACGCTTAGTGCTAAGGAAGCTCTGAAACACAAACCAGCCTTTTGCTTTATTATTCTCTCTGGGCCTGATTCACTGCTGCTTTATTACTGACTTTTGTCACTGTATCGGAACACAATTTGATTTTACGAGATCTTAAATATTACCTTCATAAACATTTCATGGAGTGTTGACTCTATCTGCAAATTGCTTATTTGCTTATTGTATCTGTTCATTTATGCCATTGCAACAGCTTATTTTTACATTAACTTCTTTGTTGAGTCTAGTTTATCTTCTGAGAAAATCCTGGCACTGAATCTTTAATAAGAAACCCATAAAAAAAAAAAAAAAAAAAAGACAAAGCTCTAACTGGTAAAGACATTTTTCCTTACAGTATGCTGTTTGCAATATAATTCAATCAAGGACTTTATGCCAGTCATTGTAAGATTTCAAGAAAGCATTTGCTTATCTGTTACTCAACACGATTTGTGCAACTTTGAAAGTCTATTCTAAATAGTAGGCAATTTTCTTCATATCAGCTCGCAAGTTTACCTGATTTTCAGATTTTTGCTCAGTAGATGCTATTTCTTTTCTTCCACCATTCTCTCTCAGCAGACTTAACACCCGTGACACCCTGGGGCTGACCTCCTGTATCTCCACAGGGGCACACGACAGGAGTGGGTCAGCCGCAGGTTTCTGAGGGCTTTGGGTTTGGAGAGCTCCGTTTTTCTCTGCCCTTGCTCTTCCTTCCTACTCGCTGTCCTGGGCTTCCTCCCACCTCGCCGTGCGTGGGCACGCTGCGTCCGTGGGCCACACGGGTTCATTCTGCACCGGGATGCTCCCGCTCAGCACTCAGCGTTTGCTGCTGGCAACAGCTCCAGGCAGAAGTTAAAGGGAGAGATTTTGCTCAAGGAAACACCGTGATTTTCGCTGCTGCCTGCAGAGATGCCAGGTGTGAAGGCATATTGCGTATCCACAGCATTGCACTGGCAAGTGCTGAATCACCTTGTAAAAATGGAAGGAATAAAGTAAAGACGAGACTTCTGAACACAGTAATAATAATACAAGAACAGGAATAATCTATACAACAAGCATTAACTTGTTTTCGGGTAATGGAATAAGATGACAACTGCCCTGGGAGAAAATACAATGGCACAAAAGCACCGTTTGGCTCCCGTGATGAAACTACCTGCGGGCTGAGCTCTAATTGCGAGCTGTGCTCGTGTACCCACTGCTTTTCTTCCCTCACAAACCTGAGAGCTTACGTTCTACAGCGCACCCGCTCAAAATTTGACTAAATGAAAGCCTAGGAATTAAGTATATTTAATTTCTAGAAACACTTCGGGTTATTATTTCTCTCACAGTAAATATTTAATACTTGCAAAGCCACAGGACCACCTGCAAACCACTAATGTTCATTATTAATGTCACCCCCATGGACATACTGGCCATCAGGCTCATAAGGAATTCTGTAATTCTTCTAAATTTCCTTAAGGCTTACTGTAATATCTACATTCACCTGTGAAATCCACACCACTAGGAAGGACAGGCACCTTTCAAAGTCTTCAGATAAGACAATTCAAGCAGAGACATCTTTTGTCCAGTTTCATCAGAGCACTCAAAATTGCTAAGTCTGTGCTTTCATACGGGATTTGCAAGGTATTTACATTTAAGAAAAGTGAAGGAGAAGGCAAGATACACAATCTAAAACCAAAAATGAATAAAAAGCAGCCATTTTCATATAACGCTCCAATTAATCACTGTGATGAACAAAGCTACCCCGTACAGCTGATGTAGCTCTTCTCACACGCCACAGAAGTTAATTATTATGAACAGATGTGCTTAGATTAGATGAAAATTTATATTCTGTGAAACTAAGCACTGAAGATAGCTATTTATGTTAAAGCAGCAATGCATTTCCTGTGCTTTTGGAGGCTTATTCATTTGGAAAAGCACCCGCTGGCCCAAGCGACACAGGTCCTGTTTGCCACCACCATGGGACAAGAGCCCCAGCTCGGGTTACACAGAGCCTCTTCCTGCCCTCGCTGCCAGTTCCTCCTGTTTAAATAAGCAAAAGCAGAACAGGCACAAAGGGATTCCTGTGTTTTTCCCTACGCCTCATTCCTTGGGCACTCTGTGATGATCACAGCCAAATCCTGCACTCTGAGGATAAACACAGGAGAGGACTCAAAGTGCTCCTATTCGGACACCCCTGTGCAGTCCTGCAGAATAATTTTGTCCAGAGCACCTACATATACACACATATAGCAAGTACCTCTAATCAAGATGCCCTCCCAGGGCATAAAGAATAAATAAGGCAGCAGCTCTGGCATCCCCTATGCTCTTAGCACGCAGCGGTGCTCCGGTGTGCTGCCGCGTCACGTAGCACAGCCCTCGAGGCCGCGCTGATCTGCTTCGCCCTGGATTAAGCAGATGCTGAAATAGATGACCTTCGACAAGCCCATTCCATTTTAATAGGTCCTTTAGGTTCCACCCTGTAGCACAGCTCTAGTTCAAGCGTTTCCCTCGCCAACACAAAGACTGGGATAAAAACAAAGATGCAAAAAGTTAATATGAAAGAGACAGAAGACACGAGATAACTAGAAGAAATTTCCATTGCCTGCGGCACATATCAAAGAAAATAAATACAGGATTGCAGAACTGAAACTTCTCAGGACTGTCAAGAAAGAGCAATTGAACTGATGCTAGAATTAGCCAAAAACGAGGTAAGAAGTCACATTTTCTATGAGGCTTCACATCCAAGATCCAAAATTGACATTACAAAATATTCTGTCTACTTTGGGAAAAACCTGTCCAATATTAGAATACATAATTCCTAACTTTGCTGATTTTACAAAGTCAGTACGAGCAGTCCTTTAACAAATGCTGCATATACAAAGCAAAACCAGGGGCTGCCAAAAAAAAAGATTGACTTTAGAAAAATCTTTGTTAGAAGATAACATTTTTTTCATGACTATCTATTGCTGCTGTAATACAGAGATGCCTTTTTCTTGTGTAGTAATTTTATTCCAGGGGAACTCTAATTTTTTGGATGGAGTTTCTCTTGATTTATCATAACATTATATGGAATCTTCTTCTGAGTCATTTGAGAAACAAATCTATGAGAATACCAGAATGAAAGGGGAGAAGGGAGATGCTCTGTTACTTTTACAGTAAGTAGATTGTTTTAGAAAGCAGCAAAAACACTGTTCAGATTTTTTAATATCTCTGAACATTAAAGAAAACTTCTACCTCATGATTAACAATCCTCTGTGTATTAGGAACCATCATTTTTTATCTTCCTAATACATGCAAGTTGTTTAGAATCTAGGTAATACGAAGCATTTCACAGTTACTCACAGTAGCTTGAAGTACAAGCACTTCATAAGTAGCTCTGTCCTCTCCAGTCACCACACTGCCACTCCAGGGCGCCCCTTTTAAGGTAAGATTGTGGCATTTTTGAAATAAAATAACATTTGAGTCAAAGTTATTTGTTCATTCTGCAATGGAAACCTAAACCTTCTTCTCTAAAACCTCATCTGCGGACAAGAAGCTCTTGGAATAACGTAATAAGTTCAGGTTTAACGAACATGATGACAGGACTGATTTTGCATGTTCGTAATATGTCACATATCAGGCACAACCTTGTGCCTGAAGATTACAGCAAGAGATGAGCTCTGCTACTCGGCATGCTGGCATTCATGCAGAGTAATAGTATTAATTACCTAAGAAACTTAACTCAATAATAGCCAATAAGAAGAAGTGCTTCCTAACCAACGTAGGATAAGGGCAAAATGCAACTTCTACCAAGATTCCCCAAGGGCAGGGCAAAGCTCAGCAACGTGACAGTGAAAAATATCTGTTATGAATCAAATTCAGCATCTTGTTACAACATCCCCATGTTTCATTTCACCAGAGTTCCATGTTCTTTTTTTTTTCTCAGAAAACCAAATGCTCTAATACTTCTTTGGCTTAAGCAGGATCAGCA
This sequence comes from Tinamus guttatus, assembly GCF_000705375.1. The sequence continues at coordinate 143,323 of NW_010589600.1, forward strand.
TTTCATAAACCAGGACTGTCCATTTCTTCTGCTACTGCTTGAGTAAGACAAGCATCAAAAAAGTATTTTGAGT